>JAVJAQ010003410.1:147500-160000 GCA_032362365.1 Zygogramma bicolorata | reverse complement strand
AGTTCCCAGTAAAACGTTTTTTAAGGCGGTGGCGTCTTAATTGTCCCTTTGAAGTGGAAATGTTATAGTGATGGGGTATGACAGCAAGGTCCACAAACGGAACATTGACTTTTTTCATAGATATCTCATGGGTGATTGTTTCGGCTTTGTTTGTTCCTTTGGCGGCATTTATATTGGAAATTTTTTGCTCAAGTAAAAATCCAATGAAATCAGTTGATTTGAAGTCATCTGATCGAATGCAACCAACCAGAACAACATCATACTGAATATTTCCCTCATATATGAAATGTCCCATAAGAGCAATGCAATTATCGAAAATTTGCAGCGGTGATTGCATTGTATCAAGTCACCATAACAACACATTTGAAACCGTGTCGCTAGACGTAAGGAAACAACACAAATAAATGTCAGATAGACTTCAAAAATAGAAAAACATTTCGCGTTTTGGTGAGTGCTCCATACAATCTATAGAGAGGATAGTATAAATGAACAAAAAATAACATTTCCTTGAGAATTTCTTTATTCGTGAAATATTCCAATGAATTACATTCGTGCATAAAAATGACCAGACAATTTTGCATTCAAGCGTGATATCTTATACAAATTGCATTCGGTTATTTTCATATTTCGCCAGAATATGAAAATAAACATGTAATTTTTAGATATCACGCTTTCTTGCAAAATCATCGGTAATTTTTATGCACTCGTGCAATTATAACCGAAAAGATCCCATTGGCTCTTTCACTTTATTATGTCGTCATGGATACGAACAAATTGATATTGACGTTTCAACTATTTGATATTCAAAAATATCACCATCTGGTTGTAATACTATTCAGAATATTAATGGCATTATAGATTTAATGATACCAAAACTAACCTTTTATAGTGAAGGATTTGTATTGAAAGCATTTATGGACTTTTGCAATGATAGAAAGTATCTATCAAATGAAAATCGGGAGGCGGAAGAATTGTTGGCCTTTTTAAAGGAATGGGTTGTGAGCATGGGAACAAAAGATGGTACAGAGTTTTAATAAGCTACGGTCCGTAACAGGATAAGTTCGTTTTGCTCTTTATTTTTTAAAATAATTGGCAAAAACATTTTATTCAAATAACCCTCTAACATTGATAAATGATTTCGAATTGTAATAACAACTTTCTTTAGCTTGTTGCTCATAGGAACAAGCTTTCGAATTCCGTTATAATTTTTTCCCGAACAATTGGGTTATTACTATGGAAAATCATAAAAATAAGAATTCATCCACTTTAGAGGAGATTTGTAACCGCTATTATTTTATTATTTTGGAAAAATAGCCAGAGTGACTTCCAGAACTCCGCAAACTGTGCAGTTTTCAGTTTGGGGAATAAACTTTACCCTTATTCTGTTTCATCAAGACTTAATTGGTTATCACTCTTTCATTTAGTTGACTGGTATTTACTTTTCCCTTACTGAATATCTGTGGAAAAGTCAGTCGTCAAAATATATATATTAGTGGGATCACAATGGACCAGCTAACAAGATTTGCCTTCCATCAATTTTTCACTGCCTTTTATTATATTTTCATTATTTTCACCCTAATGTACAGTATATCAACAAAACGAATCATTTCAAACGAATGAGTCTTCCCCATATCCTTTGACAATGGTGATTGATTTCGAGAAAAGGAACAAATTTGAAATTTGATATCTATAAGATTATATATAAAGTTTTGGACTGAGGTGGCCTTTACTTGATGGAAATCCATAGTTATTACGCTATAAGGTAGACACGATTAAATTTCCACAAAATTTATTGTCTTCGCGACATGTTTCGGTACACTGTACCTTTATCAAGCGAATGTATTTCAACACTAAATCATTCTTCGCTAAAAGCTCCTTAAATATATCAGGGCCTACTCTAATTATCAATGATTCCTAGAATAATACCACTGACAATGATGATGATTCCTAACTGATGCTGTTAACTGATACTGATTCCTAATAATAATTATGATATCGGACCATAGTTACTACTTATTGATTGAATAAGTTCAACAAAGGGGAACTATTGAGATCCAATTGATCATTTAGCAAACAATTTGAATTTTTTCATTTATTGATTTCCAAAAATTCCAAATAATTAAGTCTTATGCCCTTATTTTCAACATGCAGAATTTCGAAATTTTTATCGAAGTCATGGCCTTCCTCCAAAATATGATTGGCATACGATGAATGAGTTGTTTTCTTTTCATAATTCATACGATGTTCACATATGCGGTTTTTGAATGGTCTACCTGTCTGGCCAATATATACTTTGGAGCAAGATCCACAATTCAATTCATAAACTCCTGATTTTTCATCTTTTATTGTTTTATCTTTGTTATTCTTGATAAACCTTCCCAACGTGTTATCTGTTCTATATGCTACTTTTAAATTTCGTTAATGCAAAAATGAAGCTACTTTTTCCGTAGCACGTCCTGAATAAGTTAAGATACTATAATTATTGTCATGGGTCCTCAAAGTGGGGTAAACTTCTTGGATAGCTTTTCTATGTATCAGCATCAGTTAGGAATCATCATCATTGTCAGAGGTATTATTCTAGGAATAATTGATAATTAGAGTAGGCCCTGATATATTTAAGGAGCTTTTAGCGAAGAATGATTTAGTGTTTAAATACATTCGCTTGATAAAGGTACAGTGTACCGAAACATGTCGCGAAGACAATAAATTTTGTGGAAATTTAATCGTGTCTACCTTATAGCGTAAAAATTATATATAAAGCATTTCAATTCTAGTTTGGTTTGGATCCTCCATACTCAACGATTGTATCATTCAAAACAATATCATTGCATGAATCACATTCATCTCAATGAAAATGCATTCTGAAGTTGGTGTGATCGCGTATACGTCACACTGAAAATATTTTCTGGTTCCAGATGCAAAATGTTCCGAAAATATTGGTGAAAAACATAAAATGCCTGAAATTATTCCCAAACAGACCTCGACAATGCAGCAAATGAAATGGAAAGAGGTGCGATGAGAACTTACCAAACAAATATAGTAGAAAAAAGTAACACGAATATAGCTCTAGATTCTGTTCCTAATATCAAAGACGTAGATGTCATTTTGGAACCGAGAGTAAACTTCAATTTACATATTTGCTCTATAGTAAACTGAATCTTCAAAAATACTTGAAGTCACAAGGGAAATAGCATTCATACTCACAAACATATCTTCGTCATGAATATTACATTATGCCCTAGTCAGATTCCACCTCTGCGTATTATCAACTTGATTTCTCAAATTTCTCCTTGCCGAATCGTTTTGTAGAATTGAATAATTTTCTCTGCATGATTGTGTCACATTCAGTCAAAAAAAATGATAGTGGAAATATTCCATCTGTGAAAGGTAAAAACTCCAGAAGAGGAGTAAACTATCACCATTCAATGAACAATCATTTCTGCCAACAATTTGAAATGATTATTTATCACAATCGTAATGATCCCTCTAATGGCAATAAAAAATGTATCAGGAAATATTTGACATGCTCCACAAACATGTGATGAATGAATATTGCCCGAAACAAAGGAATAGCATTTCATGATGGAGCTTGCTATGGCAAATCAATCATGGAATGGGCATAATCGAATTATCGAATGACAATCTTTTACGATTACTCGCCCCTACCGAATTTGATGAGGATTGATGAATTCCTTTATTATAGTCGATGACGTCGAGGAAATAATATTAGCAGAACTTCCTCTCCTCAGAAAAATCGTCGAGAATTGGAAAAATACTTACATCGATTACCCACAAAGCAAGGGAAAGCCTGAATCATATATATGCTATGAGGAGGTTAGACGACTGTCAAAGTTAAAGAATAATCTATTTATAATTTGGCAATGCAGTCAACAAGGAGATGGAAATAAAGTGAACTCTTTTTTCTGTTTAAGCTTCCGAGTCTTCATCAGCTCTTCATCAGGAACTCTACAATGAATTAAGGAAATTGTTTGAAATGGAATTATACCATTTGCGAACTTACGATAATTAGGTTAATAGTCCTTTTTACTGAAGAATTAAAAAATAACATATCACAACACATAGACGTTATGGTAATAAAACCTTATCTGAAACATTAATTAAAAACTATGAATTATCTTACGAGTTGAAACAAGGAATGAAGATGTGGGAGAAATTGCTTCTCCTAACGGACATTGGAAACCATGTTGTGAAATTCATCATTTGAATAAACTCACTACAGTATAAACAATCTACTTCGGTGAACGGAAATTTGGATAAAGTAGTATGAGTAATAATGGTCAACTATGAATATACTACTACTGATAATTTGTAATCATGTGTTAGAGTAATTGATCTCTTGGGAAGGTTTCAACTTCGAGTTTGTAGAGACCTCTGTTGGTAGAACTGAATCGACGAGAAAATGTAAATAATATCGTTGTTTTGGAACATGTAATTCTCAATCAATAAAATAATTGACCTCTCTTCTCCAATTCTTTAGATCATCCAGCAGAGAAGAAACTCCAGATTGTATCGAGAAACTAACATATTCAAAAAAAACTTGAGAGAAAAATGTGCCCGGAATTCGGAATCAATATATTATTATATATTTCCATGAGTTCCTAGAGAAAAATCTCACGTTGCTGTAGAATATCTCTCGAAAAATTGGATTTGAGTGATTACGGAGCAGCCTATATCGATAATTACAAATCCCTTTGTCTACATGCTGGTGCGAGAATTTGGCACGAGTATCATGATTCTCGTGTTCATTCATTTTATTTTCACTCATTTTGTAGCAAAAATACAAACGTTTTTTATGTACAGAAAGGCTTTGGATGTTTGTAGCTCCAGTTCAGGACAATTCCTATCGTTTACTTTCAACGAAGTGTGGATCCTTTTTTTTTGTTTCTACAATAGAACTGACATATCTCAATGACCAATAATAATTGCAACTATGGAAGACGGGTATTATTATTCCTAACCGGAATCTTCAGCAATGGACTGATTCCACAGTTAATGAAATGGAAATATCAGTTCTGAAATAATTCAAAATCCTCTGTCCCAAAACCCGACCGTTCTATTGTGTGCGAACAAAGCTTTACAGCCTCCGAATTTCTGCGATACGACTTACGTTCCACATTCTCAAATCTATAACCGGAAATCACAAAAAAGTTTTTGCGGACTCGAAAGCGGTCGACGTGGATTCATTCATTGTCCGCAACGACAAAACCCATAGAATTCAAATGAATTGCAGTATACTGATTGTTTTCCAATTATCTCCGGTCCTAGCGTTCCTTTGTTAGCTGGCTCGAATAGAATCAATAGTAATCTAGGATTCTCATAACCGGAAAAACTACATCATATAGACCATTCGGAACATTAATTTATCTGTCCGCAGATGCGAATTTAACAAAATGGTCTCTCGTTTGGAATGTTTGAGAAACGTGCATACTAGAGAATGTTATTACATCCCAAACTTTATTTATTCGAAGAGCGTCAAAACCACATGCATGGACCATCATCATATATATGCGAATGAAAAAAATACGGAATCAAATGAATATGTGGTATTCTCTGGTTGAAGTTGAACAGCTACTTTTTCTCATGAGGATGAAAGAAAAGTCACTTTAGTCTCATGTCACACATATGGTTTTTCCGTCTACCTCGAATAACAAGCCATTTAGAAAAATATTTATGAAACTAACGTATGAAATTTAATAAGGAATTTAAACTAAGAAGTAGGTGCAGCATTTTTCCAAATATTTTCATTGTCCATGAATTTAGAACGAAAAGACAGTGGCGCCAATACATCCATTTTCCGCTGAAAATCGATCAGCATACTTCTAGTAGAAGCACCCGCTCGCCTCATCGTTAATAGCACCCCTTACCCCACTATAGGGAAATCAGGGCTTTATAACCGACCACAACTCGAAATATTGTCAGTCATCACCCGAAGACGATTGCGGATACCAGCAATCGAAACGTCGTGAGTACTCACGACTGAAACTCAACTTGGAATTTGGTTTCAACATTTATTCATAATATTTTATTCAATTCTTCATTTACATTTTTTGACTAGTATTTCACATTCAACACCTCAAGTTTCTTGTCACAATATTATCACAGTTATTTCTTTATTCAAAATTCTTTAACTAATATTTCATATTCGATATCTCGATTTTTTTTGTAACAACATTATTCTCTTTGATCAATCAATCCCTAATTTCCTTATTGACCAAGAAATCAATTTCAAGCTTTCAAGATTTGATTTTCTTACTTGATTTGTAGTTTTATCGTTTCCTTCTAGCAATAGGTTTCAATACAGTTAATAATATAGACAATGAAAGTCTGAACCATAACCATTCAACAAGGAACATTGTCAACCACATTCAAGCTCAAATTCATGACTCTGTTGACAGGTTTTCAGCTTTGATTTGAGAGATAACGGAAGTTCCAGTCACCATTATATTCAGGTATCATATAACTACGATTATCAAGTCAACTGCATAAACTGCTGTCGGAAAGTAATTTCAAAAGATATACCTTAAGTGAAAATTAAAAATGCTTCAATGAGCTGAAAATGCCGTCAGTTTTACCTTGTTTAAATTGGAATACGGAAATCGAAAATATCTGAAAAAATTACCATTGAACGAATGAAGGAAATGAATGAAATGAATGAAATGTTCATTGTGTTCGAAAAAATTCAATATGAAGCTTATCAAATATCTAGAGAAATCAGGAATAATTTATGATCAACAATACGGATTTCGTCATCAAAGATCAAGCAGTGACTTATTGGCATATGTTTCTCATATTTGGCAGTATTCAATCGAATAATTTGGCGAAACGATAGCTGTTGCAATCGCTATTTCAAAAGCGTTTCATCGAGTTTGGCATCGGGGTCTCCCTTTCAAACTGCCGTCTTATGACTCGCCTCCTTAGTTGTGTGCTTTGTTGGAGAGTTTCTTGTCTGATAGGTCTGTGTATGTGGTTATTGAGGGAGTATCATCTGATATTCCCCTAATAAATGCAGTTGTTCCACAGGGTTCAGTTCTGGCACCCACTTGGTTTCTGTTTCATATCAATGATTTGCTCTAGAAAACAACTGCATGAACTGCTGTCGATTCGGCTAAACTTTTCGAATATAATATATGGTATTAATAATAATTATAATAATGATAATTGATTTTATTGTTATTATTTAAGTTCATATACATGGTACCCAGTACATACATAGCACTTATCAAATGGCAGGATTCATTTTTTGTCCCTGTTCAGAACATGGACAAAACTTGCTCTCCCATCCAACCTTGTTCCTAAATACTATTTTATGAGTGATAATTATGCATAAATACAAATGAAGAATATAACATTAAGTGAGAGTAAATATACAATAACAATTTATAACAGCGTAAAGTTTAAGATATGATATATTAAAATGCCTACTTGAAGGGTCTTGAGATATAGTGAAATTACCCAGAAGAATATCTCTCTTGAGTTTCTTTTTCAACGCACCAGAGGAAATATGCATATATCTACTCGGTAACTGGTTTAATAGCCAGGGTAGAAAAAATGAAAAAGAGCCTCTGAATTGAGAAGTTTTGTGTTTTGGTATGGTTAGCTGATTTCTAAATCCAAGATTGAGGTTGTGTACGTCCGTCCTGTAACTGATTTTTTTATAAAGATAACTTGGTTCCTTGTCATTGATTATTTTATGAAATAAGACAGTAGAATGCAGAATGCGTCGCGACTCCATATTCAGCCATTCAGTATCTTTCAAGTGGTGTGATATATGGTCGCGTCTTTTTGTTCCAGTTATCAGCCTCACACATGAATTTTGTAGCTTTTGCAATCTATTCTTGTCAGCTTGAAGGAGATTAGGACCATATACTATGTCCGCAAAATTAGCATGTGACAGCACTAAAGATTCGCACAAGGTCATTTTGTTTTTTGTGTTCAATAGTGTTCTATTCGATTATATCATTTTTAGATTTCTGTCCCTCGTTTCAGAATTTGTGATACGTGTCGTGTGAATCTTAAAGAGCTGTCGAGGTAAAGTCCCAAGTTTTTAGAAGTATCCTTGAGAGGCACTCAACTCCGTTAGCAGTTATAGAAACTTTGTCAAGATTGCGTTTACGTGACAATGTCCTTCCAAAGAGCATAACTACTGACTTAGAGGCATTCACCGTTAAACAATATCTGGTTGATAGTTTCATCAGAGAACATAAGTCGTCGTTGAGTTTTTTCTGTGTTATGTCGAAAGTATCTTCATCGCATTCTATGTAGATTTGAGTATCATCGGCGTAGCTGATGATTGAAGTATGTTGAATACAATCTGGAAATTGTGATGTATATATCACAAATAATAGTGGGCCCCACATTGAACCTTGCGGAATACCGTTGTGGATATTGATGAGATTCGACGTACAGTTTTTGAAGATGACACATTGTGATCGGTTCTTTAAGTATTTTCAATCAACCCAGTTGCACTCGGTGCGAATCCAAGGTAATTCAGAAGAGATATAAGAAGTGCATGGTTGATGCGGTCAAACGCCTTTGAGTAATCGAGCAGAAAACTGGAGCAAAGTTTATTATCATCTGTTGACCTTTGGATGTCATCAACTACTTTCAGTAATGCAGTTGCACAGCTGAAATTTGCTCGGAAATGATTGATGAACTCATTTTTGTCCACTCAAAAAGAAGTTCCGATTACTCCGATTTGAATTGTAGAGTTGTCCTCTGAAGAAACCAATGCAAAACACAATTTATTCACCCAAATTATAATTGCAAATATTCGTGAAAACAGATTCAAAAGAAACGTTTCGAGAATTGTCAATGTTTATTTCATAAACGATGACATAATACCAGAATTAATTTCTCCACCGAGTCGGAAATTCTTCGAAAAAGATATGAAACGGACAAATTCCGCGAAACAATTCAAGCAAATTATCATCAAACAAATCATTACCGAGCCAAAGACATCTTGGAGTGCTCTAATGAGCGTCCTGAAAAACCACAATAATAATTTCCCCGCGAAATCCTTCCATTATCCTTCGCACTGAGATCTTGCCATTTATCGTTACTTCTTCCTTTCCCTAACGACTTTTGTCCTCAACATTTACACGCCTTTTTCATGTTTATTTTTCCTGAGAGTTTTGGCGGTGAGAGATTACACCCTTTCCCACTACGATAAAATGAAATGGGGAAGTAATGAAGGGCAACAAAGGTTGGGGAGTAGTTTTCTGCAAATTATCTTTAATGAATACGTTGGATCGGTACTGGTGGAAATGTACTCATACTCATTGTATATTTTTTCGTTACTGTGATTTATGCACAATATCAATTATTTGAAAATAATATGAAATCGTGAGGAAAAAAATAATGAAGCAAATAGATCAAAGTATTTCAATAATAGAGTATTTTATGATGATCTGACAAAATTACACAAAAAGTAAGTAAGAACACTTCATGACCAGCTGAAGATCGAGCAATTCGTTCAACTTAAAAATTCACTTTAAATATGCACTTTATAGAGGGTGATTCTTGATGATGGCTCTCGAGACTTCTCACAAAACCAGGAGTAATACAAATTATAAGGTGTTCAATACTTACTTCATCATTATCGCCTGAAAAATGCATCCAATTCGTCTGTATCTGATGATAAATCCTTCATGTATTTTCAAGAATATTTTAAAAATATTCGAAAAGTGAGTTCGGAAGATATACCTCATGTGAAAATTGAAAATGTTTCAATGAGCTGAAAATGCCGTCAGTTTTACCTTGTTCAAATTGAAATACGGGAATCGAAAATATCCGAAAAAATTACCATTAAATGAATGAAGGAAATGAACGAGATGAATGAAATGTTTATTGAGTTCGAAAAAATTCAATATGAAGCTTATCAAATATCTAGAGAAAACAGGAATAATTCATGATCGACAATACGGATTTCGTTATCAAAGATCAAGCAGTAACTTATTGGATTATGTTTCTCATATTTGGCAGCATTCAATCGAAAACTTCGGAGGAACTATAGTTGTTGCACTCAATATTTCGAAAGCGTTTCATCGAGTTTGGCATCGGGGTCTCCTTTCTAAACTGCTGTTTTATGATTTGCCTCCTCAGTTGTGTGCTGTGGTATGTGTATGTGGTTATTGATGGAATATCATCTTACAATTTCACACTAGTTTTTTTCCAGAGTCCTCATACCAGCTCGAGAAACAAAAATTCAAAGAAACACGTCAATAAAATTAACGATGACTTGGTTATTATAATAGAATGGGGTAACATAGACTTGGTGGAATCTCATACTGGGAAAACCCAGGCATGTCTCTTCTCAAAGAAAGCCGATCTATCATTATATAGTATCAGATGTCAGGAGTAACTACAAACTTAAGTATCTCGATGCTGGGAATCGCGATCAGTAATAATCTCTCATGGAAAAACCGTGTGCGATCAATTGCAAAAAGTGCTTTCAAGCAACTTGGATTTTTTTTCCATGTGAGAAATACTTCACTTTTTGTCAGCTTCTGATAATCCACAAGGCTCAGATACGACCTGTCTTGGAATATAGTTCTCATGTATGGAGTTCGGCACCAAAACATTCATTGAAGTTTCTCGATTCTTTTCAGAGAAAGGCAATCCGTTTTGTTGGTGATTCTTCGCTCACAGACTCGCTCACCTCATTGGAGCATCGTGAGGTCGGACACTTGTCTCTCTTATATAGACATATTCACGGTTGCTGCTCTTCTGAATGGTTTTCAATCGTTCCACCCACGGATGACCCGACGAGTACAGAATTCCCACCTCTTTTTGTGAGCTTGGAAACCAGTCGAACCTCTCTTGCTCATCAGGGATCTTTTTTCAATGGAACAGCTGATCTTTGAAACTCCTTGCCGAGAGAGGTTTTTCCTAAGGCTTTGGAGGGATTTTCCGATTCTTCCGAAATAACGTACTGATATAACCTAATAATTACCAAGTGTGTTAATTTATGTATATGACCTCGGGCGACTTGAAAACCCTCGGGCCAAATACCGTCGGATCTGAAAGATCTTCGTCCTCAGGGATTAAACATCTACTTTATCCCTTTGGTGCATAAATGACTATTCCGTAAATGACGGGTTTTTTCTCACGAGAGAAAGCAAATATTGCTCATTTATTCAGCCTCCTTTCTATTGCAAAAGTTTTTGTATCCGAGAAAACGAGAAATTTATCGATAAAAAGGAGTATCAATAACTTTTCCTCTGCTTGACCTAATCGATCGTTGAGTTTGTTCTTCATCGACACCCCGGAGTATATCTATAACATTACACCCTATGATAAGAAAACTGTAACCGTTTACGATTTATGGCTCATCGTTCCGTTGATTTATTGGTTGCGATGGATATCCGGATTATTTGTTTCCTAAAAGAAGAAGAATAATGGTCCTAATCGAGGAGCGAGATGCGAGAAGCACCCCTGATGAAACATCGATTTGCTAAAAAGTTTCAGAAAGTGATCAATCCCATTCTCGGGTAAAATAAATTCACACATTTTATGTTGAATATTCTATAAACAAGGAGTTACATTTTCATTACACTCCATTGGTCATGTATAGTATGAATTGAATTGTTGTCAGATTTAATACTCGTCACTTCAATTGCAATTTGTCAGTATAATTCCATCACAATAGAAATCATTTTCAATATAAAATCAACGGCAAATATTATGTTCTAATGAATCAGTGACACATATAATTTTCGGTGTAAACTAGGAATGTAATGATTGTAATTTCACATCGCTGGTATGTTCTACAGAATGCTAAATATTTCAATGAGAGCTGATATTCGACATATTGCATTTTTAGTATCTCCAATTTCTTGAAATTTTCCTTCAATCCATTTTCTTCAAGAGATTTTGGGCTAATAGATTAGATACAATTAACTGAGGATGGCGAAATATTGAAGAATTGAAATTGGTTTTTACTCATGTCGTGAGATCAATTCGATGAAAAGATGAATGTATCTATCATCATGTCGTAGATCATCATAAAAGATGAGAAATAAAACTTCCAATATATTTATCCACTCATTTTTCATGAAATCAATCATTTTGATCTATTCTTCGGAAAGTGATTGCCTGAAAATGAGAGTAATGGAATATACTGATGTGGAATATTTGTGTTTTCACTTAAGTGAATAGGTACATCAAACATTTGTGATTGCATTACCTCAATAATAATAATGCAAATTCATTCCATTTTATGATTATCACATTATTTCTGTTGGTGCTTTTCGGATTATACGTTAACCATTTCAAACTGCTACACTGAAATTCCATTAGTTCTAGAGTTTCGCAGCCACAATACTGAAATACCAAATTGTAATGGGTTTACCTGGGTTCGAACCCGCACAAGAAATGGGGCTCACGGTTAGATTCAGAAATGATTTTGTATATTACAAATCGCTTCATGAATCAAGCCTCGGGCGCCAGTTTTATCTTGGTATGCTCCAGATTTTCCGGAT
>JAVJAQ010003410.1:0-145000 GCA_032362365.1 Zygogramma bicolorata | reverse complement strand
TAAATGAATACTCGATAAGTGTACAACACTTGTTTCGAGAAGGAATAAAATCAATACAAGAGTATATGGTGAAAATATGAGTTAAAATGTCTACATATACAAATTAAATATTTTTTCTACACATATAAAATATGGAAAACACATACACTTACTTACACTCGCATAGAATCACATAATATAAAGACATAGATACATTAATAATAAAAATAAATAAATACATGTTTTATTATAAATTACCTAATTAAGGAAAACAAGAGGTTTGAATTTCAACTCACACAATATGATGTGCTACTTGGGCTTGTTCGAAAACGTCACGTAGTTTCAATCCAACTTTCAAAAACTGTGCATCTCTAAACGATTAAACTGCGTCAACCACGAACAAATCACTAATTGAATCTCATTATACAACTACCCGAATCTTGAAGCCATTTGAGGATCATGAAGCGACTGTTCTGGAATAATAGAATGGAAGAGAAAGGGAGCAATCAGACCTCGTTCCTGTGAGGGTAATAAATTTAATTGTATAATAAATTCTGACTACGATTTCGGCTACCGATTTTCCATAATACTACCATTATTTCTGTGGATACGAATAACGAACCTTTCTCTAATATCGTTATGATGATAACATATGGTTACATAATCTGCCAGGCATATTCGGTAGAAGGAACTAATTTGGAGAGGTTTCACGAGTGATTTCACTTGATAATTGCCGATAGCAAATAAATCTAGATGTTACAGGTGCAGATTCGTTATATTTAGTCACAAAACCTACAATATCAATCGGAGAACTTTCACAACATAATAGGTGGGAATCTAGATATTTGTCTATTTAAAAATGTGTTCCCATGAGGGTGATTATTGTCGTTCTCCTTCATATCCTCAATTCCTCCAAATTACTTTTAGCAATTTGATAAAATAGCTTGATAACAGCTGTTTTATTCAGAGCTGCCTTCTCTCACGATTCTCACAAAATAATTATTAATTGGGAATTGAGTACGGAACTATGGGACAATTTTCTACCATTTGAAATCTCATGGAGAACTGCAACATCTTGTACATCTCAAATTCTAGAACTTTCTGTTCGGGTCAATAATTACCCTAATACCAAAATGATATTATCGTTTGCACTCGATGGATGTGTAGAATCTTTTATGAAATGCATATGTTCAAACCAGAAGAGATGAAGAATAACATTTGGTCCATCTATAGAGCAAGAAAGGATTTCAAAATGATGTTTTCAACCAGTGTTAATCTCCTATACAAAGGCAATTCACCAATTGCGAAACTTGGGCCGATGATTTCGGCTTATCGAATTCATGAAGAAATCATAATCACATATCATTCCATATCTCATGGAATAGAAGTTATCTTAGTACGGTTTGAATGCCACTAGTTCGTTGTGGTTTGGATCTTCATTTCCTTCCCTCTACTATTTGAAAAGATAAAACGGATTGGCAACAGGTATAATGTTAGAACAACGTTCTAACGGATACTTCACGTTCGTTAATGCCATTTCCCCAAACCAAGTAATATAACAAAAATACAAAGAATTGCATTTTTCTACTAACGTCAGTAAAAGTATAATTTTTGACGCATTCTGTCAGTGTCTAAAATGTCATTTTATGACACTGGTGTTGAAAGTGAATCTTTTTTAGCACTAGGGCTAAAAGTGATTTATTTGACTTTTTCAGTCGATATCCTTCACCCTTTCGCTTCAAAAAAGCCACAAGCTTGTAATATCTGTTCATGTCATGAATATTCATGTTCATCATCGACTTCAACATAGACGATTGACGATTTTCATCCTTTGGACTTTTCATCAAAGCATGCAAGAAGAACTTTTCCACTGGCCTCCTTGCTACTGACATTTTCCTGATCACACCATTTCAAGAAACGATCGTATAAAAACTCGTACTGTCGCTTTTCTTACTGGGCAATAATTCAAAAGCAGATTTATTGGCAGCTTCTTCAATTTTCGGCGGTAGAAATTCATTTTCTGGATCACTTTCCATCGAGGAACGAAGAAACGAGAAAAAATTATTCGTGATTTATTGACGTTGGATGTCAACAGAGACAAATCAACAAATTCTGTTTTTGATTACCTTGGCAACTTGTTTCATGAATAGAATAGATGAAATTGGATTCAAAACTGATGATCTCGAGGCACTTATTTTATCAATTGATTGATGTGAAATAGGGATGCGTTAATTTGGACTTTTAATGGTGTTTGTAGAAGAAATAGTGTATGATATACCTGCTAAAAGTAATTTTATTTTGTTTGAAGGGATGGAACACTCCGCCTTCGGCGTCGTGTCTCAAACTTCCCTTCTCACAAAATGAAATATCACTTTTAGCACTTATATCCAGAGCTGTCAAAGATACTTTGGAAAAGTATCTAGTTACTAGATAAGTTACTCTTCGAAAAAATGTTAAAAGATACTTCGGGTATCTAGTTACTCTTTGTAAAAAGGAACTTAAATACTTATCTTAAGTTACTTTTTAAGATACTTAATAAGATACTTTTTCAGTTACTTTGTAATTTGTACAAGGTGTCTCAAAAGAAATTTTATATTCCAAAAATCGATAAAAAATAAAGTAAGCCGTTTATCGATTTTTTTATTAATTATTGAAATACACTCTTTGGGAATTTATTTGTTAAAAATAATGTCGTCCAAACGACATTATTTTTAGCGACATTCATTCAATCAAAGACTGAAATTTCTGATGACCGATTGACAGGTAGGCTTCGTGATGGTTCCGTTTCGTGGCGAATAATTTGTTTTGAGGATCTAAGATACTTTTCAGTATCTAAGATACTCTTCAGTATCTAAGATACTTTTGAGTATCTAAGATACTTTTAAAAGTTACAAGACATAGTTCCTTTTAAAAAGTAATCAAGATACTAATTACTTTTTACCACAACAAAAAAGTAACTAAGATACTGTATCTTAGATACTTTAAAGTAACTAAGTTACCCTAAAGTAACTAAGATACTTTTTTCTGACAGCTCTGCTTATATCATAGATAACTATTATCGATTCCCTTTTTCTAACATTCAAAAATATAACGGAGAAACTTTCAGATTTTTAGAAGTACACATGAGTGAACATAGGATGTACATTATAAACAAACAGATAAAGTGGTTTCGGAATCCAGAATGATTTTTATCTATGGAGGTGTTAAGTTCTCCAAAGAATTTACTGTCACCATCTGGATATGGAGTGCAAAAATGATTCAAAACTGGAGGAGAATATTATGAGTCTTGTCGAAGGATTCGTCTGATTTTGGTCAATAACTAAAAAAAATGAATGAGTTATAAGTCGTGTTAGTCATACGTTGAAATTTGATTTTTGTGATTATTCGTAAACGATTCACGAAAGTTCAATTTTTCCATCCGTTTGGAAATCATCGTGGGTCATATTAGCAATAACTTAGTATTTTCAGTTCAATTTGGCAATTGGAATGATTTGAACTTCCGCAAGTAAGTATACTGAAATATATTAAAAAATATTGAATTGTTGTCCGGGAAAGTTGGTGCCCCATTCCTTTACAAATATCGTTCAAGCGTGAAAATGTTTCACCTCCGAAAACTGGTTCGATACATTCCACCTGCCCATTACCGGTTAATCCGATGATGTACTATCGCAAGAGCCAGTAGATGTGGCGAAATACATATGTGATGTGGCCACTCACACTTTGCCCTAATTAGCTTCGAATTGACTTTATGGGCACACCAAATCACCGTCGCATTCCATACTGACACAAATTCGATCAAACTCTCCTTTGCGGTTATCTATCGATTCCACCCACCGACACGAAAGCCTCTGTAAGGTACATATATCAAGCTGTTCCACGTTCAATGCCGTTAGTCAGCATGAAACATGTGGGATTCCAATCAATATGGCAAATGGTGGAATATTTATCTTTCGTTTATCAGGAAACGAAGCGTGTGTATGCTGTAAGATTCCAGGGGATATTGCGGACTGCAATATTCGCATTCACCTATTATATGAAGGAATGGAATCGAGGTATATTTTATTGGTTTGAACTGGAGGCCAGATATGATTTATTACCGGTATCGACCATAATTTGAAGCGATCGTTCCAAATGCATCGAATATTTTTGCGAGATTTCTATCAGAAAACTTCGGACGAAAATTATAAAATCGTACATTATGCGGTTCTTAGTAAAATGTTGACTCCTTGTGGTGTGAGCTTATTCATGTATGAGTGATTGACTAAGTACATGTTGAATGGTAATGGTTTGGTGGACTTCCATTATCTATATCATCAACTCCATTTTTTTTTATATATGCAGATTCACACGAAAGGGAAGCCCTGTGATGTTCAAAGAACACCGCTTGAGTCAATGGACAGGAGATACGAATTAACAAGCAAGAGAGGTTCGACAGGTTTCCAAATTCACAACAAAGGGTCATCCGTGTAGATATTGCCAAGCGGGGAACGATTGATAACAATTCGAAAGAGCATCGACCGTGAAAGTATTCATAGAAGAGAGACAAGTCTCCGACCCTTCTACGATGTTCCAAAGAAGTGAGCGAGTCTGTGAGCGAAGAATCACGAACAAGACGAATCGCCTTTCTCTGAATGGGATCGAGAAGCCTCAATGAATGTTTTGGTGCCGAACTCAACACATGAGAACTGTATTCCCTGACAGGTCGTATCCGAGCCTTGTAGATCAGTAGAAGCTGACGAGAAGTGAAGTATTTCTTCGCACGAAATAGAAATCCAAGTTTCTGGGAAGCACGTTCAGCGATCGATCTCACATGGTTTTCCTATAAGAGATCATCACTGATCGTAATTCCTAACATCGAGATGTTTGATTTTGTAGGAATAGTTACTCCCCAAATAGCACACGACGTCCTGAAGACGAACCATTTATGTCCCAGTTACGTCGATACGTCCCGGGACGGATAGGAGACATTCGAAGAACGTACATTACCGGATGTACCATGTATGTACTGGTTAGACGTCCCATGTAGGTACATACTTGGTCCCGTTTCAATCGGAATGTAATAAAAACGTATATGCTTGAAAGTACTATGTACGTACTTTATTAAGTGTCCCTGATACGTTTACATTAACTCCTCTTTAGGTACGTACCATTTGGAATGAATTAGGGACATACCAATGACGTGTTTTTTTGTGAATCCCATGTACGTACTGCTCAGACGTATCATTCACGTACATGTTTGGAAGAACTATGTTCGTACTATTTGGACCTTCCAGGTGCGTACATATTGAGTCCCTTTCAGATACGTATATTTCGAAACGTTTGCGGGACATAATAGTAATGACGTACATTTGTGGAAACCGTATGTACATACTATCTGGACGTCTCGTTGACGTACTTTTTTGTACATACTGTTTGGACCTCCCAAGTACGTACGGATTGGGTTCCTTTCATTTTCTACATTTCTGTTAGTATGTACATACTGTTTGGACCTCCCAAGTACGTACGTATTGGGTCCCTTTCGGTTCAAGGGGTATTGGGATTTTGAGAGTGATCACTTAGTGTATTCACACATATATCAATATTGGTAATGGAATATTCATAATGAATTATTCCTAAAAAAATTTGGAAAAATTGAAACATCGACATGTGGTGAATTTAAATACCAGAAAATTACATACAGAATTTTTTGCACAGCAAGTTTGATATTCCAAAACCGCCATCACATGAGACAGTGATCCTTTAGTGTTTTTTCGATTATATTTTCAGTGTAACTGAAATTTCTGAAATTTTAATATTATCTCGAACAAAACTAACTTGAAGTCATCACATCTATACCACCCAACTCCTTCTTAAAAACAAGCCTCTCCGTGCGGTAGAGCGTAACAGTGGTCGACAATAATATCTCCATAGAAAAGGTCGAGAGTTCAAGCCCCGCAGCAGCCAGGTCTTTTTCCAGGTAAGTATTCGGTTAGATGGTTAGTACACGTGAATGAGTAAAATTTCCAACTTGATTATTTGGTAAAAAAGAAATGAATAATCCCGAATATGAAAACTTAGATTCATTAAGTGATATCATATGATATATCATTACGTAGTTTTCGAATATTGAGCTAATATCGCCGAATGTTTACATTTTTTTGTGGCCACTATTGATATCATCTACAATATAAGGTTGATATTCCCGTAATATTGAACCAATATTGTTCAAATATGTTTGTTCTACTTGGGATAGCGCTTACAGAATGAAAAATGTACGTTTCCGGAATGTCCCAAACAGTTCCCCTTTCTGTACATTTCAGGTCCTGTGTGGACTAGAAAAGTACGTACCTGGGATTACCGACTATGCGGAAACGGTAAGTCGCAGGGAGATCTTATGTACGTCTGTCGGAGACGAAAGTACGTCCTAAATACGTACAATGCATCCTCACCGTACATATGCAGTACGTCCACTGGACGTACTTGTGCTATTTGGGTCATCATCCTGACATCTGAATATTTGATGATGGTAGATTAGCTGTTCTTGAGAAGAGACATGCCTGGGTTTTCGTAGCATTGAATTAAATTCCACCAAGAAAGAAAGGAAAAAATACAAATCAAGCAAGAAAATCAAAACACGAACAAAAGGTTGGAATGGACTTTTTGGTCAATCATGAAATTAAGGATTGATTGATCAAAGAAAATAGTATTGTTACAAAAAATTGAGATATCGAGTATGAGATATCAGTCAACAAAAATTCAAAGAACGAAAGGAAAAAATACAAATCAAGCAAGAAAATCAAAACACGAACAAAAGGTTGGAATGGACTTTTTGGTCAATCATGAAATTAAGGATTGATTGATCAAAGAAAATAGTATTGTTACAAAAAATTGAGATATCGAGTATGAGATATCAGTCAACAAAAATTCAAATAAAATCCGCAGTCGTCTTCGGATGATGACTGACAATATTTCGAGTTTCGAGGTATGGTCGGTTATATAGCCCCGACTCCCTATGGTGTGGAAAGGGACGGTACTGACAATGAGGCGATCGTGTGTTACTTCTAGAAGTGTGCTGATCGATCTTCAGCGAGAAATGGATGTATTAGCGCGAGATTCTCCCTCATCGAGCCGCAGCCGGTCCATGCCTTGGATAAGCGGCCTCCACACATTCGGGATCTCCACGCTGGGATGACTGAATGCGTCGATGTTGAGGATGTAGGCGGATTCCTTGAATTTCCTCTTGAACCAGTGCACCTCGTTGTGTATGACTTCGGGTTTGAACCATTTTATGCTGTGATGGTTTGTCCAAATATTCTCCTCTGTTCTTGATTTCGTTATTTCTCCTCGTTGCGTGTTTCTCTTGTGTTCGCCTATTCTCACTTCCAATGTTTTTTTTGGTTTCTCCGATGTAAGATTTGCCGCACCCGCATGGTATTTGGTAAACACAGTTGTTGGTGTCGCTTTTTTCATTCAGTGGTTGGATATTTGTGACTGGCTGCGTATTGTGTTCCCTGATCGAAAACAGGCTCTGACGTTGTAATTCCCTCCTATCCTCTTGATCTTCTGAAAGTCCTCTCCCGTAGGGTATGCTATTCGTTGTTTCAGTATTCTCCTTGGTGTTCCTTTGATTCGTCCGGGCCAATGTTTGATCCACCAGATTCTTCGAGTAGCCATTCTTCTGAAGATCCTTCTTTACGACGACACGTTCATAGTAGGGAACCAAGGAGATGCATAATTGGACGCCTTCCTATAATATCTAAACAACAATGTTTCAATAGCTTGCTTGGCTCTAGCGTTGATGGAGACATCAATTCCACCGAAAAGAAGAGGAGTTGAAAATCCCATTCTGAGATATGTATAAGACTCCGTCACTTGTGTAAGAGAGTCATTGAATGGAAAATAATAATTGGTAGTGCCCAGCTGAGGATATCTCTCATAGAAATATATGATTTCAGTTCGTGGATATCGACTGCAAGATGATTGGATGTGGTGTATTCTTGGGAAATATTCAGCTTTCTACCAAGGTCTCCTTCAGGATGTGTCAGGATAACGATATCTTCAGCATACATGAGCATAAGAAGGTTGCTGTATCGACACCCTTTGCTGTGCTTCCACTCTCATAGAGGGGTTCTCAACATCTGCTTGAAACGAAGCGAGTGAAAGAGGGCTGTGAACTTCACCTTAAAAGACATCTGTTGAGATCTTGATTGTACTAGTGAATTGCCTGTTCCTTATAAATATTTTATTTACGTTGCAGTAGAAGGATGAAATGATTTTGAGGATTGAACGTTGCTCGTACCAGATCATAACAAACATTAAATCGGACAGGAAGAGTATATCTCTCAATCATTTTCACAGGTGAATGGTAATTGTTCAGACTTCCATCTTTCAAGCAAATATTGTCCATACTTTCAAGCAAATATTTTCACAGCTTTCGAAATTGTTGCAGTGAAATAAAAACCGACAATTCAAGTTTTTTTATGAAGTATAATGATTATATTCACGATCTGATTAAACCCATTTCATTATTGCTCGAATGATCAGCTTTTTGTATGTCATATCGTTTCCGAGATAGCGATAGTCATATCAGCTTCTTATCAGTTCGTATGGTGATCATTCAGAGATGAAAAGTAGTTATTCCGTTGATACTACTGGGTCAAATCAATCAAATTCTCCATTTTCCTTAAGGTTCTTGTATAGGAATACTTAGCACTCAAATTCAAATTACAGCGAGTACTGAAAACCAAAGAAAACAAATATAAATCTGGACAGTATCACATAAGCACAGTGAATCACAGTGGATTATTTCATATAAAAAAAATAAATTAATAAAAACTACTTTCATCTCATTTGGATTTTATATTTTCTACTCTCTTGATAATATCCGGAAGATAATTGAAGATTTTAGGTCCAATGCATTAGGGGGCGTTTTGAGTTGTTCTAAATTTGGCAGCTTCAACATGTATCATTCCTTTCTGTCGTGCGTTCTTATTATAAATATCACTATTCAGAATAAAGTCCGTTTTATTTATGAATACGAAGAGTGATAAATCATATATAAATAGATTTGTAAGAGTGAGAATTCTATGATTTCTATAAAGAGTTCTGTGTGATCTCCGTCTGGAAGTATCGAATATATATATATATATCTGTTTGATAGAATTTTTAAACGTAATAGGTGATAAAATGTTGCCCTTTCAATCTTGATTTTATAAACAGCGATAATTGAATTAATTCTCCCCATAACCTTCCAATTATCTAATGAACTTCCGCCATCTTGCAACCCGAGACATACCAATTAATTTTGAAATATTGAAGAACTCTCAAATGGCATTCATGAGCAATCCCAAAACTGATATTGATATTGAAAATTTCAATTCAGAATGAGCTCCAGGTCTGATGGAATTCCTGTAAATACCGACATTCACTGATTAGATTTTTGTATGGGGTACGTTTCTTGATGAAACTCCAGAGTTTGTGTAGATTGCATAACATAATCGGGCGAAGTTCTCGATTTCAAATTGAGACTCCAATTAATTATATGAGATCTCGTTATGTTTTTGCAAATATCTAATTGACTCAACCAACAATGTATTATCAAATCATAAACTATTTGAAACATAATATCGTGAAAATCGTGTAGAGTTTTTGTGAAATTACATAAAATGCAGGGAAGTAATATCTCTCAAATATAAAAAAACGCAAAAAGGCTTCACCTACCTTCATCTACCTCCAACGGAAATCATTTGCAGGCAATTTAATTCAATACTTTGTTGGATCTGTACAATGATCAGAAACAGTGTTGTCTGTCATGAAAATAATTTCATTTTCGGATAAATGTATGGAAATTTATTCTATGATAGTGGAAGAGTTCTGAGTAACCCTGGTAGGCCAATTCAAGACGTTTCACAAGTTGTATGTTGACAGACTATCACATAATTGCTTGAAATCGTTACAAGGATAAAGTGAATCCAAAGGAAGTCATCAACAATTATGGAACTTTGAATTATTGCAGCAGCTTATCTAGGAAGAGGTTGGAAGAGAATTTTGTTGATCTCCTACAGAGTTGGCCAGAATTCTGAATTCAATTCAGA
Organism: Zygogramma bicolorata; assembly: GCA_032362365.1. NCBI lineage: Eukaryota > Metazoa > Arthropoda > Insecta > Coleoptera > Chrysomelidae > Zygogramma > Zygogramma bicolorata. Next base: position 134,948 of record JAVJAQ010003410.1, on the reverse strand, counting down.
TGGAAATCAATACATTGAATGAATTGGGGCAGTTCGAACGTTACCCTGTAGCGCGCGCTTTGGAAAATGTTCAAGTACCTACGTATCTCCTGACTCATCTGTTTGTTTACTGTAAACAATTTCTTACCGAAGTATTTAATGATATCTATGTCCAAAACCACTTCAGAATCACTCTTGATAAATCTTTTTTTCATATTTCAAGAGTTGCGAAAGTATGAAAACAGATGTGTTAGATAATGAGAAGGGATAACGTATTCCTAGAATCGTGATTCATTGTTGTAAAGATGATTTTAACGTGAGATCGCAATGTTCATATACAGCTCAGTGTGAATTAGTGAGTATATATTAGTCATTTTGCAGTGGAAAATTAAAAATGAGCCACAACGGCGGCATCTGAAACCCAAAAAATTTCGTTCGTTTTTTTCAAAAGAGTGTGATTTCCATAGTACTGGTATTGGCTCCCATACATCACGTGATCTGGAATGCTTAATTCGGTTGTACACACTATAACCTGACCTGACCCAATTAACAAACTTCGGAGTATAGATTTATAAATTACATCTTTGCTGTGGGCACTCATAGTGAATATTATGGACTCAAATACAACGGTGACGCGTTTTGTGAGTTCGAATTTCCATCTATGATTCATACGTTCTGATAAGATATTTTATGGGTTGAAATATTGATTCAATGAAATATTACCTTCCAATTATAATATGACGATGATAAAGATTCACGAGAAAGTATTTGAGGCAAATTCAAATTTTATGCATATTCCTCATTCAGATTCACAATCCACGAGCCATTTTCCAAAGCTAAGTTGCTCATCATCCTTTTCGTACACCCTTAAGACGCTGATGGCATTACAGGTATTATAACGTTGTCGGTCATGGATATCCTCGAGCTCCATTTATAATTCTTGTTATCCGTTGTTGAGAAAGAGAAGGTACGGATTGTTTTGATATACTCATGTTAATATTTGACCAAATTCGAAGAAGAATGTTCACATTTTTTATCAAGTTTTCGAAAATACGCGGTTTCTTTATACATATCTGTAGAAGAGAATAACCTCTGGGTTGGAAAGAAAACTTTTTAACAGTGTACGTCACTTGGAACCCGAACTAATCGGACGCACTTGATAGGCGTAATGTAAAGCTCCGTTGAGGAGTTTTTTGTCTTCATAATGACAAAAACTGTGATGTAACCAACGAAAAGGAGATGCAAATTCTTTTCAACAGATTTCTGAAGGTTCTGTCTGATTCTTATATGAAAAAGTTGCCTGAGAGAGATACATATTCGGGAGGTTTCCAACATCACCGACCGAGGGGTGGGAAAACTGTACTAGACAGATCAAATCACTCAAATGAAGATGCTAAGGAAAAGATGATGGATGATCAGGAGAAGGATGGTGATGGAATTTCTCGATAGAAAATGTATCAATCACCGACTTTGCTGAGCTACAAAGAAGTCATTCAGTGAGAGCGTGTGTTTGGTAGACTCAATGCCAAAAGAATATAGTGATTTTTCATGAATGCCAGTAGAATATGATTGATCCTTTCGTAAATTCCTCCCACAAGAAAAAAAATCTGGGGAATGTTTGGGGAAGAAAAATTTTTTTTCGGAAAAAAAAGTGCGAAATTAGAATTGATTTTCACACTTATTCTTGAAGAGATGAGAGCGTTAGCAGGTGAATTTAGAACTATTTTTCCAAACCCATTTCAAACATTGACTTGAACAGGCCGATACTTGTAGGAAATGCATATCAACATAAATATCTCAATCAGCAAAAATGTCACACGATTCTCGTGGTTTTGTTAACCCATTTTCAATGGTGATCGTATAGGAAACTATGATATTTTTTTACTCATTATAAACTCTGGTTTGCAAACCGATTGATGATTGATTTGAGTGAATATTCACTTGCTTGTTTCTGGCTTCAACTCGTTTTCCCCCCACCTCTCTGGAACGCCATTTCAATGGTTGGTCGATATGGAAATGTATATGTTCATAGTTATTATATAGTTTGACAACATTATAGACAGTGACAGCTTAACATAAGTACCCACTACTTCAGACACATATCAATCAGCAAAGTCCTACTCTTGCTGGAAGTCCTTACTCTATCGTCTAGGCAGGAAAAGTAAGTACTTCTCATTACGCATTCCAAAGCACCAGGTATTCGTGAATGATAATATTCGAAATTTTTCCGAAAAACTCATTTAATATCTGTCAAATTTTAAACGATTTGCAAAAAAATAGTTTTCCGCCTCCAAGGTTTTCATTTCGTGGCCTCATTGTAGGGAGGAAAAGTAAAAGTGACGTTTGTTTGGTCATCAATGGAATAGATTTATAGGTTAACAGTTGTTTTTTTCTGATCTAGATTGAATATACATTTCAAAATTTCCTTTTAAAGAGTTGAGAAGTGGTTTAATTTTTGATTTATTGGTATTATAGAATATATTTCCTGGCCCCATTGTAGAGAGTAAGATGTCTATATACTGGTGTTTCTAATGTTGCGATATTGTTTCAGACAAACCTGTGGACAAGGCGTGGTAGTTCATCAGTAGCCATGAGGAAGCGCTGGTTATCAAAAATTTCTATTAATTTTCGTGATCACTCGATCCATGGAACACGCTGTTGCCAATTCTAATGTTTTTGTAAAAGGATAGAGAATTTATCGGGACTGGACATAAGAGGTTATTGAAAACACCAAAAACGCGCCAAATTTGTGTTTAACTTTATGCGTTTATTCCATGTAGTTTGAAAATAATTTCTCAGTTGGAATAAATTTGCATTGTGTTTCCACTGATCTGGACCAGAATTCGCAACGACATGGCCACTTGGCAACACAGGACTGTCATATCCACTGCAAGTGTGCCGGTACCTGGCGGATTTTTTGCAGTACTACTACGCCTATATCATCAAATTTTTCATCAAGTTGGCCATATCGGTCGTCTGATTTGCTGACAACCTCTTATATGGAGTAAACACACCAGTATATAGCCACCTTAGTAGAGAGCAAAGTGAAAGTGACGTTTGGTACCTACGTCATCAATGAAATAACTTCATTGGCGACCTAAACTATAATCTAATATAAAAGTATAAATTCATTTATAAAAATCCCTGTATTTTTGGAATGGTAGAAATGAGTAGAGCAGCAATTTTTTTTTATTTTCAAAAAGTGAATAAATGTTAAGAAAATAAAAACGTCAAATCTATAATTCCGCAACTATTTCATAGCTCTCTCCACACCACAGAGTGTAAATGAGGCTGACGGTGAAGTTCGTTTCAATACTTCTGTTTTGTAGGTTCTCCTAATTTTGGGAATTTCAGGAGCGTTATACTGTACCTACTTCTTAGTTTTAGTTCTTCAATAAATTTTATTTGTTAGTTTCATAAATATTTTTTTGAGACTTTTTAATTCAGGAAGGCGGAAAAATCATAAGTATAACACGGGAGTAAAGTGGATTTTCCTCCCTTGAATGATTACTTCATCCTCGAGAGGATAAGTAGCATTTTACTCCCTTGTTATACAAATAAGTATTTGTTCACCACGTAGAAATATCCACATTCCCAGGAATGTGGCTTTTCCTACCTGGTATAACTATTCTTTCACGTATACGAAATACATTTCCGCTCTATGACAATAGTGACTTTCATCAAGACTATGATGTAGTTTGACTATTTACAACGTGGGAAATCAAATCTATTGGATTGAGGTGGCCTTCACTTGATGGAAATCCATAGTTATTACGCTATAAGGTAGAACACGAATAAATTTCCACAAAATTTTTATTGTCTCCGCGACATGTTTCGATACACTGTATCTTTATCAAGCGAATGTATTTAATCACTGAATTAATCTTTGTTGAAAGCTCCTCAAATACATCAGGGCCTACTCTAATTATCCTTGATTCCTAGAATAATGCAACTGATACTGATGATGATTCCTAAACCTATGAACTGATGCTGATTCCTGAAATTATACACTGATAATGATTCTGATATTTGAACATAGTTACTACTTATTAATTGAATAAGTTCAACAAAGGGGAACTATTGAGATCCAATTGATCATTTAGCAAACAATTTGAATTTTTCAGTTTATTGATTTCCAAAAATTCTAAATAATCAAGTCTATTATATTCAGCATGCAGAATTTCGAAATTTTTATCGAAGTCATGGCCTTCCTCCAAAATGTGATTGGCATATGATGCATCGGTGAACATTATTTTTATATCGATTACTCTCCTGGATGACCCATGTGAAATTGGAAAGCTAGGCTGCTCTCACCGAATTTTTCAGCGATTTATGGCACTAGACCTATTCAATCGATCAAACTTATCAAAAAAGACAAGGATTTCGGCTCACTTCTCAGGTAAAATATCGTCCTTGTGTTCGATTTTGAAGCTTTCTGAGTTCACATTTTTTCTGGAACTAATCTCAACGTATATTCCTCCTACACTAAGCTCAATCGACCAATATGCGTGCATTTTCATAGTTTTTAAAATTTTGCTTCGAAGCAAAAGCTTTCGTCTATAAAAATTTGAAATAAATCCTGCGGTCTTGATATTTTATCGAATATTATTATTCACTTGGGAAATAGTTCCCGATAAAAATGTTGCAATTTTCGCCTCAGAATGTATCTTAATATGCCACGCTCGAGATAGAGCTATAAAAGTAGCTCGAATGGTCATCTGAGGCTAGATGGAAGAAAATTGAATATCAATTCCTCAGATGTTGCATCCACTCACTCTAAGATAATGATACAATTACTAGTTCGAGTGTGCGACTAGAAAGTAGAAATTTACGTTATGTGGAATATTTTCCCGAATTGAAATTTGTAGCAAACAACAAGTCAAACAATTTTATTGGGATTAGTGATAAGAAATGTTGTTTAGTACTTCTCATCATTCCTAAAAACGATCAGTTTTTGTTTTTAGAATATATGTAGCATCCAACTATATTATCATGCCCAACAGCTTTGGTCGGGGCTTGATACTATGGAGGATTTTGATTTTTAATTATGGAAAGTCATCGACTTTATGTTGATGATGGTACTGCCTTGTACTGACGAGTGGCTAAATAGCCCGAAACCGGTCTACAAGTGTGCCCGTCCCTATAATTGAAAATCATTCCCTTCATTTTTATCGCCAAAAGCAAATGCAGGATTTTCTCCTGTAAAGAAACCTGCTCTGGCACCGGTCGTATATTATTCAATGCCCTTCGTTGTATTAGCCAGGAGAGTAATTGTTTTCTAACAGGTGCCAGCCAAAACCTAATGTGTAGGTAGATTTGAGACTGGCCTGAAAGAATTGTTCGAAAGACCATTTGATTTAACGCCAGTCTTCAAGTGAGCCCATCGACTATGTCGAATGTTTTTTCCATAAGTTCATGTCAGTATTTGTCATGATTGTGAGTTTGATTTTTTCTCGCAGGTTTCTTCATCAACAGCAGCGTTTACTATGTGTACACAAACATGGCTGGCTTTCATACTCTGATAAATATCATCGACTTTTTCATTAAAGAGATTATTGTTCGTTTACAATATATCCACTTTTTGCTGTAGATGATATGTTTTCTCAGACTAAGTGTTTAGTTCCTCTTCTATAGTTTTCAGTTTTCGTTCAATTTTGTCTGCTGTTTTACTATTCCATTAATGGACTTCCGCTCTTGAAATATTCCCTGAAAGGATTCCTTTATGAGAAAATCCATATCTTGCTTGTTTCTGGCCACAGAAGTCAACAGTATGTTCCGTTGTGGAATGACACTCACTTTGTTTTCTCGTTCTTCACTTCTCACGGCCACTTTTTACCTGGTACTTAAACAGGTAGTTTTCAAGGAGCAATAATTTGGTCCAATCAGTATAAGACATTGAACTGGACTGAATTTCGAAAATTAAAATTAAATATTTCATGCTTCGAACGCAAAGTGGCATGTGAAAAATAAACTTCAGTATTCGATTTAAGAAGGAAATTAGAATTGATGCAGATATTGGTGAAGGATCATCCTAGTGAGTCAAGCATGATTCGTCTCAATAATAAGTCAATTTTTTTCTGAAAATATTGATGAGGGCCAGTTTTTCGAGATAGCTACCACTCTCATCAATGGAGATTCAATCAGTCGAATTATGAAACCCTATATACTCTCAACGATGGTGCGATGAATGAATATTCTGCAATGACCGCAATTACAAATTCACGATCATCAGAACCAGAAAGGAGAGATGAAGAGTCCAGGGGAAAAACCCCGTAATCGACATCTTGGGGTGAATTAGGTTTGAAGTAGTTTCTTAAGGATTTTGAGGAGTAGAATCCGACGACGCACTCAGTTTTGTGGAATAACCCCGTCGTCTCAGCAAAAGAAAGGGTTGAATATTAGCTGTACTGCGGACAAATCCCGTCATCGACAGCGCGTGTGGGGAAGAACCCCCGTCAATGCAGTTCAAAAGGCCCCCACCCAACGCCGCGGCGTTCGCTGTGTGTGTGTTCCACAGAGTTTGGCCTAGTTTGCTGTGAAGATGCAAGAAAGGGAACTACACCTAAAGAAAAGTGTGCGTTTCTATGAATTGAAGAGACATTACCGAAAGAAGGCTTTGAAATCGACAACTTTTGAAGCTATAGCCATGAGTTTCCAAAAAAATCTACCTTGTCCAAACATCACTACTAATGACGTCTACTACAGGCGACAACTTAACTTCACCAGTTTAAACATTCATGTCCCTTCAACTCAACAGGCGGTTTTCTACACGTACGAGTCTATAGCAAAAAAAGGAGCCGACGAGGTTTGCTCTATGTTGCATCATTTCGTATACAACATTTTGTCTCCAACAGTAAAGGAACTTACGATATTTTGCGACTCTTGTGGAAAGCAAAATAAAAATGTTATATTAATAAGGTTTTTGCACAATTTGGAAACCCAAAAAGGAAAGTTGGAGAACATCAAGGTTATTTTCCCGATTCGAGGCCACTCCTATTTGGAGTGCGACTGTGACATGAGTATTATCAAACAAAATTCTTACACTGAAACTCCTGAGGATTGGGGAGATGTTTTCAGGAACGCCCGTTTGAAACCGACTCCTTGCCAAGTCGTAGATTGTGGCTAGGACCCGGATATTTTCCATAATTGGACTGAACATCTGTCGTCCATTTACCTCAAAAAGACGTCTCCTTTTCCCACCAGACCAATAAGAGTGCTCAAAATAAGTGCCACCAGCAAGAATTTGGTTTCACCACAAAGCAACATATTCTGGTCCGTACAGAAGTTCTTCATTATTGATTTCACTGCCGCGTACGAACACTTTGACGAAGACTACGAAAAAAAAAAAAACTTCCGAAGCCAGTCGTAGAACTGAAGAGATCATACGATGGAACCCTCCCTATTGAAGCCGCCAAACTCAAAGATCTCCTTCACCTCCCACAATATTTGGAAAAACCTGAAGCGAGGAGTTTTTACCAGAGCTTGAGGTCGGATGGACTTGGCTCGGAGGGCGACGATGGCGACGATTACATCGACGACCCCCTCCCATTGATGCTGCAAACCCAGAAGAAGACGAGTGAATTTGCCAATATTTCAACTTCGGTGACTTTCCCAATTTTTGGAACATTATTTTTCGTTGCTCAAAAAATCTTTTTCTTTGTGTAAATGTTGGGTAAATTTTTTGTAATACTGTGTAAGAATTGTGCAAAGAAAAGGTTTGTGTTAAGTACACCCATTTTGTGAGTATTAAAATACAAATCATCTTTAGAACAATCTGTTCAGGCCAGTCTCAAATTACCTACACAGTAGGTTTCGGCTGGCACCTGTCAGAAAACAACTACTCCCCTGGCTAATACCACGAAGGGCATTGAATTATATCCGACCAGGTGCCAGTGCAGGTTTCTTCACAGAAGTAAATCCTGCATTTGCTTTCGTCGATACAAATGAGGGAATTGATTTTCAATTATAGGGACGGACACACTTGCAGACCGGTTTCGGGCTATTTGGCCACTCGTCAGTGCAAGGCAGTGCCATCATCATCACAAAGTCGATGATTTCCCATAATTAAAAATCAAACTCCTTCACGAGTATCAAGCCCCGGCCAAAGCCAAATTTTTAATTATGGGAAATCATCGACTTTGTGTTGATGATGGCACTGCCTTGCACTGACGAGTGGCCAAATAGCCCGAAACTGGTCACCGGTCTGCAAGTGTGTCCGTCCCTATAATTGAAAATCAATTCCTTCATTTGTATCGACGAAAGCAAATGCAGGATTTACTTATGTGAAGAAACCTGCACTGGCACCTGGTCGGATATAATTCAATGCCCTTCGTGGTATTAGCCAGAGGAGTAGTTGTTTTCTGACAGGTGCCAGCCGAAACCTACTGTGTAGGTAATTTGAGACTGGCCTGAACAGATTGTTCTAAAGATGATTTGATTTAACGCCAGTCTTCAAGTGTGCCCACTGACTATGTCAAGTGGTATTAAAATACATTTTTGCATTCTTTGAATTATTTCCTCCTTTTAATTGATTGGTTTTGAGGTAAAAGAGGGTTAAAATTAGCATTTCAACTTCGAAATTTTGTATAAAATATCATTTCTGTTTGAGAAATGGTTATCGGGGAAACATATTGTGAATCTGCATAGTTGATGATTCGAATACAACATTTTTTGTATTTTTTAAATCGATTTTGCAGTTTCCGTTAGTTGGTGAACTTCAAAATTAATTGTTCTCGAAATCAGCTTTGAGTCAATGACGGGCTTTTTTCCCTGGGCTCTTCAGATATAAACTGCTCTCGTGCCCCGAAAAAAGAAATTCTATATGCCCTCCTCGGTTATGGTGATTGTAAATTCGTAGTTAGCGTCATTGTAGAAAATGTGGTTCTCTCAGGCAAACAAATACGTTACACAGATATTGTGTTTGGGAAAATTGTAGCGTTCCAAAGTTCTAGGAAAATGGTCTCCTGAAATGAAGTCCCCGGACCATTTTCTCGATATTACTATTCGTTTCGGAGATATAAAGAGTAGTCTGTTTGTTTCCGTATCCACTATATTCTCGGTAATAACAAGTTGCGTGACTTTCCCCGTCCTTCAAAAATGACAACGTTCAACGGTGAATCATGCTGCGTTTCTCATTTGTTATTTTTGCTAGTTCGACCTCGACACGTGTTTAAATCCTTCAGATAAGGATATGTATGGTAAATGATGATTCATGACTGTGAAGGTACTTCTAAATGAAAAACTGCCATGGTTCATCTACAAAGATAGGAGAGTTGATCAAATTGAGCGTTTAACTATGCTGCGTATTATGTTTATCAGTCAGTTATCACTCAATGATAATTCTTCCAATAGGCTTCAATAATTCGACTACGTCCTATTGACAATTGCAACGAAAGGTTATGGGCGAGGCGAATCGCCGACTATCTAAACGGAGGACTGTTGATGATGGCAGATGTCGCACTTATAAGAAAATGAAGAACCACTTGAAGCTGTTTTTGGAGATTTTGTAATAGAATGACTAGTTGATCAGTCGTTAATCTTCTGAGTGAAGGGAGTGAAATAGGCCCACTGAGGTCTTGGAACTGTGAAGCTAGGAATAGCTTTTTCCCCTTCCACTTACGAATACAGATAGAAACTTCAATAATACCAACAATGATCACTTGAACGTCAAACATTTCAGGAACTCGCACACGGATTGATACCTGAAAAGACTACGATTCTGTTTGACTGATGGAATCGTAACTGATTTATCAATAGGCGGATCGAATTGTGAGAGGAGTATGTTTGAATACCATTTAGTCAAACGCAGGGCTCACTGTCAAAGTTGATATTGTATTTTTGCTAGTCTATCCGTAAGGGTGTAAATTAGCTGGATTCCTGTATTGAAGGAAAAATGTTTTCCGAAAAGGCTAATTTCAGAATTCTAGCGTCCGTGAAAATATTCATCTTTAGTTACTAATCAACATTATGAATGGATTCAAATTTAGGTTAGCTTTCCCTAGGAATGACAAAAATTAAAAGGCGAAACTTTAATAATTATCTTTTCAGTGTACGGTTTTGAGCACATAATGCTTCACGGAGCTTAACAAATGAAATATTTTGTGAGATTTCAGCGGAATTTGGAACCAAGAAGAATTCGATGAACACTAATCACTTCAAAAAGTGAAAGTTATGTGGATAATATTTCAGAAACTAATCTCTTTGTACGCTGCGGTTCTTCATCTTCTGTGTGAAATCAATGAAAGTTATATTTACATCCAGTATAGACGGAAGCCAGACTCTTTAGAAACGTCAGCAAATTATATTTTTTCCATCATGTTGGTTGATTCAAATTCATTCATGGATGATAATGTGTTGCACGATGAAAAAGCAATCAGTTTTCAAATTTATAACGAATCTTGCAGGATAAGAAAATGTTTATAGTCCCAACTCAATTATGTCCGTAGAGATTAACACACTTCCATTTTCTGTTTTCCAAAACGACTCATCATTAATAAAATTGAAATACTGATATTCCAAGAAAGATTTGAATTATTGAAACTCAGTATTCACCTGATGGAAATATCTATGTAATAACTTCTGTTTGTGTTTGTGTATCGCACCCCTATTCACTCGTAGGATTCGGATCACGAAACTTTGTGTTTACACAATATATATACAGTGTGGAACAGCCAAATGAAATAAATTCGATAATACATAAATGGGGGCGTATTGAAAAAAAAGCTCGGACAAGTCGACTGGTATTTTTAATTGCACATTTTTTTCGATAAAAACTAATTCAAGGTGTGGGATGTAAGAGTGGCCAATAACAACTTTGTTATTCCAAATAGAATATCCTTTCATATTGTTACAGATGTTCCTAGTGACGGTTCGAAGAACGATTGTTACTTGCGTGATCGCGACATACCGAGACTATTCGAGATCGGGATTTGTGTGGAGGATTCTCCATGAATTTGAGCTGGTATAAATACGGGAGTCGCTCGCTGCTGCGACAGAGTTTGTATTAGAGAGAGTTTATTGTGTTATTGAATTGTGTTGTGATAGAAAGAATAAGAATTAATACTAGAATCTGTACAAGTCTAGAAGGACAGATTTATGATGTTTGTCATATGAGTTTTGAAAACGGAAGCGGATTGAGTTTCCGAAACGTTAACGATAAGTATTTTCATATATATATATATATATATATATATATATATATATATATATATATATATATATATATATATATATATATATATATATATATGTAAATTTATATATATTGGTTTTTTTGATAGGTTGATTTGAGTTTATTCTAGCAGTTGCTGACTGATTAGACTTGTTATATCCAGAAAGAACTGTTTTTCAATTGACGCAGCAACTTTTCAGGGTAGATTGAAAATCTTCCCTTCTACACTTGTATAGATTCCAATATTATTCCTAATTTTTCCAGCTTGTGTTGGGTTAGAAACCCAGTAAACTACGGGGAAAATATGTACCACAAAATAATGACATTCAACCCCTATAATTTTTCATCTTTTTTTGTATAACTTCCTCTTGTATGAGTCCTCCTGCTGATTTTTTTTCAAAAATGAAACTAACTCACCTTGCATTTTCTCCTGTGCCTGAGTCGGTGCCGTTTTCGTACCATTGAAAATGATTGTCCAACATAACACGCATTGTATCCAAATCGCAACGAACATCGTCTTCACAAAATCCGCCCTTCAACGAAAAAACCACATTTCCACGTTCCCAATTCAATCAAGCCATCGTAGTAACACATTAAGATGCCAGCAAGTGCGGTCTCCGTTGAAGAATAAACTGAGATCCAATTAGACGATAAGGTGTCTGAGGGGTTTCCTAGAGGTCCTTAAATCCATTTACTCTCGGAGGCATCCATCGCCTGGATTCTGGAGTTTCCTGGAAATTAATAAATTGGATTAGGCCTTGTTCAAATTATTGGTAGGCGGTTTAAAGTTCAGACACTGATGAGAAGTGCTTGGGTGAAGACACTTTTAGTAAAAGTTTCTGATTCGGTTGCGTGTTCAGTTTTCAATATCATTCATTTCCATACGAGGTCCTCAAATGGTACTTTCATTTTTGTCAACTTTGTTTTGAGTTCATGCGAATTTTCAAGTTGAACATCCTTCATGTTATATTCTCGTTCTACATAGAATAACCAGTCTGATGATAACAAAACACTGCATTCGTTTCCTATCCGTTTTTTGATTATTTTTATTTGAAATAATTTTTTTTGCATATTTCAAAATTTTCAATATATTTCAGATTTGGTGTAGAAGAAATGGCAACAAATTCACTTGTTATACTTGTTCCCTACACTATTTCAAAAACTTCTGTAAAACACTCCTATCATTTTTTAATCGATATTTATTTTTGTTCACGTAATTGCAAAGAAACATGTAAAAAATTCGCCATCCTAATAAAGTGTATTATTATTATTCGTTATCACGTGGCTCAAACGAATTTTACTATCATCACCAGCCTGTCTTCGCATTCTACACTGGACTACTTACATGAGATATTACAATATTTTTTCTGATTTCGAAATATGAAGTGACACTGTTTTAAATCTTTGATGGCGGAATCTGTATTGTCGATCATTATTCATTTATGATCTTTCCAGATATTTGATGACCTTTATATCGATTGACAGCTGACTTAATGCCAGACACGACGTGTGGGTAGCTTACTATCTATTGGAGCTATATTCAAAAAAGTGGTCGAAATTGAAGTGAGTTCAAAATTACCCAAGGCAGAATGGATTTTGATCTGATGAGGATAAGATAAGTGATGAAAAACAGGTCCAGTGTATTGGAAAAATGGCTATTTGTATCAGGAAACCGAGTGGGTATAAGTGTCTATTAGTTTTTCCAGGGCATGAATAATAGCAAGTGCCTCTGCATGTAGTTCCCCATAACCTGTTTTGTTCGATAATTCAATCCATGACGTGTTATCTACATTCAAATCACTCAATATGGTGACTTCAGAAGTTGTATGATTTTCTTCAATGGTCCATCAATATAGTCATTATTAGGTGATTAATGATTAATTCAGTGTTGACGATTGACAAGCCTCAACCACATCACGTCAAATATATTTATTGCTCTGACGGTATCATGCAACAACATGTATGCTTGGAACTGATCCCTGAATGTGGCCTTCTCAGTGCTATGAAACTTGTTAGAAAAACGCGCGTCGAGTGCAGAAATATCTGTTTGGTGGTAGGGTAATTGATCTCTAGGAACAGTTCCAACTTTTACACCAAAGGTTCCAATCTCATTGTTTATTAGAGATCTTGAGGTTTCAATTCGAAGTGTAATACGTTCGTTCTTAGTCATGGGCTAAAAATTTTGTTTCAAGTACTCTTAGGAAAGGACATTACAGTAACACATCAGAATAGTTTGTCCACCGGAAAGTGGATCTCTTACCTACAACTAGAAAGAATACTCCTCCGCCGTCTCATTAGCGGTAGTAGATGCCGACTGCAAGAAGAAAAAGTGATGCTGGTACATAGGAGAAGTCAAATCTTGGACAGGAAATAAAATCCAGCAATTCCAATATTCCACCCCGAACCACCCTACCCGCTACTGCAATACTACAACCACATGTGAATTCAGGCGAATCTGCTTTTTAACTGGAGACATTGATGAAACCATACCCGTAGAAGGCTCTTGCTACATGTCTATCGATAGACGTGGGCGGACTTCTGGAAACGCATCCGTGATCACGTGTTAATACTTCAGAATTTTTTTTCACCTCCATAACAGTGAAAGATTTGAAAACCATAGATGACTTATTCATGTTTATTATTCATTACACAATATGTTAAGAGACCAGAACATACCGTATCCTGGTGAATATTTTCATTCAAACCCGTCTCTGCCAGCAGAAAATTTCAGACCTTCAGTGGCGAGCCACAAAAGAGATGCTACATTACCCGCTGACCAGTGGCAACATATGCATGTTACAATCGTATGAACTAAGTATGTACAGAAATGAATACAAACAAGATTAACATTCACCTGTTGTTTTTCGGCAAAACTGGCTTCATTTGAAAATCTTTATAGGTTCTCAACTTTTCAGATTACAACGGAGGGCATTCTTCAACTTTTTGAAATAAATACTCATCCTCTACAGTTGGAGTTGGTATGTTACAGTATTGTCTCAGGGGCATTTTAGTATTTTTATTCTTTCGCTTTTTCGAAAACAGACACAACAAACAAAAACTGCCACGAAATATTCCGTTGAAACCAAATTCAATATGATTCCCGCAGAATTTATTCAACGATTAATCGTTTCCGTTCGTGAAATTCTGGGCCGAAGTTCAATAAAACCCACGCTCTATTCCTACAGTGGATCAGATATGGACGAAATTGTCAATGAAAAAATTCCTGCTACCTCATCCCAATTCTCCGTAACGGAATTTAATAAAAACCAAAGTTTAAAATAGTACGACTAGAACGGCAGTGAAAAATATATTCAAAATACTAATTACTGGGACTGGACCTCTAATTTTGAAAGAAGTAATCAAATATGGGGGAACGTTGTATGTGTATAAAAGACGATTTATTAAAACCCGTTTCAAAGAGCATTTTGCACACATGAAATACGGAAGGGTAGAAAAATCCAGTGTCGCCCAACGCGCTCTAGACAGTGACCACAAAATTGGTGAAAGCAATCCTGAACTGATCAAACAAATGATGCCACACACACTATATATCGATTTTGAATGAAATTGGTACCTTCTCTTGTAAACTTTGTTCAACTTTGATATCTAATCTTGTTCAAAACCTTTGAGGTCGGGGAAATTTCAATAATGGAAATATTTTGATCTGCATCAATTTGTAGTCATTATTTCCATTACCATCTTCGGTTCAAGAGTCTTCCACTGAACTGGAGTCATTAACAAAACTTTTGAAATTACTTCAATCAGGTTCGAATATTGCTTCTTGGGATGCAATTATATTTTCCATCAGTGGGTAATTAGATGTTAGTACTTTTCGGCAATGAGAAAAACAGAAACCCAAAAAATAGATTAGCAGAATTCGAATGATTCAAGAATTTCCTCAAATCGGGGGCTGAACTAGAAACGATTGAAAATAGTCATAATAATGAGTAAATTGAATCGATAGTAAAGATCAATGGTTCTTGTTATATCAATATGAGCAATATAACAACTTCTAATTGTACAGATTCTGACTACGGCATCTGGTTCTCAGACATCTGCTTTATACTGTAGTGAATGATACTCCCACCAAACTTCCTCTATCTACTGCATTGATACGAGGTACTAATAAAAATATTGCTAGAGTTCACCTTGATAATGGTTCACAAACACACCTTATAATTTCAAGTTTCTGTGCTGGAATCGAAATTGATTAAGAAAATATTCATTTATCATTTGTTGGCATCAATGAAAAAATTTAAAAAATTAGGCAAAGATGTTTCATTAATTCTCAATCGTCAAGAAGCGATTTTATCGAGTTAACAAAACAACCTATGATTACTACGAATATTCATTTCATCACAGGGCAAGTTGGTTTTTTCATCTCCACCATAGTAATGTCCACGGCAACTACTAGTGAATATCAATGACTACAGCTTGAAGTTGGAATGGCATTCATATTTCCATTGATTTTTAATAGCCTTTTTTCTTCAGGCCACGTGTTTGGATGTACGCTTCCCAGTGAAATTTCACATGAAAGTAGTTCACCAAGAAATATCGGAACTTAGTGACATAAATCTTGATAAATTATATATACCTGAATTTCGGAATGCAGTAAACATATTAGCTAATTTCACAAGAAAAAATATTTGAAGAAACACCAATATGTTTTCAAAATGCAGAAATGATAATAACCAAATGACTACTTCACATACAATCTGCCACAGCTCTTTGTGGAAATTTAATGAAGTTATTATTCCATGCCTCAATGAATATATCTACCAGTATTTCAGATCAAGTGCTCAGTGTCCATTATTCCCCTCAAAATGCCTATTTTATTGGGAAAACTCACAAAGAGGTGGATGGAGCTCTGTGAAAAAATTATTTGCTTTCACACGTTCACATCATCGGAATTCCACCAAGAATTATCATCTCATTTCCATAAGCATCGGAATAACTATATATTTTCATTTCAGTTCTTGGAATCATATTCACCGTGAGTAACTTCTCGCTTCCGGCAAGATTTCCACAGAAGTATATAAAAACTCATTCGTATGGATTATCGGTGTCAGAAATCATTAGCGCACTCTCACAATTATTTTGTCTGGCTATTGGTGGAACATCAACTCACGCAGCACTGATATATTACACCTGTGCTGCTACGTTACTGATCATAAACACACTTCTGGTTTACATATCGAAGTATCCACCGTTTTCAGTATCACTACTTTTATTCGGGTTTGAAGGCCGTCGTTTTTTGGAATTTCTTCCTGACGTTTCGCTGGCTCGAGTGGCTAGCTTCTTCAGAGGCTCATTCATCTTGAAATTCACTCCGATGACTGGAGATTTTTTCTTCCCTCTTCAAACTCGAATAAAAGTAGTGATACTGAAAAACTCGGCCGCGAAAGCCTTAACTATTTTATCTATAGTACTTTTCACAGTAAATGGTATTGGCTTATTAACTGCAATGAACTACCCGATTTAATCCCATCGTGTAGAAAATCATCTGGTAAAAGATGCAAATGTGCTACAGGGTCGAACTTAAGAAATTTGAATTTTGCATAATGTAGGAGATATACAAGAAATTTATTTGAATGTTACAATTCTATTCTATATTTAGTTCAGTGTCGCTATCGCTATCCTCATCTAAATTAATTATAATTGGCGCAATTGATTTTACAGAAAGGTACGAGTTTTCAACAATTATAACATGACTAACAGAACTTTTCCAACTCTCGGTTGGAATCTCATTCATTCAGTTCCTAATTAATTCTACCACACTACCACTTAAAGTCGTAGAAGTATTTTTTCCGCGCACGCTCGATTTAAGTTGGTACCACATAAGCTCTATGGGATTGAACACGCAGTAGTAGGGAGGTAGTCGTAACACTGTATGTCCCAATACTTCTGCATTTGTATCATAAACATACGTTTTTTTTTGAAGAAAATGACCGCAGCACTTGTAAAAGTTTTTTTTTGTATAATTTTCCTCAAAATATATGTCATTTGCAGCCATGAAGTTTTGAATCTCCAATTTAGTATTCTTTGAGTCAGGAATTTTTTGCAATTGTCGACTATGAGAGCTTGCGTTGTCCATTACCATAACGCTGTTTGGCGGAATGTTGGGTAACAGACAATTTTTGAATTAATCTTCAAAAAGCTTCGTTGTCGTATCTTCGTGATAATCAACACAAGAGTCCTTAATATTTTTGGCAGAAAGCCACATAGCGTTTGGGATCCAACCATTTTCTGATCCTGCGTGTAATATTGTGATTCTCTTTCTTTCATTTGATGGTGCTTTTGTTTTACACTTATCAGAGAAATCAGACCATCCTTTGGAAGGGGTGTCATGCGTGTCAAACCACGTCTCGTCGAGGTAGAGTATTGGCCGATTTTCAGACCGGTATTTTCTTATTGACGTTATATATTCAGAACGCCAGTTTATTGAACGTTTGGAATCCATTATTACTTGTCTCTTGTCAATTTTGCGATATTTAAAGCCCATTGCAGACAGGGCTCGCCAAAGAGTAGTGAGGCCACAGTTGATGTGAGTTTCGTCATTGATGAGCCGCTGTTTCAGACTTTTGATTGTAGGGACACGCTGCTCATCGTACATAGTGTAGATTTTTCGCCTTATCAAATCTTTTTCTCAGTCGTCTAGACTTTTTGTGACACCGGAATATTTACTCTTTTTTCTTGATTCCATGAAATTTTCAACAATTCGTGTAACTGAAGTAAGAGGCACCTTCGTCAAATTACTGGTTACTTTTGCTGCAGCACCCGCGTTATATCCTTGCTGAAGTAAGGAACTATACACATTTTTTATAATGATTTTCGCGTCACAAGATGAGTGATTCTTCTTTAACGAACCACTGGAAGAAGCACTATTACTTTTTATCCACGGACGCCACATACTGCCTATTCTGTACGTTGGGGTATAAAATCTTTGCTATTAATGTCTGTAATAACAAATAAATGTTATAAAATTATTGCACGCCGTAACACAAGTGAACACTTCCAATGAAATGCAAAGACTAAAATGAACAAGAAGTGTAAGCTGTAATCCTCTTCAATCCCTTTCTGAGAAACAAAATTACCTGAATCCGGTCCTTTTACATTTATGATGTGCATCTCGGATTTTACAACTTAAGGGTCTAATTGGTTTTATTATAATCCTTCAGTCAATACCATTTATTGTGAAAACTACTATACCATTATACCAATACTATATGACATGTATACTGGAGAGGATACCAGAAATCTTTCGCCATCTTTCACAGATCTGATGACAGTCTGCGAAGAATATGTATGTTGATTCTTCCATTAGTACTAACGTCACCCATGATGATTTTGAGTAGTCCAACGATCACAATTCTAGTTGTATCTGAATACACGAAGAGTGTTTGGGGACGTAAGTAAGGCAAGTGTGCTCTCGAGAAATTGATTTTGATTACAATTCATTGGATTGATTTCACTTCCAAATAGCAAACTTCATTACAACCCTTTGGTAATGTTTGAATGTCATGATAGTTTGTTTGGGTTCCTAACCTACCACAATCTGATAATATAATCATTTTTATTGGAATCTATATAAGTGTAGAAGGTCAGAGTTTCAATCTATCTCGATAAGTTGCTGCGATAAATCAAAAATAGTTAATTATGGAGGGAGCACGTTCAATTAGTCAGCAACTGATATTCATCAAAATACTTATCGTTGACGTTTCGAAAACCAAATCCGCTTTCGTTTCCAAAACATTCTGGAAGTTCTGAAAACGGTAACATAAGTTATTGAAAAAGGAAACACGAAGTCATCTCCACAACATATTCAGTTCTTCCAGGAACAATGTCCTAGTTGAGACATGTTTCGAACATATATATGTTCATCCTCAGTTAGGTACAAAAAAAAAGTGGTTCAAGAAGTTGAAACTTTGGGGTTCTTGATAGTAGTTTAATGATACTTAATATGTAGTTTGTTAATTATTGATCTCCCAACTTTCGTAAGTATCATGTAAAAATCACTTCTACTGTTTTCTCATTGTTAATTCTATTTCAGCCTTTTTTTGTACCTAACTGAAGATGAACATATATATGTTCGAAACATGTCTTAACTAGAACATTGTTCCTGTAAGAATTTAATATGTTGTGGAGATGACTTCGTGTTTCCTTTTTCAATAAAATTGGTCTTCCACTTTGAGTATGGACTACTACCTTCGTATGGTAACATAAGTATTTTGATGAATGTTAATCCTTGTATTTTTTGATAGTCAAATTTGAGATATACAGGAAGTTGCTGAATAATTGAACGTGTTTCATTCAGAAGGAACTATTTTTGAATTGTTGCAACTCATTGGGGTAAATTGAAAATCTGCCCTCTTACATTTGTATAGATTCCAGTATTGATTCTTATATTTTCAGATTGTGGTAGGTCATGAAGCCGTAAAACTGAGAATGACTATCACGCGATCATACAGGGCTTGCATATTTTATATTCTTCAAATGAATATTTATTTGGATTTATCTGTAAATTGGTCGATGTAACTTCCAACGACTGTTAAATGAAACGATATTCGATCGGATGGTGAGATAATAGATATCGCGTAATAGCATGAGTACATTTATTGACATGTCATAATGACAGTCTCGTCTTTCAACTTTTTCACCAAAGTATAAAGGATATATTATACGTTCCGTCGTAAGATTGAATTCATTTTGTTTTACAATATATTCAACAATGATTTCTGCGTTACTTGATTCTTGTTGGAATTGATTTTGATTACAATTCATTGGATTGATTTCACTTCCGAATAGCAAACTTTATTACAACCCTTTGGTAATGTTTGAATTGTTCGTTCTGAAATTGTTCATGATAGTTTGTTTCGGTTCCTAATCTACCACAATCTGATAATATTATAATTTTTATTGGCCCTTTTATTATAGTTCGTACAAAATGAAGAATATTCTCACTTTAACGAGATGATGATGCTCACTAAGTATGATGTTCATCACTTCTTTTCACAATTGGCTAATTCACCAAAAAAATTAATTTTTTTCAGGAAAATTTGGCTGTATCAACTTTTTTCCTGAGAGAGGTAGCAAGTCTGAAAGGGCGGTTCGTAGCATCCCCCAGCCTGACGGTGAGTGATTGATTTTCAATTCGTGTTTTCGTTGGAATACTTCGATCTACTTCTTCGCCACAAGAGATACCTACCTACAAGCGAATCGGTTTATTCTTTCTACCCTGTATGTGAATTGCACGTGACTTCGTTCATTAACGACAAGCTCGATAATTCATTTCAGAATATGTAAATTGCCTTGTCTCAACAAACGAGATGACTTAAAAAGAAAACCCATTTCCTTGACACCCATTGGTGTCGCGTCGAACCTCATCCAACGAAACACACTCTTGGATAACGGTCCCGCAACAATTCCAACATTCAAACTGTCTTCGACTTTTCCTATACAGTCCTCTAATGATCTGCTATCCCTTTCATCTATGGTGATGAATCCTAGACTTCCACCCACATATAGTTCGTCTTCAGTTTGTACTGATGCGATATGAGAACAATATCTCGACGTCAAGTCAATCTTAAGTCTTGATAATGGCTCCACAGTGGAATCCAACCGAGGACAAAACTACAATTCCAAACGCCTTACAACTTTGAATTGACACATAGAGAGTGGCTCAACGTGAAGTTGCCATGTCGGTTTTGACTGATTATTTTTTTCACTTGTCAAAATGTGACGTTTTTGGCATTTCAACCAATATTAGCGGATTATTCTATGGTTATTCTAGCCAATCATTGGGTATTATACCAATAAAACTGCCTGGTCCTTTCGATAGAACGTTGTTTACCTTTGAATTGTCAAAACTATAAGGTTTACCGAGTCGATTCTATTGAACTGGCCCATATTTGTATAAATTATCATGAATGAAGAGTTACCTTATTATTAATAGTCATTCACTTTTCAGTTTTTCAGTATAATAATAACATAACACATTTCAATGAACACTCAAACACGTAAATAGCTCATAACCCCAACTTTATGACAGATATAGCGAACGAACGATTCAAATATTTAAGGTTTCCTTAACTCAAATGAAGATGGCGTACAATTAGTTTTTATTGAATAAAATTCATTTTTTGTTGTATGAGAAGAAACCGTTGTATGATGATTTTAATACAACGACATAACGAATGATTTTATGTTCCTTCTGGCGCGATTTTAATTTCACAGGAAATTTTCAATTATCAACCTTGTATAATGAGGGGGGACGCCATCTCTTGGTATCGTCGGCAAGCATTATCATATTCACTGCGTAAGCATCATATCTCTTCTGGATCATAGAGGGCATACATCGTTGTTTGACATTTCAAATTTGTAAAATTTTCACCTAATCTCCGTTCCTTCTTATGTAAATGAAATACTGATCAATCAAATTGTTCTTCCTTCTATTTGTTCAAAAAATAATCTCTCCAAATACAACTCGTTCTTCAAATTTAATGAGATAAATTTTCATTTTTGAAACACTCAAACTTTTTTATTTTGAGGCAAAAGCATTCAAACAAACCGAATTAGATAAAATCACTCGTCCTACGGACTCGTGATTTTATCAATCGGTTTGTTTTCATACTTTTCCCAAATGAAAAAGTTTTTGTGGAAAATGAAAATTCATCGATTGAATTTGGTATTACCTTTGATAATATTGAAGAATGTGGAGAAAAGCTCAGGCAGGTTGAGTCCATTTTGAAGAGAGGACAGTAAAACTCTTCGAGTTACAATCGGTTGGGAGTAGATTTGCTGTTATACTTGCCTCACGATTTTCTGTATCGTTGATGAAAGCCGTATTTCTCCGTCAATACCTCCGAACCACTCACGTATATTATGTCAAGAGATGAACTGTCAAATCCTCAAATACTCTGAAGTATGAAATATCTGAATCTTTTAGAACGAAGTTCAAATGTATGTAGCTAAATTAACTCCCAGTACTTTGCACGACTTAATTTTCATTTTGATGTTTTCTGATAGGTTTTTTATCAATCGATTGAACACAAATTTCACGTCAGCGAAAATAATTCATTTTGAATTCACGAGAGATCCAGAATTAGTAATGTGGCAGATTGTTGTTCTAAAATTGTTGTTCGTTTCCGTTAACCAGCTGACGAACGTCAACCCCCAGAAGTCCAAACTTGTGCGAGCAATGGATCAACGAGGCCTTACCTTTCAACGTGCGAACCCAGCACGGTGGCCCGGCGGGGATTCGAACCCCGGTCTTCCGCTTGAGAGGCGAATGTGTTAACTACCGAGAACCACAGTAGTCATTATAATATTATAATTGAAACTACTTGAGATAATCTCGTTGCCATTCAGATATATAGTTTTGACTATAACAATTGGATTCCTCCTGGGCAACCTTTCCTTTCTTACTTATCTCAATATGTCGAAGTGAGTATTCACATGGAAACATGAGTTATTTGACATTGTAGGATCGAATCTGAATTGGAAGAGTATATGAACAGAGTCACATTTGTTGTGAGTCAAATGGTGGTATATTCCATTCTCAATCATTCGAAATGAATCAATAATTTTGAAATGTCGAACAAAATCAGTGTTAAATCGCATACCTCTGTACTGAATTCAAGAATTTTACTTCTATCTGAGCTTTTTTTTTAAGTCAAATTTTAGAATAATATTTACATCTTTGAGAATTTGTACATAAAACTCATTATGAGAGTGAGTAGTTTCAAAAACCAATTTAAGCATCTCCATACTACTTCGATACAAAAAAAATGTCACTATATAATCAACTATATGGGATCTTCACGTATTCCTCCGTTTTTCGCTTACTGATTATATGTACGTGTATTTCCAAGCAGACGAATAATTTTCTGAGCTGATCAGTGGGACGATCAAGTTCTTATTCCAGTAACCAGTGGTTTGAAGCTGACATTTGATTCAATAGAAATGATTTGTGGTACACGATCAGTCTTTGGAGGGTACTTAAAATGAAATTGTCTGCAAGCGAACACCTATGGAAAATGGTGAAAAGTTCCGGGAAAATTCTGAAAATCAGTATTGCATTAATAACTTTGGGGAGGTGGGTTGCAAATTTTGATGAAATGTAAGGAAACAAATTAATAGAGCGTGAAAATTCACAAAAAAAAAAGGTTTCCACTTGTATTTCCGAAAATCACTCCCTATAAGAGATAATGAACTCAAAAATTATCAGGTTTCCGCGGAAACAACTCGGGGTAACATAAGATTCACTCCGACGATGGACTAAAAC
Source organism: Zygogramma bicolorata (assembly GCA_032362365.1). NCBI lineage: Eukaryota > Metazoa > Arthropoda > Insecta > Coleoptera > Chrysomelidae > Zygogramma > Zygogramma bicolorata. The sequence goes on along the minus strand of JAVJAQ010003410.1, from coordinate 111,516 downwards.
CTCTATATCTCCCTTGTTTTCAATCGAAAATTCATGAACTGAACGATATTTTTAACGTTTTCTTATGGAATTTGCACGAAAAAATGAGTTTTTCAAAGATTCAGTAGGTCGAACTTGAACAAACAAATCATATATAATACTTATTATTTGTTTATCTTGTGCTCAACGGATTCAAAGTTCTCTGCACCCGTTCTTTTATGATTCTCTTTGTTTTCATGACATGTCTTTTTAACCGACGTGCAAACATCAAAGATACTTTTAGAATATGTATCTCGAAGCTTCTGATAATAGTTTTCATTTATCGTTTTCGATATTTTCCGGGAATCTCCCAAAATATATCAACACTTTTCTGACAAGTCTCGCGACTTCATTTCATTGACTATAGCTACATGAATATGAAAATATATAGTTGGAAATCTACTCTTTCTCGCAGTGACTTTTATTTTTTGGTAGAAAATATCAGATCGGTTTCATTCTGTAATTAGAAGCGGCAATTCTCACCCTTCGCAACACGCCGTGCGAATCAGTCATCACAGTAGGCCGTTGCGCGTATTTTTGGGCCGACTTGGTTCCAGAGGTGGGAGTGAAAGAGGAATTTTCAGGGGTAATATAATAAGTGGAATGATTATTACCGATAATTTTTTGGAATATTAATGAATTGCACTCCCAAAGCTGAAAAGACAACGAGTCCGCAGGACGAGTTGTATTTTCTTGCATTGGGATTGCCAATGAATTGATATTCCAAAAAATTATAGGTTATTAATCATACCACGAATCATATTTAGGACGACAATATAACCCCTGTTTGAGCAAAAATTGTTGAATTGCCTGGTAATTGATTCTTTATTTCTGGCCGTATTCAAGGGAATACTCTTTTCCACTGCTTCATCTATGATACCAATTGCCATTTGTCCCCAACGATCGCTCATATTGATTAAGAAATATAACTAATCAAAACACATAGATTTGACGTTTATAATTTAAATCATTATTTTCACTTGACAGCTAGTAAAAAAAACTAAGCAGGTTTATCACCGTGAAAATACAGCGACAAGCTATATTTTCACTGTAATTCGGATTCTATTGGCTGAATTTCAAAATTTGAAATAGACTGATTGGTTGTTAAGCAAGGAGATATATTGTCATTAAAATACCGTTTATGAATTTTCGACCAAAACAAGGAAGATACAAAGATTTCATCTGAGATTCTGAGTGAATTCAATTATATACCGATGTTGAAGCGGAATCCTAAAATTTCAATGAGAGCCCATGATAGAAAGCAATTTTATAAAAAATATGTGGATACCTTTTTTGTAAGAATTTTCACACTCCATGAGTTTGTCCTTATACTTTATATCGAAATTATCAACCTCTTAGAGGTAATCGATGCAATACAGTTTTTCCCCATTTTCCAAAGTTGCTCGAGCGATAAACAAAATTTCAAAAAATTTCAAAAAAAATCAAACGGGAAGGGAGCTTTTTGAATAGTATGTTATGTGATGAGAAGGAGTGAATTTTTTTGTGGGGAATTGGAGATTGTCAGATGACTTTCAGAGGAGCCCACCATCTCAGATTCTGATCTAGAACACTTCTAAATGAAAGTTGAGATTGGAACATTTGGTGTAAAAATTGAAATTTTTCTCAGAGATCAATAACCCTAACACCAAACTGATATTTTTTGCACTCGACGCGCGTTTTCTAACAGTACTAGCAGTAGTAAACATTTTTTTCTCCTGAAAATACTAACCTTGTTAGCGAAACGCGGGTCGAGTGCAAAAAAATATCAGTTTGCTGTTAGGGTAATTAATCGGGGGTTATATCCCGAGTGCACCAAGTTTAATCGGTTAAAATGTGTGCTGCAATTCCATGATTCTCGAAATTTTGCTTAGCAAATGACTTGAATGTATGATAATTTGATAAAATCCCGAGACCGCAGGTCGAGGGATTTTATTTTAAATTATTATACATGAAAGCATTTGCTTGAAAGCAAAATTTTGAAAATCATGGAAATGCACGCATTTTGGTCGATTGAACTTGGTGAAGGAGGGATATATGTTTAGATTATTTCCAGAAAACATGTAAACTCAGGAAACATCAAAATCGAACACAGGAACAATATAGTACCAGAGATAGTACCTGAAAAGTGATCCAAACGCCCGGTTTATTTCGAACATTTTAATCGGTTAAAAGGTCTAGTGCATTTAATCGCTGTAAAAGTCTATAAAAGCAGTCTAGCCTTCAACTGTTTCATCGTTCATTCGCATTGAGGGAAATAATCTCTAAGAAAAGTTAGAACACTTCTGTCCAAATTCAACATGCTATCTTGTCTTCAAACGTGGCAAATGAAAAATCTATAGATCATCACATATCATACACGGAAAAAACTGTAACTTTTTCCTGCCTTGGCCTAGGGAATGCTCATTCAAATGGGAGAAAAGTGTCAGTTTCAATGTGCAATGCCAGTCACTGAACGTGGTACACTTCTGACGCGCGGAGTAAAACGGTTTGAAGAATCAAATTTTGGAGAACTGTCAGCACCTCACTTGAACATTGATCATTTTCAGTTCCCATTTCATCGACAGAGGGATTTTTCCATGAAAATGGGATAAAACTGTCACCACCTCCTGAAGACAAATATTTCCTGATGAGGATTTTGTTTTTTGTTCTTGGTATCGCAGCGATGGTTCCAGTGTCGTTTTTTCTCACAGCTACTGATGAACGTATATATTTGATTCTCTTACTTTTCCCAGGAACATTCCAATCTCACAATTATTTCCATGAGTTGAACCAGAAGGTAGAATCTTGACAAAATAGTTAAGGCTTTCGCGGCCGAGGTTTTTAGTATAACTACTTTTCTTCGGGTTTGAAGGCCGTCGTTCTTTGAAATTCCTTCCTTCCTTGGAATTTCTTCCTAACGTTTTGCTAGCGCGAGTTGCCAGCTTCTTCAGAGGCTTACTCATTTCCGATGACTAGTCATCGGGAATGAGTAATGAGTTCATCTCGCCATTGTTGAATCATCGGATTGGAGCAGTTCTAAGAAATGTTCACCAATAACCATAGAGACGCACGCATTATATTGATAACTCGTGAAATACTACTGAAATGTAGAGAGTGGGAAGACGCGTGATCTCAGGAGAACCAATCACAACGCTAGTTTCAGGCACTTGCATCTCCAAAATAAAATGGTTATGCTTTTACCGTAAAAGAAATTGATGCTTTGTTGCAGTTCTCTACTATCCATTTACTTTATTCTTCTCTCATGAAAATAAGATTGCTTGACTTGAGGATTTGATTCCTCAAGTCAAAAGTACCATCATTCGGTTAACTACTACTTAACACTGGGTTGAGAGTTAAAGACATACACAATCATCGAAACTTTTATCTAAGCACACACTCATGAATTCTTGGCCTTCGACTACAATTCACCTGAATCGAGAATCGCACAAGTATCATTTTTTGATTTACAATCGATGACTAAAAATCCCATCGAAAAAATTATTGATATTGGGTTTATCAGATCAAGATAGCAATCCAATTGTCTACAATTCTGGATTCTTTATAAAATGCGATTGTTTTTCTAGCAGTCAATTGCATATATACGGATCAGTGAATTAGTCTTGATGAAATATTGAAACAAATTGTGATCCCGAAGAGAGCTGAGAAAAAAAAACACAATGACAGATCAGATGATCAATGATGTGGTTGAAAGAAGAGGTGAGCAAATATCTACTAGTGTTTCTATTGGTTTTCAGTCAATCTCAGCTGGAAATATTTTTTCTCTACAGATACTGATTTCAAAAACTGGGGTGTTGAACGAAAGTTATCTATACTTGACAAGAATCAATATTGAAAATCATTATGAAGTTTCCTGTTAGATTTTCACAATAATGATCAAGACAAAATCGCTATACAACATCTCTTCCCCGCAGAAATTTTCCCTTCGTGTTAAATGTAAAGGATTTCTATCACCTTTATAGAATTCAACTCAGCACAGTTGAATTTTATTCATTGGAAAATCTCGAAAACCTCCAACAAGAGATGCATTTTTGGAATGGTAGAGATATCCATAGGAATAAATTCAATACTGGTTACTTAATCATATCAGTGACATCATTGAGAATTTGTATATGAAACTCGCGATGAGAGTGAAAGGTTTCAAAAACATTATCACGGAGAATCAAATAACTTCAATAGAAAAAAATAGTCACATTACTCAGTGTTGCATATGATAAACCTTTGTGAGATCTTCTTGTCTTGTTTTCTACCGTTTCTCGCTAGATGTTATGTATATTTTCCAGAAGACGAAATAATCTTCTGACCATGTCACGTGGAACGATCACTTTCTTTTGTTATTATTTATTTTTTGATTGCTTGAAAACATACATGTTTCATAGCAAGGATTTAGTTTGCAATACAACCGATTGAACTTTCCCTAGAGATCAATTCAAATAGCATTTGATCGAGTTTGGCATTGAGGTCTCCTATCTGGACTGCCGTCTTATGCTTTGCCTTCTCAGTTGTTTGCTTCGTTGAAGGGTTTCTTGTCTGATAGATCTCTGTATGAGGATGCTCCAGAAACATTATCAATAACCTCCCATTTCACTATGATTATACGATTTTCTTTATCAGGAATATGACTATATCCACCACTCTTTTTGGTTGTCAGTTCTTTTTTATTGTGGAAATAGATGAGATTTGGAAAGCGGTTTTCTTGAATTGTTTCTATTTCATCATATATGAGGTGTTTAGGTAAGACGAAAATATCTGTATGGGGTTGTTGATAGAGTATCATCTGATATTTTCCCAATAAATGCAGGTCTTCCACAGGGTTCAGTTCTAGCGCCTACTTTGTTTCTGCTTCATGTCAATAATTTGCTCGAGAAAACATCTTGTTCAATACATAGTTTTGCGGACGACAGTACTCTCCATACTGGTTTCTCTTCCAGAGTCCCCATACCAGCTCGAAAAACAAAAATTCAAAGAAACATTTACGTCGATAAAATTAACGATGACTTGGTAAAAATAATAGAATGGGGTAACGTGAACTCATGGACATGGAATTTAATGCTTGGAACACCCAGGCATGTCTCTTTCCGAAGAGAGCCGATTCATCAATCAATCAATATCATTTATTGTATCTAAAGAGCATTTCTTACTCTTATTACAAGAAGATTGGTGAGTGCTCATGACTACACCTCAATTACAGCAGTGTTGATCAAGTATACGAACTAATCGACATAATATAAGATACTACGGGCTGCCTGAGTACAGACCATCAGGTTGAAAGAAAAAGACAAAAAAAAAACTAAAACTAGAAACCTACGTGCTATTCGTTGATTATAAATGACCGTAGTTTTAGAATGTTCATGATGGAAATAACCAGTTGTTTCAGTATTACATCAGAGTGAGAATTTGGTGTGCCTATCAGATCATCGATATTACGTAGCCGTACAAATGCTTCATTAATTCTTATACTAGAATAAATGGGGCAGTCAAATAAAATATGTTCTAAAGTCTCTTTTCGATGCAGGTAACAGACTGTGCAGAGTTCCTCTGTATCAATGATGTACGTGGAGCCAGAAAAAAAAAATTTCGAACGTGTCTTACTGCAAGTTCGAAGCTGTGCAATGATTCTGCTAGTGTGTATTGGGCTCGGGGTCTTCAAATATTTTTGACAGGTGTTATAAAGGGTCAGTGACTGGTAGATCAGGGGATAACTGGAGTGATTCAGCTGTTCTAAGTCATTTCTGAATAACGTGTCATATAGTATTCAGATGTCAGGAGTAACTATTCTTACAAACTCAAGTATCTCGATGCTAGGAATTACGATCAGTAATAATCTCTCATGGGAAAACCATGTGAAGGTGCTTCCCAGAAACTTGGATTTCTATACATCTCGTCAGCTTGTGATGATCTACAAGGCTCAGATACGACCTGGCTTGGAATATTGTTCTCATGAGTGAAGTTTGGAACCAAAATATTCATAGAGGCTTCTCAATTCTATTCAGAAAAGGGCAGTCCGTCTTGTAGGTGATTCTTCGCTCACAGACTCGCTCATTTCGTTGTAACATCGTAGAATATCTCAACATACTACAATCTGAAAAAATTGGAAATATTATTGGAAAAATAGATCCCCCTCGATGTCTTATCTCATGATATCTTAAATTTGCCTATCAAAAAAATATATAACAATTGAGACTTCTCATAAATATTAATTCTTGAGTTTTTTGATGAATATTGATATTCGATAGGCAAATTTTAGATATACGAAAAGTTGTTGACTAATTGAATGTGTTTCATTCAGAAAGAAGTATTTTCGAATTACCGCAGCAACTTCTAGAGGTAGATTGAAAATCTGCTCATCTACACTTGTATAGATTCCAATATTAATTCCTATTTTTTTCAAATTGTGGTAGATTGAGAACCCAAAAACTCCAGATATTATTTTGCATTGAAGAATATCAGATTTTAAGAAAAGAAATGAAATATTTTTATCGACTTAATAGTCAACTTCTGATCTCATTACAGTGTATATTGGCATCAAAATTCAATTTATTCAATTTATATAGGTACTTTACGTAGTGGCAGTTGGGTACATGTTTTTTGTATATGCAATTTCAGTACTCAATAAGTAGTTTCTTGGGTTTCTTGAAGAGGCGAAATTGTGGAAAAGTGAGAGCAAGAGATCGAGTTATCATTTTTCAAAGTCATACAAATATTGCTTACTTTTTGTAAAGTTTGATATGTTAAGTTTCGCTAAATTTATGTTTCAACTTCGGAAAGTGAAAGTCTTCCAAAATCATGAAGAGCGAGTTTTCGTATAAAAAGCTCTTTCGTCTGGGAGGTAATCAACTCGTTTGTCAATGAATCATCATTCCACAGAAGCCTTAATTCTCGAATTTGATAAATGGCCTAGCAAACTTTGTTTCGAAGTTTCAAAGTGTTGAAAGAGTGATTTCCTCAGTGGCTTCATAGTCGTTGACAGTGTTCAAAAATATGTTCTTCTGAGATTGCATTATGTATAATACAATTTTTTTTACGAATTTCAATATTGTCAAATTGGTAGAGCAAATGTTATTTTGCTATTCTTTCATAAGCCCTATTGGAATTGAATATGAAGGCATTCATAACTCTTTCTCTATTGACTGTAGGGAATCAGTATACCAAACAATAATACCGGTTGATTTTCACATTAACGATTTTTGGAACGAAGATTGTTCGGACCAAATCTGCGCTAGGTTTAACCGATCTCTGTCTTTGTGTTTGGATTAGTCGACTTCCAAAATGATGAAACTTGGAAGGTTCGTTGACAGCAGTAATTTAAGTGGATCTAAGATACATATTCCGATACCGTTACTAGTATCCTCACATTTAGGTGATAGCATTCTGCCAAAATGCACGAAAAATTTTTTGAGATGGTTTTATTGTTCCTGAAAGTAAATGAAATTGTTTCGCCTACCGGCGCCATTTAATCCGAAATTGAAATTTTCGCACCAGTCAATGGAATTATCAATCACACTTCGTGAATCACCACATTATAGTTATGGGTGAAATTTAATTCAGAACTATAACGATTCATAACCTTCTACAATAATTAATTATCACCGTTTCTTATCTTATCTTTTTTCAGCCAACTTTATGTGATACGACCCGATTTATTTCAGTTTCTGAAACAAGTCACAGTTTCAGGAGGAAGTCCTGGAGTCCTGAAAATATTTTGATGGAATCTTCTTTATACAATTGAATACTTGGGTATTATAGTAAACTAAAATAATATTCCAAGAGCATGCAAATCATATCTTCAAAACGATTTCTATCAAAATATACCTCCTATTCATATGTTCAGAATGATATTATAGAACGGTATCATACTTTCCCATTCCATCTATTGCTCCACTTTTACATTCCTTTTGAAGCAAAATCTCACAAGCTGCAGAACTGCTCAATTCGTTTAATCTTATCATGCAATAGAAACACTCCCATCAAATCTATGTTGGATACTCTAGCATAATAGGCAGTTGAAACTTATTTTTATATCAGACACTGATTTTCATCTCTGCAGTCGAAACTGGTCAGGCATCCAAATAGTCAAGAGACAATAAGTGTTGTAATTATCCTTAATTCCACCAATACCCAACAAGAGAGATATTTCCCAAGTACCTGCACATTTTGAAGGAGAGAATCTTATGATTCATCTCCAGAAATGAGAGATACAGGTTCTATAGCTCCTCTCAGAACAGTACTTGAAAAATTGCTACTTTGGAGTATTCAATAATTTTCACACTATCGGATTGACGTATAAATTGAGCCAATATTCTAGCTCTTTTCACATTGTTTTATTCTTACTATTTCAAATGAAGCTGGGAGTTTTCTTGATGTTGCATTAGTGGCAGCTCCATATATCGCAGGTGAATAGTCGGTATCATTTTCGATATTTTGAATTCGAAATCATCAATTATAAATCACCGACATAGAAGTGAAGTTTGTGAAAGTGAAGTACAAGAGACCATGGAGTGAATGCTGCCTTGAATTCACTTCACATCCAGAAAAGTTATAATTCAGGATCGCAATAGGATTCCTTGATACTGATATTTTGCCCACATACAGACTTTTTCTTTGATTAGTTCCAATAGTATTTTGCTCAACTTCCATAACAGTGATTTGTCTTTCGGGAGCTTTGGGTAGTATGTTATAAAAAAAACTCGTACACTTTTGATAATTGGTATAAAACGATTTCATGAATCAAATTCTATACCACTCATAGAACTATTATTGAATTTTGATGAATTTCAGCTTCCCTATTATCGACACAGAGATTTTCTCACGAAGATGAGAGATTTCCTCACGAAGATGGAATAAAACTATCACCACCTCCTGAAGACAAATATTTCCTGGTGAGGTTGTTGTTTTTTACTCTTGGTTTCTCAGGGATGGTTCCGGTGACGTTTTTCCTCACAGCAACTGATGTACGTATATATTCTTTCTCTTCACTCTTTTCTTTTTACAATTGTTGTCACGAGTTTAAACAGAAATTACAATCTTGTTCGTGTATAGGACGGCTAGATGCTCTTGATTACCATAGTGCTAGGGGCGATAAACCATTTTTCTGTGGTGCATTTGCTATTTCAAGTGCGAGAAAAACCGAGAATCCTACAGCATAACAGAGTACGTTGATGTAATGCGAATAGCCCGGGAACTGCCGTCAAATTTTACCGGAGCATTTGAAAACGGTTCATTTTTTTTATATAGAATTTAGGTTCAGCGAATATTACAAAAACCACTGTCAGCTGGTCTAACTGCGTGGAGTGCAAGCGTGGGAGGTTGCGAAAGTCGTTGAAAAAATTAACTTCTCGTATCATTTGAAAAGAGCTATACATTTGTGAAATCTATGAATACAACATATACAAAAAAAAATGTCAGCTGCATGTGATCAGTGGATAACATTGTCAGCTGACCGTATCAAGATGTATAAAAAATGCAGAAGATCGGATCATTTGAGTATGGCTCAAAATTTGATACGTGTTAGTTTCATATCTGAAAATTGTTCAAATTCATGACAGCTGGCGATACAATCTGAATAAACGTGTTAGTTGAGCTTTCAAAGTGTATTGTAGCATTCAGTCGCGCGGCGCGATGATGATACGGCTAACATATTTTGCCACATCTTATTGACAGCTGACAAGCATTTCTCTTATTTCGTACTATAAATGTTAGGAAAGAAATGATTTCAGGTACTACTTGAAGAATAAATTTCAGAAGTTCATCAAAAAAGTATATTCAATAATTTAAAACTCATTCCATTGAACTATATGGCGTAGCTTTTAGTATTAAACAATTAATCAGAGTCATCGTCAGAGTCAGAGCAGCTGTCAGAATGATCATCTATGTCAGGTTCTGATTCCTCTTCAACTCCTTCAGCATTATTTTGTTCGATAGATCTATATTATTTCGAAATGAATCTTTTCATATTTATTTATAACATGTAATAACACGTAGTACCATTCTCTCCTTGACTCCAAATAAGTAATATCAGATTCCAGGTAGCAAAAATTGAAAAATGGAAGTATGAAGAAGAGTGTTTTGCACACTTATATTGAATAAAATAAATAATTAATTGTTAGCTGACAATAAGATGTGGCAAAATACGTTAGCCGTATCATCATCGCGCCGCGCGACTAAATGCTACAGTACACTTTGAAAGGTCAGCGAACACGTTTATCCACATTGTATCGCCAGCTGACATGGATTTGAACAATTTTCAGATATAAAACTAACACGTATTAAATTTTGTGCCATACTCAAATGATCCGATCTTCCGCATTTTTTATACATCTTGATACGGTCAGCTGACGACGTTATCCACTTATAACATGCAGCTGACATATTTTATTTAAATGTATATGTTGTAATCAAAGATTTATCAAATGTATAACTCTTTTCAAATGATACGAGAAGTTAATTTTTTCAACGACTTTCGCAACCTCCCACGCCTGCACTCCACGTAGTCGTGCCAGCTGACACCTACTGTAATCATTTGTTTTGAGAAAAAAAACTTCTGAAATCAAAATCAATCATACTCAAATCACCCATGAAAATTTGACGGTACTAGACTAGAAGTTAGCTGTCCTGAAAAATGAAGTTCTCTGTCTTTCGAACCAATAGAAAAGCATTTCGGCTACGAACAAGAAGCTCACTTCGCATTCCGATCATTCTACTCAGAATAACTAACCAATGAACCATAATAATATAAAACAATCATTCGAACGATTCGCTCAGGCCAGTCCCAAATTTACCTACATAGTAGGTTTTGGCTGGCACCTGTCAGAAAACAACAACTTCCCTGGCTAATACCACGGAGGGTATTGAATTATATCCGACCGGTACCAGTGCAGGTTTCTTCACAGAAGAAAATCCTGCATTTGCTTTTGGCGATACAAATAAAGAAATTGATTTTCAATTAAAGATACGGACACACTTGCAGACCGGTTTCGGGCTATTTGGCCATTCGTAAGTACAAGGTAGTGCCATCTTCAACATTGAGTCGATGACTTCCTATAATTGAAATCAAAAATTTTCATAGTATCAAGCCCAGACCGAAGCTGATGCCAACAACGAAGTTATTTCGCCATCTACCAATGGACGAGGTATTCCAAAAACGAACCGAATTTGCCTATTCCTCCTGTGAGAAAATTGTAAAAAACATTCGACATAGTCGGTAGGCATACTTGAAGACTGGCGTGAAATCAAACCATCTATAGAACAATACGTTCAGGCCAGTCTCAAATCTACCTACCCAGAAGGTTTTGGCTGACACCTGTCAGAAAACAACTACTTCTCTGACTAATACAACGAAGGGCATTGAGTTATGTCCACTTGTAGTATGTACCTACCAAATCGAACCAATTCGTCATCTCAGATATTGAGTATATCTGTTGAAAATCAGGTATAGTTCTCACAAGTTGCAACGGTCCCGCGGAAAAAAATATTGTTTTCCATGTGAAACAAAAAAAAATTAAAGAATAAATTCCTTTCGAATTATTGAGAGTTCAGAATTTCGGAGACTACCTCTCTAGCCAAGGAATTATTCCAACCCAACTAATATTTTAGGACATGCCGGGAAGAAATGTCTAAAAAAAGGATGATACTGGTAGTACAGGCCTTGAATATTCAACTTCAAAGTATAAATAATTTATAAGTAGCAACCTTGGTTAATTACAGGAAAGTAATCACCAGTAAATCCCCTTCAAATTTCATAAGCCACTTTTGAGCAAGAAACATGTGAGAAATTACCTATTTTCTCCTTCAAAAATGACACAACCGTCGCAAGGATTGGGGCGGTTCGAATTCTGGTATTATTTAGGGTATAATTTACGAAGCAAATGTCATCATAACCCAATGAATGTTTTGGTGAATATTTACCTAAATGTGATTAGATATAAGCCGTTACAGTCAGGCTATATAAAGGTTATTTAACAGGTCTAATATTTCGATTATTAACTTGATTCCATACCGTAAGAAAAAGAATATTGAAAATTACGCCATATTTAATTAGAATATCTGTTTTACCCATCGATAAATATCGATAATATATTGAATTTTAGTTCATTCTGACGATTTATTTCTGAATAATGGCTGCATATGACATTTTAAAACCATAACTTTGCTACAAGAGTGTTTTTTGGAGAAAAAATTTAAAGATGTGCAATTAATCTAAATTATTTTTGAATTAAATCGCATATTTAAAGAGGCCCGTGAATTTTATGAAGGTGAGAACCATCATTCTACAGAAAATTTGGCGCCACAAGGAGAATATTGTTGAGGAGAGAGCATGTAGCTACCGTATGACAATAATTTTTTTATTCCCATGCTTATTGTCAGCATTTTATGTAGACCACAGCTGATTCGTTGTGGCAACCAAATTATGAGAAGTTGAGATAAAGATAATATGCATATATGTATGTTATTCATATAAAGAAAACCTATTTTTATTTACTCATTCGTCCAAGGGAATAATTGGTGACAGAAAGGTTGATTTAAGCTTGATATTTACTCATTTCTGACCAATTTCATGTCAGAATTACTTATTTTAACCCTCGACCTAATGAACTAAATGTCCAAATATTCCAATTTTCGACTTCCATATTACTTCGAATTTTTTTCCCACATTGGTAATTACGAGGTAAGAATTACGTAATCTAGTCTCCTTTCAGAAAGGTCGTTGACCTGATCGAAGGTACGATTAACGTATTTATAACTAAAAATGTTAGTTGGGAACCGTCCTATTTTCCATTCTCCAAGCTCTCCAGACTCGGAGTGAAGGCACGAGAAGCTCAATTTTATTTCAGATGGGCAAATGCCACGAAATTTCTTATAGAATGAAAGGAATGGCTCTCCAAAATATCTTCGAAAGGATATCATTTATGGAGGATATCAAATGAAACAACGTCAACAATATCATAGAGCGAATTACCAGACATGAAATACTATGGAAACAACTAACTTGGTCACAGTTATAAACTCTCTAGAAATCTGCCCGTTCTCATTTTTGAGTACTGCTCGAACGTATTCGTGAATCAGCGAACTTTTACGCTACTTTCCATCAACCATAGACCATCTTTCGTGTATCAGTATGTAATGATGATATTTTGAGAACCGAAAACTATAAGGTCATCTTTGCATTGTTCATCGCCTTTTTCAATCTCTACTGCAATTGTATACGGAACGTGAGACCCAAAAGCCGACAGGAAAAGGCTGATGAACCTTGAAAGCCGCTTTCAATTTTCTTTTTCCTTTTCACTCATCGAAAACATTAATAACATCACTCACCGTTCATTCTCATACCGACTTGAAACATTGTATCCGTGAAGAATTCTATGAGCACAATCCCAAATTATTATAGTGTATCGAAATATTTCAATGGGAGTACTGTTTCAGAAGTGACTGACATGTGGATATACTTGTTACAAAAGAATCTTGTTTGATTGCAGTATTGGATGTTCAAGTTCAGAGATGTCAGTCAAGAGGACTACGACCCTAGAAATAAGACTTATCTCCAGACGAATTTTGCGTCAATTTCATCAACGCTGAATTCTATACCGACAGCGTTGACCACTATATTAGCATCAGTGTTTGCTTATAAAATCGTTCTGAGGACACGATTACTCTTCACCATGACCGCACTGAGTATAGCGTACATAACTTTCACGATTTTCGTAGAAGTGAACACTGACTCATGTAAGTATAATATGATCTTTGTTTGATCCTCAGAATCTGAAGGGATCAGGATTTGCCTTCCAAACACATTTTTTGTGTGATTTCTTTTGTGGTAATTGTAAAGCAATCGAAAAAGATATGTATTTCAACATTATGGTTATGGAATCACCTTTGTGAAACGGTAGTCAAGAATAATAACAGACCTTCTAATTTTCATAAAATTTGTTTTTGGGACGAATCGGTATATTTTTCCCAACACGCAACAGCAATATTACGAAGTGAAATTGACCGACAACTTTGAAAGTTGCGTATGGTATTTTTTATGTTTTTAGAGGGTAATATCAAAGAATATTTTGACAAATGCATACCCTGGTGATATTTTTCGAACCTTCTTGGAAGTTTGTAATGATATCGGAATATCTGATGATTAGTGGCAGAATATAACACTGACATGCCTAATTCATCCCGTATCAGGTGTTAATTTCGACACAACCTACTTCGAATTGAATTTTCCCAGTCCATCTTCTCTTTCCAAGAGAGGCATACAACATGGATATAGATATACTTTTGGGCTCGAAAGAAAATTCATTCCGTTGGATAAAATCAATTCATCTGTTTCATCGAGAACTTTTCAAGCAGTGTGGATGATAGTTCCAATTTCAAAGTTTCATTTGATGAATTCTCTACTCACGTCCTTTTCAAGAAGTGTGTATTTGAACGTTTTATGAATTCTGAAGCTCTCATGAGTCTTATGGAGTATTTAGGTACTTCAAGTAAAAGGAATTGAACAATTGTCATGAAGATATTGAATTGTTCTGCAAAGTTGACAAAGAATGTCGTGATGGCTCCGCGAACACCAATGAATACATCAGTGATTTTGAATTCACCACTGGTTCTCGATTGGTTATAGAATGTTCGAGTCTTACCTATTTTTTGTTCATATCTATTGAAACAATGACTCAACAGTCAGCAAACGATATCAAAAAAAGGTATAGTATTCGAAAAGAAATATTATTCGGAAACGCCAAATAATTGGCTCAAATATTTCAATGGGGAAGCGTTATTCAGATTAAGAAATGACAATGCAATCCTGCTGATGAAGGCAATAAAACTGTAAATATGGAAATTGGCAAGTTTAAAAAAGAAATATCAGCCACTGTGGACAATAATACGGAATATATCAAATTTATCATTACTATTAGTGAAACAGAAAAAAGAGCAAGTGAAAATTCACAACTAGAAAGTAAATCAACGATTTAAGAGACGAGCCAATTCATACTATTTTATAGCAGTCCCCCTTATTTATATGTCTCACCAAAAGTTCACAGAACAAAAATACCTCTACGACCCATTAAGCGGTAATATGAGATAACCTCTCAAATCAGCTGATACTTCAACAATTTTATTAACCGCATCGATATCCTGTTGAACATCTACTACAAACTGTTTGCCCCACTGCAGCACTGGTGACTATTAAATGAATAACGAAAAATACTTGAAGAGACGGGGATGAAAGTTGAATTGAGCTGAGCACTTATTATCAACAAAAGATACACACATAGTAGGAAGGAATAATATTAATTCATTTGTTATAGAACAAAATAGAACAAAAAAAAGAAACTCGAAGAGGCCACTCTTTCGAAAAGAGAAGTTGAACTGGGAAGTTTCAATTCGAAGTTGGTTGTGTCAAAATCAACACACGGTATGGCTATTGATGGATTATTCATGCCATTGTCAATTTCTGACAATGTTCACCAAAAATTGCAATCTAATTTCAAGTTTTCAAAAAGGCCGGGACGTCATCAGGGAAAAGTATATGTATTTCTCAACATGTTTACTGAATTCAATTATGCCAATTTGCCCCAAGAACAGATATTTCAGGAATTTTAAGATTTTTCTTTTTCATTGCTGAAGGAAAGAAAACCCAAAAACTGATTATAGGACATTTCTGCTATTTAAAAAAATAAAGGAATATTCACACCTATTATGCGATTATTTATCTTGAGATATATTTTCGAAGTGTGCCAATGGCGGCTATAATTTAAGGAAATATATGAATCAGAGAATCGTTGAATACCTTCAATAAGCTTCTTTCAGAAGCAGTTTTACCAAAAATATCCCTTTGTATTCCGAACTTCGGTCTTTGCTTCTCACTTCTCATTGAGCCTCCAGAAATCGAAATTCATGATGACACATTTCTACACCTGAATCTTTCAATTCGATTACATGATTTCTAACATAAATAATGCATGTGACGTTATCAGCATGAAACAGTAAACTTGGCACGTACCACGGGATCTCTTGACAACTTGAGGCAGAATTTGGGCTTACAATTAGCTGTACGTATCATCTAGTGCTCATCAGTTACATTCTTTTCAGTTTTCAAAATAATGGCATACCAAAACGAGAGCATTTCAGAGAGAGTCTGTAACATATTTCCATGTTTTTTGTTTTGGGCATGTCCACATTGGTATGCGACTGCATACAGTATTACAATTTTAAAATTCGCAACAACCTTCTTCCTAATGGGATGGAGATTGAAAAAACTATAGCAAACCTTAACACTCAGTCAGTAAATTGAGCCTTACGTTGAACGAAAATTGTATCAAAACTATTCAAAAATTGCATATGATAACAGTGATGAAGATTTTTCATCTGACCAACAGCAAGCTTTAAATATCAATCTTGAGTGTCATGAAAATCTAGTAAAAACGATCTTGGGCCGATCGAAACGGAGATCCCGTTCATTAAGTGTCGACAATAACATATCAGAAAACAGAACTACTCGAAATAATAAGAAAAACATTTTAAACTACAGTACTCTACAAAGGAATTCATGATTGTTTGATTTATCATAACATAATCAATTCCCTACTGATTTTTTGATGGAATACATCATATTTGATAACAGGTGTTTCAGAGATAATTTGATAAAACATCGTCACTTGTGCGATTTCATTTTGATGGAATGCGATCTTCAAAAATAACAATGGGTTGTACGGTTTTGAATTACTCATTCTAATTCCGACAGAACATAATGATATACTTATCATATCGATCAGTTCTCTGGAAAATCACTCAAACAACATTGTTCGATGATTATATTTATTATAAAACACAAGAGTGGTGACTAATCGTTCTTCAATAATCACTTTATAATTTCCACATATAAAAAATTGAAAATGATTCACATATAGTTTTCTGAAATTTCCAAAGGGATTGACCATATTTTACGATTCAACAAGCAATGCCCAGTAAATAAGGCTGATGAATATTATTCAATTATTTGTATCTGCATAGCTGACATCACAAACCTGCCTGAAACTGGTTACATCAAATCCGCCCGTAAATATGGTGAAATATCAAATTATCGGCTGTGTACTATCTGATCATCAAACATCATCACAGAAATAAAGTGAGAATTCACTCGGAAATATAAGATGACATATGATTTCATCATACTGTATTGAATTTTCATTTCCTTCGAAATCAACAATCACTACTAAAGAAAAAAACTTGCATTCTCTTATTGTCGTTAACCTAGTCCTTCTAGATTCTGAATTGAACAAAATGCTCATTTGAAATACGTGCTATTCAATTTTTGTTTCAGGGCAAATGGGATTTTTCATTATCATCATGGCACTTGCTGTTACGAACACCTGTGAGTATTTTTATTCATACAGGTGTTGAGATTTGCAATGAGAAAAAATATATTCTCATACTTCATATTATATAACATATATAATCGATTACCACTCGTTCCGTTAAACAAGTGAACATCTTCAGTAGAAGGAATCCTTCAGAATTCGAAGTGAGGTTGATCGATCTATGTTTATAGTTTCCTTTTTCCACAAGGGGTTCTGATTCCGACGATTAATCGAAAACATATAATTCGAAAACCGTCGCTAGCTTGATTTTCCGATTTTTTTGTATACATTCGTCTGGATATTATCACAGGGGACACTCTAGGCAAATTCTCTTCTCGAAATCATCTATTCTTTGGATGATATCGTATCCTGGTAATATTTCCAACAAATATTATATATAATATTAAGTTCACCAAGGAGACTGAACAGGACCAACGAATAGCATTCCTGGATGTACTGATCGAACGATGTGGAGCTACCCTAATAGGTACCTGCACGCACTATCGAACCACCATCCCAGCCAAAAGAGAGGAGTCATTTCTACTCTTACGGAACGTGCTCGAAGAATATGCGAACCAGAACATCTGGGGGAAGAACTGGAACATCTTCAAGTGACCTTGAGGTCGAATGGATACAGCGTACCCGAGATCAACAGGGCCATGAAACTGAAGAATTCCACTGTTCGAAACAGGGAGGACGTTCAGATAGTTGCACATGCATATTTGCCATACATCCCGAGGGTCACAGACAGAATTGGAAAACTCCTGCGTAAATACAACATAAAAACTGTATTTAAACCCACAAAGAAGATTGAACAGAGCCACAGATCGGCTAAAGATGAAAGAGATCCACTGTCTGCAGCAGGGGTTTATCGCATACCATGCACCTGTGGGAAGGTATACATCGGTACCACCAAAAGATCCATGGGAACAAGGCTAAAGGAACATGAGAGAAACTGCAGACTAGGGAAAACTGACAAGTCGGCTGTGGCGGAACACGCACTTAGTGGGGGTAACCACAGGATTCTGTTTGAAAATGCAAAACTGATTGCACCCAACCGGGGATACCATAGCCGACTGGTACGGGAGGCAATAGAAATCCACAAACACACGGATAAT
This sequence comes from Zygogramma bicolorata, assembly GCA_032362365.1. Classification (NCBI taxonomy): domain Eukaryota; kingdom Metazoa; phylum Arthropoda; class Insecta; order Coleoptera; family Chrysomelidae; genus Zygogramma; species Zygogramma bicolorata. The sequence continues at coordinate 93,038 of JAVJAQ010003410.1, read as the reverse complement.
TTCAACAGAAAAGAAGAAACTGTCAACCTCAACCGAATATGGAATCCCATTTTGAGAAAATCGATAATAACTGCAGGTAGTTCTTCAGATAATAATGATGATTATTCTCCGAACCCAGATGAGGTAAACAAGGTAATCGATATTAATGACAATTCCCCTTATCCGAATGGAATAATTAGCACCGCAAACTACCTGAATCGGCATAAATACAACTTGCGAAGAAAAAATCTCCAGTCATCGGAGTGAATTTCAAGATGAATGAGCCTCTGAAGAAGCTAGCCACTCGAGCCAGCGAAACGTCAGGAAGAAATTCCAAAAAATGACGGCCTTCAAACCCGATAAAAGTAGTGATACTGAAAACCTCGGCCGCGAAAGCCTTAACTATTTTGTCAATATTTCCAACTATGTGCTGTATGTTCAATCCACGAAACAGGTTTATTCTAAAACCGGATTCGCACCAATGATAATTTAGAACCCAACAGCAAATTTGGTGCCTGCAATTTTTCAGTTGTTTTTAGGTAGTTTTTGAGCGCAGAATCCAATTTGAATGGCAGATTTGGTATATCACATATAGTTTTTGAGATACGTAATATTGGCGCTTTTTGAATTATTCTAATCTTATTTTCTGATATATATATATATAATATATATATATCCGACTGTAGAATATCTTACGAGAAAACTATTCCAAAACTATTGATGATTATATAACTTACCGCTCTTTGAGGATGAGTCTTGCCCGTAAGGGAAGTAACTGCCCTGTACGGTATAGACAGATATTCGTCTGATAGTTCTTGAAAAACAATTTTTGAAGTCTCCACGAAATAATTTACACAGTGTGGTGTATGTGTCTTTCTAATTAGCTGGGATAGGTGTAGTTAACAACTTAGCCAATCCATCTGAGCACAGAACTGATAACGTATATGACCAGCAATCTCTGTGAAGTATACTTAGATAAAAAATCACATATAATATGTGTTCATAGTGCTGAAATGTATTCCTAGAAACTGTTTTTTTCTCTCGTCATGGTCTACACTACCAAGTGGAAAACTATCTGAGTTTGTACCAGGATGGATTGGATAAGCTGTACTTAGTCAAATCTAGCGCATCTACGCAAATATACTTTTTCTGTCGCTTGAGCAGTTAAGTTCACATTGATGCGAACTCAGCATACTGCCAGTTATTTCTCCACAACGAATATCTTACCGATACTATGCTTGGGATGACTTCTATATACCTGCCTTTTTTGCAGTTTTTGGAACGACGTTGTCAGTTAGTGTCTTCGCTCTCTTGGCAAGATTTCCACCACGATTCATCAAGATCCACACTTATGGCTCGACTATGTCAGGAGTGGTCAGTGCTCTCTTGCAAATATTTTGTCTGGCAGTTGGTGGATCCTCGACCCAAGTAGCATTGATATTTTTCCTTTGTGGAACGTCAATTTTGGTATTTGGTGTGATTTTGATTTACATCTCTGAAAATCTACCACTATACCGATATTATATGGAAGGCAATGAAACGGATGTATCAAAGCCGATGCCTTCACTCGCAGATCTGAAAGAAGTGTTCAAGAGAGTCTGGATGATCGTTCTACCATTGGTGTTTACTGTTCCTGTTTCGGGTTGGAGTACGACGACTATAACAATTCTGATTTCTTCAGAATACGAAGGTGCATGGGGAAGTGAGTACATCTGTTAAAATTAGAGAATATGTTCAACGAGTGTTGAAACTTTTTCGAGGGATCACTTACCCTAATAACAAACTGATACTTTTGCACTTGACGCGCATGTCGCTAACAAGGTTAGCATGTTCAGGAGAAAAAAATGTATACTAAATCTTAAGATAAGGGGTTAGCTGTTTATATACCTAAAGTTTTTTTGATCCGATATGGACTGTGTTTGTTACTGCTGATTGTTCTTATTAATTACCGATAGTGAACTAGTGGGGCCATTTCGTACACATTTTTTTGGTCCGATACGGACTTCGACTGTTATTACTGGTTATGTGTTACTTTCCGAACCTCACAACGTCCAAACTAATTAATAGTTTTTCAAGGTGCTCATGATTTTATTTCGAAAGATCTGGATTTTCTGATAGTTAAATCGGTCTAATGTACAACAAAATTCGTACAGATCAATAAATTTTTTTGAATTCATGTGGTATATCCATGAGGGACTTTTCCCGTTATGTTATTTCGGGCATCTATTAGGTTCTGTCAAAACAGATTCAATCATATTAAACAATAATCAAAATTAATGCGGTTTCTCGATCAATATAGATGAAATGTACGTAAAGAGGGGTTAAGAGAAAAATATTTCCATAACGAAAAAAACTCCGCTCAGCTGTATAATAGTACTCGAATCACTCATGAAACCATGATATTGAGAATAAGCTGAAAACAAAACATTGTTTGAACTCGACATAGTCGAAAAGTTTTTTTTCTACATAAATAATATGGGATTCATATGACATCAAATATTTTTTACACTACTTCTGCGTGAAGTGAAACTATATACTCACGAACTTCATTTGACCTTTCAGGAAAGTATTTCATTCCTGTGATCACTTTTCTACTGAAAGAAGTGGTGAATCTACTAGGAAGATTTTTAGCAAGGCCCATTTTGACGGTGAGTTATTTTCAAAATTATTTGGGATTTTTGAAAACTTTTCATTCCTAACCTCCTTCACGAGATTCTGTTTAGTTACTCAAATGTTACGAAGAATATTATGTATCCATCATATTATGTAGAATGAAAGAATTGAGAAAATGGTTCTTCAGGATTACTATAACTCATAACTTATCTATTTTGCCTCAAGTCCAATCACCCTTCCAAAATAGATGTAGAGGGAAGGAAAAATCTGAAAACATTGGTTCAACCATATTGATTTCCAATGTTTCACCAGTCGTTGAAACTAAATACTTTCAATTCAATATTTATGGAATGAACCTATGAACACATACGAATATTTATGTTATATATCAACACCACATTCTTTATCTCTGTTTGATGATTCCATGAAAACAGGGTTTTTTCCGTTCAAAGTAACTCAATAAATCAAAATATGAAATCGAATTCAGCAAAACTAATTTATGGAAATTTGTGCAGTACAAACAAAGTCGTTGGAATTTGAAGGAACAACTTTCCTGCTAGGTTTTGAACTATCCAGAAACATGCTAAGATTTTTCAAAGATAACAAGTAGAATATACAACGATTTTATATGATAGGTTTGAGGATAACTTAGTGTGATAAAGATTTGGATCACATACTTTGAATTTCGAATAGTTTACCAATTTTGTGTTTTCCTCACTTATCTTTTCAGCAATTCTACGTACAAAAACGTTACAAGTTCATTAACTCATCATATCTATACTTCGACCTAACTATGTATCACTGCAACATTTCTGTACATCAAACTGTTTGCAATTTGTCTATATAAACAATCAGATTTTAATAATCAATCGATTTGTATCAGACCGGATTTTGGCGATATCATTGGTGTGCATAACCTCTTCGAAGTAAGATGTCAGCTTTCTTACGAATATAACTGAACTATTGGTAATGACTTATTTCAGTTAAACCACTCAGAGTTATCAACATTCGATTTGAGAACTGAAGTATAATCACCAAATATCACTAATTTTTTTGTTTTTTTCGGATATTTTTTTGTGTTATTATGAATCTAAAGTAATAGTTTGACGTACTGACTCGTATAACAAAACGAATCCTCCAAAATACTATATTTAATTGTAATTCCTTCGATTGAAAAAGATGCAACCTTTGCCACTAAATTGAAACCTTCCAAAAGAGATATTACATTCAAACTGAATTGAAAATACCCATGCTCGACTAGCTTTTTGCTAACAAAGTTCACACTTTCAGGAGGAGGAATTGTTACTGAATTGAAATTAGAGTCACTCATTCCTGCTATTTCAATTTTAAAAAGTTTGAGCAGTTTCTCCCATTAATTTTGGATATGTGAGTTTCATTTGACCCAATTCCTCACAGTGACGCTATAATTTGTGTTGAATGGGTTACGACCCTGTACAAACGTCAATCCACAGGAAGTCGAAACCTGTGCGAGCTCATAATCACCTATCATCATACGGGCTCGAAAACGGGGTATGACACTTCACAGCTGAATCTAGTCACTTATTCAAATCGATCGAAATGATGAACAATGCTTGACACCGGATAGATTATTCACAACCCTCTTCAATAAATATCAATTCAATGTTACGATACAGCAAAATCAATATGGACTGCCCTTTCGAGAAACTGATTTTTATATTCTACTTTTCCTGGTCATGGTAGCAAGACTCCGAAACAGACAATTTTATAGAAGATACATTGACAGAAAATATAAATGGAATCAAATTTACAGTAAAGACATACCTACACTGAATACAAAACCGTTAACAAACATTATACCTTTCGTTCCCAGATTGCCTAAAAGGATAAAACGAATCGGCAGCAGGTATAATAATACCATGTAAGAAAAACACCAGAGGATAATATACATCTGATATTGACCTAACAGAAAACGAAAAATATGTTAGATACTCAATTTTTTTGGTGCGGTAGAAAACACACTCGTGAAACATCAAGACCTCTGGAAGTGCGATAGAGCAAACGCATTATATACATCAGAAGCAGACAGATATATTATTCCGAATTATTAAAAAAAATTAATAGAGAGATCACACAGTAGAATCGAATAATAAACGAAACTTCAAGAAAACTGCTTTTATTTACAACCATATACGTAATGCTGTCATTACTAAAGTCATTGGAGGTTGGGAAGTGTCACATTACACACCTCTTCTTCCCGCCCTCTTTTCATCGATTCCATACTTTAACTGTCATTTATTGATTTTATCTGACATTTGTTTATATTGGTGACAATTGTATACCCCGTAGTCACGCTAACAATATATCTACTTGATTATTCTGAGAAAACCGCGTTCTTGGTAATTTCTCGTTAAATGTCATATCAAAGATATGTTCATAAGGAAACAGAGATTCATTAGTTTTAATCAAAATATGATGGTTGAAAATAAAATAGTTTACAAACCTTGGTAGGAAGTTTCATTACTGTCTTGAGATCATAGCAAAACTCGACGCTTTGCTTCTCGGTTGACTAACTGATCTCACGACAGGAATGAATCACTTCCCACCTCGGTGTGTCATACTGTCTGAGGAAAGTTGTAATTCCAGGATTCCAATTGACCTGACTACCACATTCGAGAGACAAAATTTTATTTTCGATATCAGATGTTCAACAGATTGCAGCAACGAATATAGCAGAAAAAGAGTTTGTGAATAAGTTTCGAGAACGTTAACTGATTACATTTCCAATAACGTTAACAAATATGAACATTTAAAGAAACATTGGTTTTTATATTTTTTTGATAAACAATTGAGTTTTACCAGAAGTTGCTGACTGATTCGATATGTTCTATTCAAAGAGAACTATTTTCGATTTACGCAGCAAAACTGGATTTTTTGGGCCAAATTGTCCAGTAAGAAAACATGTTCGTGCTCGAAAAAGGTCAGATATTTCTGAATTTTTTTTTTTTTTAATTCCTGACCATTATAAAAAACCAGATTTGCCATTTCCAAAGTGATGTGTGAGCGGCGGTATACTCCGAAAACATTGAATTTTGAAAGTTTTTTCCATTTTTGCCTTATATCTCCGTGAAGGAAGAATCTAATGGACAAAGTCACTCTTTAAACTTTGAAAAAGACATAATTCTCTACAATTTCAAACTGAGCGAGCTCTATACAGAATTTTGTGTCATTGATACAGCTCTCCGAATATAGATGATTGAAAAAACGTTCATTTTTTCGAAATTATCACTTATTTTGTGACTAATCCCTCATAGAGAATCCAATGTGTTATGTGTATTTTAGAAAATATTGAAAAAATATATGACAATTTAGAAAAAAAAAATTTTTTGGAAAGAACAGTCTATTTTTGAAAAGCTGTATCTTGGATACCAGAGCCTGTATACAGCTTGCCTCAAACTCAACTTGTAGCAAATTACCTCTTTCTTGAAAGTATATAGAGCGACTGTGTCCGTCAGAACCTTCCTTCAAGGAGATAATGAGAAGAAACTGAAAAGAGTCACATTTCATGTTTTTTGGGTACACTGACGTTCGTACAGAACTTTGGAAATTGCAAATTTGTTTTTTTTACTATTGGTTCAAGTCCAAAAATCATATAAAATATTCAGGATGTACATCCTGATTGAATCAAAAGCATTTATCTGATATTCAAATGAATCATAACCCTCAGGTGTGATCTCCTAGAGCATTCAGTCCTGCAAAATATGGAATCTGTTATAAGAGATATGAGAAACATCAGAATACTTTTTTCAATAATTTTACATCAGCTACAATGCAAACAGTTTCATCAATAGAAATGTTTAATGAAAGAAACCTTGACAAAAATCGAATTGGTTCTGTTCGAGGTTCATACAGCTCGTAAAGTGCTGCTACTGCTTCCCTGACGATATACATAGTTCGGATTGGTTTCAATATCCATTATGTTATGTTGCAGTATCTTTGAGTTTTTGAGAGTGTTTTGATTAGATCACGAACTGTACTACAATCAACGTTTTATTATGGATAACAGTGCTATGATCAGAAATTTCAATCATTCATCGTAACCCATACCTGATACACCATTGAAACTCAAAATAACGCAACACGTCCTGTATCGCAACACATTTATTTATATTCGTAAATATGTTCCTGATGTCTTGATTCTAGGAGACATTATTGGTAAAGTAGGAACTCCTTGATATTCAGCTTGTGTCAAATTTCAAAATGGCTTTTCAAGAATGAATGTTCATTCCATACATAATTTATACTATCAACAGGTAAAGATAATACGTAATCAAGATAACAATTTCCTTTTCAGCGTAAGAATGCCAAATGGTTCTTTCTTCTGGCTCTAGTTCATGCATATGGAGTGAATCCCCTTTTTCCATTCTGCAATGCCCATCCGAGGAATCATTTACCAATTCTATTTCCCCATGATTGGCAATATATTCTTCTCACATGTATCAGTGGACTTCTGTCGGGCTACCTCATAACAGTATTCTTCCTGAGTATGTCAAAGTAAGTAAACAACATGGGATCCTCAGCATCGCGTAGAATATGTGAATTATAACGTTAGCATGGATGTAGTTGACCATGTTCCTTGCTTGATGGCATTGGTTTGGACTTCCATTGTCTATATTCGTAACTCTATTGAAACCTGCTGCTGAGAATGAAAGGATAAAAATTCTTTCGTTCTTAGCAACAATTTTCAATGGTAAAGGTGCGAATTTCCATTGTCTTTATTATCAATTCTATTGAAACCTATTTTACGATGAAGAAAAGCTCAAAGTCGTCTCCACAATTTGATAACAGAAGGTATTAGGATAGTAGTTCAGTACATGTTTCGAACCTACATAGGTTCATCATCAGCTGAATATACAGGAAAATTTTACAATGGAAAAAGAGTAATAAAAGTAATGTCAATATGGTGAGGTGTAAAATTACTTACATGCCGAACCAATTGTTTTCTTTTATTGTGGGTACGAGTTCGTGTTGATTTTTTATCAAGAGTTTCAATTTATTCATATGAGTTTTTTTTTGTTCGATTGAAAATAGTATTATTCAATTTTTTTTATTTGAATCAAAATTTTGAAATACAAATAAAATACGAATACAAAAAAAATTTGAATACAGAAATCAGTTTCTCACATTGGAAATCAAAAAAGATGGAATCTGACTCACTCAAGACAAAACGAAAGGCTTCTCAACTCATTCCATTATTCCCTAACAACACAAGTACACCCTATGGACGTCCCTGGGACATCTGTCATTTGTTTTGGGGATGTCCCTAGTACAGCTGTGCCCGGAACATGGTACATACGAGGGACGTCCCTGGGACATCTGCTTTCCGACAAAAAGGACATCCCAGGGCCATCCCTCTGGTAGGTCCCAGGTGAATACCATATCCTCATAAGTATGTCCCAAAACCGTCCCTAGGCTGTACTATTATGACTAAAAGTGAATCCACTGGGCATTCTCGGGACATCCAATATAGGAACATGGTACGTACTAGGGATGCAACTGGGACATCAGATATTCAACGAAAAAAGACATCCTTCTGATTCCAGAAACATCCTTCAAATTCACTTTCAGAAGGAAATAAATACTAATGAAACATAAACATAAAATGAAAAATATATTCAAACTATATGAAATAAATTAATACAATAAAAATTTGTAAACTCTCAAATATATAAAAACTAAAATACTATTACTCTGGTCTATATATTCACATTACTTTGATCTACAAGTGACGTGAAACTAAAATATATTCTTAAAACAAGAATAATAGTATCTGGATACATCACATTACTTTGGTCTAAAAATGGGGTGAAAATAAAATATACATTCTTGAAACAGAATAGGATCTATATATGAAACAAAAATAGGGCATGAAAAAATACACAAAATAAAAAACTTGATTCAAACGCTAACTATTTCAGAATGGCTCCTCCATTTTGCCCTTCTGAAAAACTTCTGAAGGGCCTCTTCAATTCGTTTCCTGTTAACAAAAGCTTCAGAAGATCCTGTAACAGATATTTTTGGTGTTATATATAGTATACTAAGTACTGAAAATGAGTTCGAGTGAGTGCATAAAATATTTTATATTTTTCTGAATGAGCTGACTACGAGAACTCTTTGATGATGGAAATCCATCAATGTTAATGAATACTCCAATGGTGGTATTGGTGGGATTGGGATCGATTTCATTAAAGAAAAACTATTGTTTCTTTGCCAACGTTTCGAATTTCAATAAATTCATCATCAGGGCTCAAAAATCAGTTTTTCCGAGTAAAAATATTAAAACTATGCATAAAACAGACATTTTGGATACACACTCTAGGTACAAACAAATCCACATTTAATGAATACTTCTATTTTTGAAATCAGGAAGATTCCTTCATGACGGCTCAACAATTTCATCAGACATTCTCTGAATCCAAAATGATAATATCTTCCTGGTTCAATCTTATGAATAGTTAATTGTCTAGGAGTGTGCAATAGAGTTCTGGCAGATGCAGGGACTAGGGAATGTACATTTTAAATTTTAATATTTGTAATAAATCTGATATTGCTGTATGTGTTATGTTATAGTTCAGAGCCCATTCAGTTAAGTTAGATCTAATATTTACAGAGTCATTATTCGAATTTCTATTGTTATTCAAGGAAGGTTAATTTTGAATAAGGTCCTCTGCAGAAATAGGACTCAATTCTTCAATAGAAGAAACATCAGAAAACTCCTAGGAACTTGAAATACATTCATTATCAACAGATAGGTCAGCATTTGTCGTGGACATTGTACTCGTTGTAGGAAATGTGGAGTGAATGTCATCTTTACTGATGCTTCTTGAAGCAGAAGGTATTGATATGTGACAGATATCACTCTCCACTGAGGTTTTCACCTGTGATGTACAACTTCTATCCACACTACTACTACGAATGATCAAATATATCATTTTCTCTTCCATCAAGTTTTCGTGCCCTTTTATAATATTTACTAATCATATTGTTTCCTTTAGGGAATACCTACTTATCTCTTCCTATCCATGATTGGATATGTAGTATTTTAGGTAGGTTTAATAATTATTTATTTACGAGGACTTAATATCTCCAATAACCACTTACTTGTCTGAATAACTCTAGCAGATCACTCACAATACTACTAATTCTCACTATTATATAAAATTCTAAACAACAATATACCACAGCTTAATCAACACAACGCCGAATCGAACAAAACACCCCGTGAAGCTTTGGGATTTGGGAAAATGAGGTTAAGGATAGGTTCCGTCATTTCGGTTACCCAGAGCGGTTCTCCCTCTCTGTCTCGCTTGAATGGACCAGGCCAATATCATAAAGAGGGAGAACGTTCTGGTCAACTGAAACGATTGGTAGCACTATGTTGACATATCACTTCAGTAATATCACACTGTTGCCATAATAAATGGAGGACCGGTCAATTTGATTGGTTGTGGAATACTTTTCTCGTTTCTGCTTTTGTTTTAGGAAATACAAAGATGTATGATTTTTCAAAGAAGTTGCTCGCACCCGAGGCCGTTGGCTTGTTGACGTGAGCATTGGGTAGAAAACTGAGACACTTCTAGGCATATCAATATCTTAGTTGATACGAAAGTTCGACATATGCCCTATGTTATATACGTTGTCAATTTCCGATAAGCTCATTTTTCGAATAAGAAAAGTTACAATGAATCAAAAACAAAATGTTGAGGAATATCAATTGTCATTATTTGCATCAATTTTGTTGCCATCTATGAGTCGACATGCGAACAAATGCCTCATTGGCGCGGTTGGCTCGTTTTCAACTATTTCGTCTTCCAACTTTGGTTAAATTACTGAAGCGGATCAGTGTAAACACGCATGCAATTATATAAGCAACTCAAATATAAGATGCAAGGTTTTGTCATTCAATGATAAAAATATCTAGAGAAAAAGTTGTACCATGGATATAGCAATTTTCGAACTAAACTAATCATTTTAATTGATATTCATGATTTTTATAAAAGAAATAACTGGGACATGAATAGGACAGCTTATGGATTTACTTAATGGGACATCCATTGGGCATCCTGTGCGGGAGGGATTATGAATATACCTCATGGGACATCCCGGATGGGATATCCCATGGAAGTCCCGTTCACGTCTTTGTACCGCGGTACATAGAAAGGACGTACCCAGTATATCCATGTGTTGTTAGGGTTTGTATGTCACCAATTTCCGCCGATCTCGTTATGTCAAAATTACAGAAACAATGCTCAACAAACTATCTTTCTCAGTAGCCTTTTTCAAAAGGTATGTGGATGACATTTTCACAGCGATTCCTAAAAATAATAAATAATATGAAATTCTCGATGTACTCCAGAGGAAGAAAACAATCAAAATTTAGCCCTTCTAGACACGAATGTCATAAGAACTTCGAACAACGTTTTGAAAGTAGTTTGGTATCATGAACCAACTTTTTCTGAAAGATTCTTCAATAATCTCTCAAAACATGATTTCCAACACGAAATAAATATCATGAGAAATCAGAAAAATAGAGCGCTCAAAATATCTAATCCAGAGTATCATCAAAAAAATAACGAGCAAAAAAAAATTCTTCTAAACAATAATCACCCGCTATCATTTACTATTAAAATTCTTGAGTATGACAGACAATCAAATAAAATAAACGATCCAGTTATGAAATATAACAAAATACCATATGTGAGAAATCTCTCTGAGAGAATTGCAAGAATTTTAAATAAAGAACAATTTAAAATTGCTTTCTCTAACGACAACACTATCGGAAAAAGATTATTTTCACGTCAAAAAGAAAAAACTCTCACTGATCTACAATCGAATGTTGTCAGGACGATATTTAAAAAAACGAATCTCTGAACACGATAGAGACACACGAAAGCAGAATGTCATAAATCCCACAGCCTTAGTTGAACACACTAGAGAAAATGGCCATATTTTGGATTTTACAAAACCCATCATTGTTGATCAGAAATCTTTTCTGTCAAAAAGGCTATTCAATGACATGGTACAAATTCTTCACCAAGACAGCGTTAATACATGAAGATATATAGAAGGATTGAATACGGCTTATTACAATCTGATCAGTCAGCTACCGAAATTATTCTTTATCATTATACGGTCGTTTCAACAATCACGTTTGTTTTTTTCTTATCAGCATCCATAGGAACTACAGCCATTCTATGAATTTTATTTCAGCATTCGTTTGTCTCGTGCTCAATGTGGAATTGTTTGTACCTATAGTGCGTATCTAAAATGTCTGTTTTATACATAATTTTAATATTTTTACTTGGGACATTTGATTTTTGGTAATTTTTTTTCAAAATTTTTGTTTCAATAATTAACATTTCGAACCCCTGAAAATGTTCCGATAGTTTGTTGACATTCTCTTATTTTATTTATCTCCTTACCAATTTAACACAAAACTCATTGTTATAGAGCCCTGATGATGAATTTATCAAAATAAGAAACGTTGGCAAAGAAACAATAGTTTTTCTCTAATCAAATTGATCCTAATCCCACCAATACCACCGTTGAAGAATATGTATTTATGTTCTTGATGAATACTCTAGCATGAGAGTCGAAACGTCGAATATTTCAACAACTCCCAAACGGATTATTACCCGCGAGGACTATTTTCAATCTTATAATATCTGTTTTCTGGGCAAATTGGTTTATTTTTCTAGATAGGTAATTGCGATATTGGAAAAATCCAATATTGAGTGACTGTTTTGCCAGTTACGAGTCGTATTTTTATGAATTTGAAGATTTGATTAACAGTTTTTTTATGAATGCGCATACTTCCCCCTGGTGACGTTTCGGTAAATGGATTGAAAATTTTCTGTGGTAATTGCCATTTTCGGTACGTAGTGTCCAAATCTGACACTTACATGACTTATTCATCCATGTGTTGATTTTGACATAACCTACCTCGAATTGAATCTCCCAGATATTACAAGAACTTCTAACTTTTTCCTCCTCATTTTCAGGGAAGAGAAATTTAATCAATAGTAATTTACGTAACAAGTCCGGAAAATACTGTTTTTTTGGACGAGTAGACAAAATTCTAGGGCGAGCTGTAGGCGAGTCCTGGAAGTCTGCGAGTCCGAAAAAACTGTTTTCGGTCGTGTTGCGTACACTATTTTTTCGGCAACCGACCCACTTCCCGGACGCTTTATCTTTGAGGAAGTAGCATTTTCCTGGCCTAGTCCGGGAAGTACGTATTTCCCGGACTAGGCCAAGAAAATGCTACTTTCTCAAAGAAAAAGCGTCCGGGAAGTGGATACTTCCCGGACGGTTGCCGAAAAAAACTGTATTCGGTCGTGTTGCGTACACTATTTTTTCGGCAACCGACCCACTTCCCGGACGGTTGCCGAAAAAATGTATTCCCGACCTCATCGAAATGAATTAAATCATTATTATAACTAGAAATTTGAAGAATGATGTACTGAGGACGATATATAAGGGTTTAAACGTTCCTTGTGGAACAATTTCCAGATCTTTTCGTTTACGCATACATCACTGATATTTATGATATCTCCAGCGAATAATCCTCTGTCACACCAAAAATTTTTGTTTTTGAACAAATTCCTCATTATGTAAAAAATATTTCAAATGTTTCATGATTAGGAAAAAAATTATTATTTCCACAATGAAAACCTGCCACATACTAACACTTGTTGTGTTTTTTCAGTTTGGCAGGAGATAAAACCGAGCAAGGATTCCAACTTTTCCAGAGTGTCATGTTGATAATGGTGTGTGCCAGTTCTCCACTCAATCAAGTTTGGGTTAATCTTCTATAGCTTCAACAATGTACCGGGCATTTTGTAATCGACGCTAACCATTGGAATCTTGGTAACTGGAGGGATAGACAGGCTCATCACACAAGATGTGGCCAAAGTAATGCCTCAGGAAAAGTTTCGAAATATTGGGAAATTCGAGAGAAAGCAAATTCTCCAATTCTCCCTTCCACATTTGATATCCCGAAACAAATCGCGAATTCTCATTGCGGATTTTTTTTGTCTCTATTCAATGGTCGTTTCATGGTCTCCATCCGACGTTTCATCCCTCGATTCTTGTCATAAATTTTATCTTCTCTAATTCGGCCATATTGAATTCCAGGCTCAATCAATTTGCTTTTTTTTCTGCCGCTCCATTGGTGTATCATACGCTACTTTTGTCACATTGCCATTTACCGAATAGGAATATATTGGATAGACATGAAAAAACAAAATGCCCCATTATTTAAATGCATACTTATGCTCCTTATGTTATGAACTGAACGGAATATTTTTATTTCAACTGATTTTCGAGCTTTCCAACGACAGAGTGTATTCACCTCAACACTCAACCCTAGACAGTGTCTGCTGATATTTATTATGTCACGTCTATGAAAGCATTCATGTAGACTTTCCCCAAATGCTTTGTTTCTCCTTCTTATTATAAGCCCTCTTTGTCAAATTTCACTCTCAACTAGGATAAATAATTTTTTGAGTAAAGAAAGAATTCGTGACTCATAGAGGAGTAAATGAATGCGAAATTTTTAATAGTTGGAATTAAATACGGTACTCATGAAAGGAGAAAGTAGGCTGATTTGAAGATATGAAACAACCAACGAGTAGTTGGAATAGGGGAAATGGAGATTCCGGTATAACCAGGATTTCGGAACTCTTACTGAGGCTTTGTGTTGCTGTCATATCTGCGCAAATCTCCCTAAATTCAACGGACTTTGTCTTTTCTTGATTTTCTGGAATCCATATGGTGAGAGTCGATTTCGAAATTCGGTACATGGGAAAACCGAAAGTTACACAAAGGATCACCAAGAGGAATACATTGCCGTCAGTAACTGTGAAATGAAATAAAAATTAACCAAAACTAATACCTCATTTTTTTTTCAACAAAGCTGCTAGAATACCACCCCATTTTCATTACCTTCTCAAGAATCTTTCGTTCGTAACTGGATCTAGAATCAATTTATCATCGTGCAGGCCTGGGCCAATCACAGTTGATTAAATTCATTTTTCACAATTCCCGGAGCCAGTGATCACTCACCCCACCATGCAGAAAGTGGTCGTTGATCGATTTTTCCGCTTTCCTCAAAGCAAAGTATATAATTTCTGGCCTCATTGTAGGGAGCAAAGTCGTACTTTCCCTTCCCAGGAAGAAAAACTTAGAGTAGAGTTTAAGACGTCATCAATGGAAAAACTAATATGGTATTGACTCTATTACATATTTCTTAATTTTTCCGTCAATTATAGATCACCCTTTATTTTGTACTATAGTAGAAATCAGTAGAGAAGGTAAATATTTCCGAGAAGTGAATATATAAAGAAAATAAGTTGAACATCAAATCTTATAATGAAGCTACAGCAATTCTTATATTCCTGATTCTCCAGAACTTTCTCGCGAGTCTCTTTAGCGCAACGAGTTCATAGAACGGCCATAATTCATTATAGGTTTGAAGGCAAATGTAGGTGTTGTGTCGACTCCGGCATCGAGACCATTTTTTAATTGTTTGTTTTATAGTTTCTCCTAGTTTGGGGAATTTTGGAATATGCTATACTGTACCTTCTTCAATGAATTTTATTTGTTAGTTTTATATTTTTTTCATTTTATGGGAAGTATGGGTATATTGCCGTTTTCTCTCTTGAAAACTTACTCCATCCTCGGGAGAATAAGTAGCCTTTTGCGCCCTTGTTATAAAAATTGCTGTTACTAGCGAGCTCGGCCACTGCCTCGGAACACTGGGGAGTGAGAATCCATCTATAGTCCGTTCCTAATTTGTTGATAGCTCACTGCAAGTTTGACCCTCATTAGAGAACTGAAATACAGAGAGGACAGCTAATATGATATAATAACGAAAACCAAACTGAAACTGTCAGTTTAAGATGTTTTCGACTAACCCACCTTGTATCTGAAGAAATACAATACAGCTATAAAACTTTTAATCCGATTATGTAGGGTTTTTGAGTGGAAATGACTGACCAGTGTCGTAGAGTATATGATTAAAACATTAGTTACTTTAAATGAATAAATAAATTAATATTCTTAAACAGTAGGTACTGTAAACTGTATTTTTATTTTAATAAAATTTCTTTATTTTATTCAAAAATAATAAGTTATTTGGTTCGTCCGACATGAGGCAAATCCGGGTCGTCTCTAACTTCTTGTAAAATTTTGTTCAAGTTGGGTTTTTCTTTTCTGTAAAAAAATTCGTGAATTTTCCTTCGAATAGCATTTTTGGCAAATTCATCAATTTCTCCCCCTCTTTGAGTATTCGTTTGTATTTGAGTTAGCTATACCTTGTTTTTTCCTTTCTGATAGGAACCTATATATTGTTGACTCCCCTACGCCCGTCATATTGGCACAACCCTTGATTATGTTCTGAACAGTGTTTGTGGGATTCTGAGAAACCAGAGCATCGTGAACGTTCAAAACAATAGTCTTCTCTCTTGGTGAATAGACAGACTTACTGACTGTACGCAACAGTACCGGTGTAAAACTTGATGATGTTGATGATGATGACGAAGCCATCGCAAGCAATCAAACAAAACAAGCAGGAACGAAAGGTACGTATATGTTTGTAGGAATATGAAAAAAAGTTACTCACGCACTGCACAAAATTCGCAAAATAAATATTAGAGACGTTAATTACTGCCGTAGACGCTGAAACACCAACGAGCCGTAAATTAAATGCGATTAAAAAATGTACTAAACCAAAAATTATTTTCGTTCGTAACAACTTCACCCTTTCAAGTCAAGTTTCGAATATAAACTGAAGCTTTATATTACTAAGTTCTCCATTAATTTTAATGAATCAACACCTCAGGAACCTCCGCCTATGATTTTACGACTTTCACGACCGTTTTATGACTTGGGCCCTCATTTTGTGCTATCGACAAATTATGAACGGACTATAGGTTGATTCAGTAGCAAATAATAAAAGTTAGTCGAAGTTTTCTGTGGAAGGCTGCCATACTGCGGCGTTAACCGATAACCACAGATGGAGTACAGAGAGCTCTTGAGGGTCCAAAGAATTCTGTTGCCCCAGGCACTGACGGTCTGAAAAACTATTGGAATAAAAAGTCATAGAGGACCTTGTGGTCAGAATATTCAGTTCTAGGCCGAATGGGGAGCAGCAGATTCCTGAATGCTGTTAACTCGAAGTGCTTCACAGAATTCTATTGTTATTATATCGATGTGGCGATATTTTCATTGATAAAATAGCACTAATCTCAATATCAAAAAGGATTTTTGACCAAAGAGAACTAATCCAGATTAATTCCTGAACTGAAAATTTCATCGACATCATGAAAGTCTTGAATAAGTTCAACGATAGTGAATTCAGGTGGGGTGAGCTAACCAGTTGACGAATATCTCATTCATATCACACGGAACTAAGTATCAACCCATTATAATTTCATACCTTCAAATTTCGACATAACGAATAATTCAATTCAGACTATCTTGTTCTGAAACTATTCCACATGAAATATAAAACATAGCTAGGATAGCAGCTTTCATTTTTGTGGGGCTGACCGAGGAGCATATATTTTATCGCTGTTATTCAAATATTCATCGACACCTATGACGACTGTGGGGTCCCGATGAAGAGAATACGATTATTGAGTTGAGGTGGAGTACATCAAAGCAGAGGGCGGGAAAAACAAATCACAAGAATTCTTCGTTTTTGTAGCTGAAAAAGCCGCATTTTTGAACTTCGTTTAGCTTGGTCAGGTTTACATACAAACTTCATGGTCGTCCGGTCATCTGGTCATCTAATCTTCTTCAGAGAGTTGAGTATTTTTGTGAACAGAATGGAGTTTGAGGTTCTATTTTTCTTTCGACTTTCCTCCGAATCAATGAATGATAGGAACTGAAGAACATGTAACATTATAATAATCCTTCCAGTTGTTCACTGAGGGACTTTGAGCGAAAAAGATCTTGTCACGGCCTGAAGTATCTGTCTGAATTTCTTCTGGATATTTCATCTGTTCAGTTTCTCAGAGAACGAGGGTATCAATTCGGAAACGAAAGTTATGGCTCAAAAATTCGGTTTGTTTCTATCCTTATCTGATATGTTTTGATTTGCTGATATTCATTCTTGACTTGTGATTTGTCTAGGCCAGAATTTCAGATGAGTAATTCAAAATGTACCGCATTGGTCACCAGCATGCTATAATCTCCTTCAATATACCATCACATTGTCTGAGAAAAAACAAAGCTGATGAATAATTGCAAAATAATTGCCATACAAAATGAATAATGAAAGACCCAGTATACTGCTTTGCGGTCATCCATGTCAAATATATAATTATCACATCGAACAACTTACTTTCGCTCATTATATGATCGTCCAACTTGTCTACCCTTCAGAATTTTTATGTGCATATCGTTTTTTGTTAAGATTGCAACAATAAACATTTGGCAGATTCGACGAGTTATCAGAACCATGTAGCATAACTTCCCCATAGCTCCGGATATTTTGCTGTTTGTCGTTATTATTTGTACTCCCTGTTCCATGCTGTTCACATCTTTTCCTTAATTATTTTTCAACTTTTGATATTTCATTCAATTCCCGTTCAAATTCTCGGGATCTGTATCGACAGGATTATCGACGTCACTATTTGAACTATTCGCGCGGAGATGGCGCTGTAAGTCACTTTCAATGCTTTCTAGGTATAATAATTCAAACTCACTTTTTATACATTCCTTTATTTGAAAAAGCATGATTCTAAAGAGTTCCACATCGTACGATCCATCTGAAACTGGGCTCGTAGTGGTTGATTTCACGTATTGGAAATGCAAACAAGTTTTTCTGGAACCTTAGGAGTATTGAAAAAGGGCATTAATTTGAACTTTTCTGCCTGGTCTAGGTATGTAATATTTTAAGCTAGGAGTAAAACACATTATTTATGTTGATGATTTAATTTTTCAGAAACTCACTCGTATTCTCAACTAAATTCTGCCGTACGATCTGACCGGCTGGGAATAAAACCTTTTTACCCGAATTATTCTGCTTGGTGTACGAACTTATTTCTCCACCCCTCCTCAAACCCAATTGGAGGAATACTGTGCACAATTGAGATACTGAAAGACAGAAAAGTATAGCATACTCTGGATGATCATGTAATTAGTGACAGCAATCTGGGACTATTCAAGAATGTGCATAATCCAGAAATAGCCGAATGTGAAAATAGTGCGAATGGGACAAAGGGCATATTCCTCCAAGTCTATTTCTCAATCAAATGTTGACCTAGCAAAAAGGCTGCACGTAGTTCTGAAGTACTTCAGATTGGGGATATGTAAATTTCTCACCCTACTTCGATTTTGGTATCAATATTGTTCTCCTAGAGATACACCACATATGGGCAAAACGCGCGTCGAGTGTATGGAATATCATAATAATCTAAATCTGAAAAAAAAAATTTATTCACATATTGTTAGTGTGACGATTGGACATGTGGCTGGTAACAGTTTTAATGCACTGTCTTTTTGAATTATGTTGTCATAGAAGTCGCCCAGTTAGTTTGCCGCTGAATCATTCTGATAAAAGAGACATCTTCTTTCGGATGAAACTAAATGATCTGATCACTTAGGAATCGATGATATCAAACCACCATCTCAAGACAAGAATCCCAGAATAATCCATACACACTAATTGACATTTTCAATCTCTGTACGATGAGCAAATATTGGCTTTCAAGATATGGATCTCAATGAGCGGAAAATACACGAACCGACCCAGTAGCACTATGTAAATTCTAGTGTTTTCTTCACTTGGGATATAAAATGCGCCACTAAAACAATGGGTGCCCCAGGGCGTTACAGCCCTCAAGAACACTCCTTGCCCGCACAAGGTGCTGCCCTCTGGGGGGAATCGAATGGGGAAAATAGGTGAAAAATTACTCCACGTTCAATATCAACTGCTTTTATAGCGAACCTGAAATGAAAGAAATGTAGCTGAGGAGTAAGGATTTCAATAGAATCAACGGATTCGATCAAATCACTTGCTAGCAGAGCTTACGGATGATTTCTTATCTCAATCTAATCATAATTGGTTCGTAATGAATCGAATGCATCGGAAAGATATAAAAATTTCATCATGAATAATTGGACGTCACGTTCATCAAAGCATTTGTTGAGACGAAATTAAACGAACATAAGAAATATCATTTCTTCAAGATTAATATCTTTAAAGTGCACCTCATCGATATCAATCAGAAACTATAGTAGTTTCCCATTTTTCAACTGAGTAATTTGTAATATGTGATATGTAGATCTCCAAGGTCTATTGTTCCATATGTCCACTGACAACAGTAGCGATCTTTTAGCAATTAAATTATAGATATAGAGAAATAATTCAGAAATATCAGTAGAATATTCCTAGGGCTGATTTCGGTTTGAATTGCACTATTTTTGGTTACACAACTGATTTTGAGGTCTTATTGAACTCACATATATTTTTCATATTATGAAATTTGTCGATATAGCAGAACTGTTTGTGATTGATATCTGGATATATCAGAAGATGACAGGTGTTGGTTCTTACTTCCATTTTTGAAATAGTTACTCTATCAAATGACTGAAGATAAATAAAAAATCAATCTGAACGGCTGAGTTGGAAAAAAAAAGATCAAGAAATAGATTGGATTCGAAATTAAATATTCATGAATTGACATAATCATAAATTTCATATGGAAACCAAATATAATATATTCCTTGTGATATCGTTGTCTTAAGATAAACGAGATGAAGAGTAGCGTGTATGTTGCCAATGAAAACCTCTCACCTGTTTGGATTTGGAGTTCTACTCTAGTTTGTTCTTATTACGTTGATAAACGGTCAACACTACTCTTTAATTCGTTGATATGCACAAGGCAAACAATGGATCGATTAATCATCTACACCTTTTCCAATTGTAATTCAGAAGATATCAATTGTAATTCAGAATAGTCAATTGTAATTCAGAAGATCTCAATTGTAATTCAGAATATTCAACTGTAATCCAGATCTTGTCAATTGTAATTCAGAATTTGTTATTTGTGATTCAGAAAATTTCAAATGTAATTCAGATTATATATTCAATGGAGACAATCAGACCGTTAGATAGCGACAGATTTTGGTGTCCCATTTTCGCAAAAAAGCCTCAAATAGGGTTGAAGAGAACATCGATTCTAAGTATAATGAAGGAAAATTAACGCGTGGCTCCTGGGGAGAACATATGAAAAAATCGATTTTCCGAAACAGAAATAAAATGAGTTCGGCGCCCATTTTCAAGTACAATTACTGTGTTCTTGTTTGGGGCAGCCGCAGTGTATCAGTTATTTTCTCTACATATATGCCCATTATAATTGTGAATTTGCTATCTTCTGAATCACAATTGACAAGATCTGAATAACAATTGATATCTTCTGAATTACATTTGATCAATCTGAATAACAATTGATATTTTCTGAATTACAGTTGACTATTCTGAATTACAATTGAGTTCAAAAAAGTTTTGGTTTTGGTGAGACTCAAACTCATTTTTGCTGTACAATTTAGTTTATTCATTGGTGGAGTGCCGTTATAAGATTCATCGCTAGAATCACTAATTTTGTGAATTTATTGTTACAGAAAACACTGATACATTGGCAATTACAATGAAATTGATGACAGATTGACAGTAACGGTGGTTTAGAATTCGCAAAGGAAGTCGTAATTTGAAATATGAAATTTTAGACCCGAATTCGAGGGAAACGAGCTATTTGATTCATTGTTAACATTTATTTTGGAAATTAATTTTCGATGCTCTTGAAGATGATTTGCTAAAATCAATAATTTCGAAAATGTTCACTTGGAAATTTTCGATAATTAAGTAGACAGTTCAAAATTGTGCCTTATCTACGAGGTTGTCCCTGCTAACCAAGTACCTATTTCGTTCTCTTTGATGGAATTCATATCCAACCTTGCGTGAACATGAAATCAAAAAGATTCAGTTGACTGAAATTGCCTACTCATTCGTTCAATGAACTAAAAATAGATGAACATATTCACATGTAGGAGTAGAAGAAAGATTTTCTTTTTGATAATCTGTGTCGTACCCAGCCCAATGTAGTAACATTATTGGATCTCCTTCTTTCAGCATCACTGTTGCCTGAACTGGAATCAAAAAACAAACATGAAGGGACAAAAAAGCCACCAGAGGATGAATATTACCTAGTGGTATTTGTTTTTTTCTTTCTTGGATTCGGGGGAGTGGTACCCGGAAGTTTTTTCCTAACAGCAACTGACGTGACTATATATTAATATGTATGAGTTGTATAACAATAAATGTGTTCGAATGTACAAGGTCTGATGATTATGAGATACAGAGACAAACAAAGTGATATATTATATTGTTCGAAATATTGTGTTGATGGAAATATTAGAAAATCAGTTAGTACGACGACAAAATTTTCATATCTACTAGAAAGTAGCCCAAACATACCATTGTTCATACATTTATATAATGAATTATGTGGAAAATCAAATTCACAAAAATTATGAGAATGATCGCCGACCAATTCTTCTTGTGTTTCACAGTATTGGATGTATAAATTCAGGGACGTCGAACATCAAGATCACTACGATCCGAAGAATAAAACATACAAGCAAATTTCGCATCTATCAGTTCCATAATCCATTCCATTCCCACAATGGTAACCACTATACTGGTGTCACTACTTGGACATAAACTGAATGTGAGATTTCGTTTCATTAGCACTTTGTCAACTTTCACTTTGTCATTCGTAGTTTTCACGATATTCGTTGTGGTTGATACTGATTCCTGTAAGTATATTCATCAATTGATTATACAAATTCTCATTGGAGTATTGGTTTCAAATTTCTTCACTTCAATACAAAGTATTTTGAAAATAAATTCATTTCATCGATGAAATTCTATTATCTAGCAAGATTTTTCTGTATTCTGGTAGACTGAATATAAATAAACGTTATGAAAGAACGAAAAATATTTAATTCATACCTTGATTTGTCTCACGAGCCCATCGTTTGTCAATGTCGTGAAACTCTTGGGAAAATACGAGTTTCAAACGGTTTTCAAGCTCACCAAGAAGATACAAGAGAGCCTCAGGTCTGCTAAAGACAAAATACACCCAATGTCAGCAGCAGGGGTTCATCGCATACCGTGCACCTCTAGGAAGGTATACATCACTACCACCAGAAGATCTATGGAAAGGAGAGCAAAAATGCATAATATAGACTGCAGACTATCTAATAATTTCTACACGGTAGATTTTGAAATAGTTGGTCTCTAGGACCTAAATCAAAATTTTCACGAAAATCAGTTATGTATGGGATAAATATACGGAAAAATAGTCATTGACTGGATCATTCATTCGCCTCTGCAAAACATTGTGAAGTATAGTGAATACAATTCAAAACCTGTTGCACTTCACCGATGGCGATATAGAATCAATACGGTGGCACCAATCCATTCATGAAAAAGCATGGGATTGTTCGCATTGAATTCTGTTGTTCCTAGGAGTTCAGTTGGCAGCACTTTTGATGTGGCCGCACTTGAAATTTGAGAGTAATCAATTGGCATTTCTTATTTAAAAGTGAAAGTTGTGTTCAAGTTCAACCTTTGAATACAATTCATCTGACACGAGAATCGCACAAGTATTATTTTTTGATTAACAATCGATGACAAAAAAATCCCATCAAAAAATTATTGATATTGAGTTTATCAGATCAAGATAGCAGAATCAAATCATTCCTATTGTCTACACTGCCGATTTTTTTTAGATTCGATTGTTTTTCTAGATGTCAATTGCAGATTTACAGAACTGTGATTTAGTCTTGATGGAATATTGAAACAAATTGTGATCCCGAAGAGGGCTGAGAAATAAAACAGAATGACAGATCTGATGCACGTCAATGATGTGGTTGAAAAAAGGGGTAAGTGAATATCTACTAGTATTTCTATTGGTTCTCAGTCGATCTCAGCTGGAAATGATTTCTCTCTACAGACACTGATTTCAACCACTGGGGTGTTGAACGAAAGAGATCTGGACTTGACAAGAATCAATATTGAAAATCACTATGAAGTTCCCTGTTAGATTTTCACATTAATGATGATGATAAAATTGCGAAGCCTGTTTCGCTATACAATATCTCTTTCCAGTGGTCTCGGTAGTGTAGTGGTTAGCATATCTGCCTATCAAGCGGAAGGCCGGGGTTCGAATCCTCGCCGGGCCACCGTGCTGGGTAATCGCACGTTAAAAGGTAAGGCCTCGTTGATCCATTGCTCGCACAAGTTTCGACTTCTGAGGGCTGACGTTCGTCAGCTGGTTAACGAAAACGAACAATTTTAGAACAATTTAGAACGAACAGTACAAATACTGTATTTCTCTATTCGTGATAAATGGGAAGGAATTCAATCACCTACATAGAATCCAACTCAGCAGAGGTGGATTTTTTCAATGAAAGATCTCGAGAACCTTCTCGAAATTCAATCTTGGATTGGTAGAGATATCCACAGAGATAAATTCAATAGTGCCCCTTCAATCATATTAGTGACATCATTGGGAATTTGTAAATGCAACTCGCGATGAGAGAGAGCGGTCCCAAAAAACATTATAATGCAGAATCAAACTACTTCAATACAAAAAATAGATACATATACTCAGTGTTGCATATAATAACCTTTGTGAGATCTTCTTGTCTTGTATTCCCCTGTTTTTCGCGAGTTGATGTGTATATTCTCAAGGAGACGCAATAATCTTCTGAGCATGTCAAGTGAAACGATCACTTTCAATTTTCCTTTGTTGTTATTGATTTCTTAATTTTTAAATACATACATGTTTCAAAGCAAGGATTTGGTTTGCAATACAATTGATTAAACTTTTTCTAGAGATCAATTACCCTAATATAGAAGTGATATTTTTGTACTCGACGCGCCTTTCACTAACAAGGCTAGCATCTTCAGGAGAAAAACAAATGATACTTCTGAAGATACTAACCTTGTTAGCCAAACTCGCGTCGAGTGCAAAAATATCAGTTTGGTGATAGGGTAAATGGTCTATAGGAAAAGTTTCAACTTTTACACCAGAATTTGCTTGAAAGTGGTTGACAATGTTCCTTGCTGAATGGTAATGATTCGGACTTCCATTGTCTTTATTATCAACTCTACTGAAACCTGTTGCTAAGAACAGAAGGATTAAAATACAAATCGAGTGAGAAAATCAAATCGATTTCAAATTTTTGTCAATAATGAAATTGGGGAAAGATTGATGAAAGAAAATACTGTTGTTACAAAAAATCGAAATATCGAATATGAAATATGAGTAAAAATAATTTTTAAATAACGAAATGAATGAAATGATATTGTGACAATAAAATTTAGATATCGAATATGAAATACTAGTCAAAAAATGTAAATAAAGAAATCGAATGAAATATTATGAAAAAATGTTGAAACTGGGTTTCTAGTTAAGTGTACTCACGACGTTTGGATTGCTGGTATCCGCCATCGTCTTCAGGTGATGACTGATTTTCTCACTTGATTTGTATTTCAATCTCTCCGGTCTTAGAAACAGGTTTCAATAAAGTTAAAAAATATAGACAATGGAAGTCCGAACCATTACCATTTCAAACGAGAGGTTTCAATCTCATCGTTTATTAATACAATAGTTGATAACCAATGCCAAGTAGATTGTGGCCTCAGAATACAGAGAAATGCTTAGTATATATACAATTGGATGGAGTTATGCAGAAAGCTACCAACCCACGATATAACAAATATTGGGTTGGGTGCGTATTTGGGTGATAAAATACGCGTTCTTCATTCTGTGAAAACCTACCAAGCCCCACCTGATTATATACCCCAGAGGATGTAGAATAGAATAAAATTTAATTATTTCTCATATCGTATATTTTGCTTTAATTACCCGCTCTGCAAAATGCAAAAACCAACCAATCCATAAAAAGTCGCCATTTTCACCTCTATTTTATATTTAGAATATTCAAACATTCCTAAGATATCAAACGACATATCTCAGATCCAACAAAAGTTACAAAGTAGTAGCTAAACGACCTACAGATTTTTTGAATCAATTAAAACTTTAGAGCTGATTATCTCAGTTCGTCACTATTGAGGGTTGGTAGCATTCTGCATAACGCCGTCCAATTATTCATTGAAATTGAAAGACCTTCTCAACCTACCACGATCTGAAAAAAATAGGAGTTAATATCGGAAAAATAGTTTTTTCCTGAATGGAACACGTATAATAATTAGTCAGAAACTCGTCGTATATCTTGAATTTGACTATCACAAAAATACAACAATTGAGTATTTTGATAAATATCAATTATCAAACGTTTTTGATAGGCAAAATTGAGATACACGAAAAGTTGCTGACTAACGTGTTCCATTCAGAAAGGACTATTTTTGAATTTTCGAACCAACTTCTCGGGGTAGATTCAAAATTTCCTTTTCTACACTTGTATAGATTACAATATCAATTCCTATTTTTTTTGAATTTTGGTACATTGAGAATCTAAAAAATCCATATTATATTTTCGCTTTGGAAAATGTCAGATTGACAAAATGGTTGAGGCTTTCGCGGCCGAGGTTATTAGTATAACTACTTCTCTTCGGGCTTGAAGGTCGTCGTTCTTTGGAATTTCTTCCTGACGTTTCGCTAGCGCGAGTAGCCAGCTTCTTCAGAGGCTTATTTATCTCCGATGACTAAACAGTTCGATCTCTCAAGGCGTATTTATATTGATGCAGGTAGTCTGGAGTGTTGATTACTTCTGTCGGGTTCGGGGAATAATCATCATTATTAGTTGCCGCACTACCTGCTGTGATTTCATTAGTTATTCTTGATTTCTTCAGAATCGGATTCCAAATTCTGATGAGAGTCAACGCTTCTTCCTTTCTGCTAAAATTGTCCGCATGTTTTTGGATCTCTATTGCCTCCCATACCAGTCGGCTATGGTAACCCTTGTTGGGGGCAATCAGTGTTGCATTTTCGAACAGAATCTTGTGGTCACCCTCACTCAATGCGTGTTCCGCCACCGCCGATTTGTCGGTTTGCCCCAGCCTGCAGTTCCTTTGATGCTCTTTGGGCCTTGTACCCATGGATCATTTCGTGGTACCGATGTAAACCTTCCCACAGGTGCACGGTATGCGATAAACCCCTGACGCTGACAGTGGGTCTCTTTTGTCTTTAGCCGACCTGAGGCTTTGTTGGATCTTCTTGGTCGGCTTGAAAACCGTTTTTATGTTATATTTCCCCAAGAGTTTTCCAATTCTGTCAGTGACCCTCGGGATATATGGCAGATATGCATTCGCAACTACCTGAGAGTCTTCCCTGTTATGAACCCTAGGACTCTTCGGTTTCAAGCCTCTGAAGAAGCTGGCCACTCGCGCTAGCGAAACGTCAGGAAAAAATTCCAAAGAACGACGGCCTTCAAGCCCGAAGAGAAGTAGTTATACAAATATCAGATTATCAAGAAAAGGAATGAAATATATCAAATCGACTGAATAGTCAGCATAAACGATGAAACGGGAACCTTCGGTGTGAAAGTTGAAACTTTTCTTAGAGATCAATTACCCTAACACCAAACTGATGTTTTTGCACATTTGATACTAGTATCAATTTTCTTCTCCTGAAGAGGCTAACCTTGTTAGCCAAACGCACGTCAAGTCCAAAAATATCAGTTTGGTGTTAGGGTAAATGATCTCTATGAATAGTCAGCTCATGGTCCCATTACAGTGTATATTGGTCATCAAAAAGATCATGTGGACAATCCTTTGAAACGGGTTACATATCGTATCATGCCCTGGTCAATGATACAATAAGTTTCATTGAGTGTGAATTTCAATTTATATACATCATATAGTTGCTGTTGAACAATAGTACGTGCTATTTTTATAGGATATGGAGTTATCATTTTTCATCGAAGTCACCCAAATAGTTATTGAAAGTTCGATATGTTAAGTTTTGCCATACATTGTTTCAATTTTGCAAGGTGAAAAACTCTTTCGTCTGTGAGGTAATCAAGTCGCTTGTAATCATTTTACAAAAGACTCCATTTTCGAATTTGATGAATGACCTGGCAAACTTTGTTTTGAAGTGTTAAGAGAGTATTTTTCCAGTGGTTCCTGGTCGTTGACACTATTCAAAATATATTATGTTCTTCTGAGACTGTATTAAGTGAAACGCAGATTTGTTCACTAGATTTTTTTTTAGAATTGATATTCGAATCTTTACAAGTGTAGAAGGGCAGATTTTCAATCTACTCCGGAAAGTTGCTGAGTTTTTTACGAATTTCAATAGGGTCAAAGGTCAAATTCGTAGAGCAAGCTGTAGTTTGCTATTCTATCATATGCTCTATCGAAATTGAATTGAAAGGCATTCATAACTCTTTCTTGATCGAGTGAAGAGAATGAATATATCGAATAATAAAACTGGTTTATTTTCACAAGTAACGGTTTCTGGGCCGAATATTTTTTGGACCGGATTGGTCACCTCTATGGTGACAAAACTACGATGTCATAGTCGGTAGGCTGTTTAGATCAATTTGATGTTTATGATATTGTTTCAAATGTACTGTACTCAACAATAATATCGTTTAGAATGTAAATGTTAATGAAAATGGACGGCTGTGCCCAGGTGCGTATACAATGGGGGATAAAGGAGGTAATTAACCCCCCCATGATCAGTCAGTCACTTAACATATTACAATATATAAAAATATAGGGAGATATCAAAAAATATAATGAATGCATGAAAAATCAATCACAATTTCATTTCACATTTACTCCCTGTAACCGTGTAGGTCTGTAATATCGCAGAATCCAGTAATTAAATTCAAAATTTTATTTATGAAAAAAATTGATATTAAACGAATCTGACGTTTTCATTCCATAGTTTCCTAATAATTCGAGTCATTGTGAAAGGTAAGTTTGTGAAAAGACCAATATATGCATTTGGGTTTTGATAAAATGATGGAAACGCATAATTTTCTCAGTGATTACCCCCCTATAAACTTGAGCTGTACATTCGCCTGGCTGTGCCTATAATCGTCGTAAAATATTTTCCGAGATATATATTACCATCCACTACTGGCAGCTGTTCGATAAGGTGACCAATCCTGAACAGAAACTCAACGGAATTTGTCATTTACTGAGCAGGATATCGAGATAGGGTGGACATCAAATGTCCAAAGAGTATCTCATAGCATATGAGAGGTAAATTATATGAGATAGTCTTCTTGGGACTCAATCACTTTCTAGAACTCATTAGCCGATCTGTGTGTATAGTATTTCGATTAGTCGACGCTCTCTATGAATGGATCTTCATTGATCAACTGAGTGTTCTGCGATTGAGTAACTAATATTTATACTTCACGTTATAAATAAATATATGATTTTTTATTCTACACATCAACTTCCAAAATGATAAAACTTGGTGTGTTCGTTGACAGCAGTAATATAAGTGGATCTAAGATACATATTTTGATACCGTTTAAGGCTGTTATCTGATTGATGAAAATCATTGTACATCACTAATATCCTCACATCTAGGTGACGAAAAAATATAATTTTGACAAAATGCACGAAACATTTTCGGCAATGGTTTTATTGTTCCTGAAAGTAGACGAAATTATTTCGCCTACAGGCGCCATTCAATCCGAAATTGAAATTTTCGCACCAGTCAATTGAATTATCAATCACACTTCGAGAATCACCACATTATAGTTATGGATGAAATTCAATTCTGAAATATAACGAGTCATAACCTTCCACAATTATTCATAATCACCATTCCCTATGAAGTCAGCCAACTTTATGTAAGATGACCCAATTTATTTCAGTTTTCGAAACAATTCAAATTTCCAGAAAAGTGTCCTGAAATTATTTTTGATGGAATCTTCTTCATTCATTTGAATACATGGGTATTATAATAGCAGACTCAACCAACATTTGGAGAGCATGCAAATAATATCTTCAAAACGATTTCTAATAAAATGAACCTCCCATTCAGATGATCAGAATGATAATATACAGCGGTATCATACTTTTTACATTCCAAGTATTCCTCACTTTTCCATTCCTTCTGAACCAAAACCTAATCAATAGTTATCAGAAGCTACAGAAACGAACCATGCGTTTAATCTTATCATACAATACAAGCACTTCCATTAAATCCATGTTGGATACTCTAGCATGATTGACAAGCGAATAATATTTTTCACATCAAACACTGATTTTCATCTCTGGAGTCAAATCGGGACAGGTATCCAAATAGTCAAAAGATAAAGTGTTGTAATTATCCTCAATTCCACCAATACCCAACTAGATCAAGTAATCATTTTCACATATCATTGTTTGAGAGATATATTTTTCAAGTTCCTGTACATGTTGAAGGAGTCAAGACATCTTATGATTCAACTACAGAAATAAGATATGCAGGTTCTATAGCTCCTCTCAGAACAGTACCTGAAAAATTGCTACTTTCGAGTATTTGATAATTTTTGAATGGAGAGAATATTTTATCCATTTTCACATTGTGATATTCTAGTAGTATTTCAAATGAAGCTTGGAGTTTCCTCGATGTTGCATTAGTAGCAGCTCCATATATCGCAGGTGAATGGTCGGTATCATTTTCGATATTTTGAATTCGATATCATCAATGATGAATCACCGACATAGGAGTGAAGTTTGTAAAAGTGAATTACAAGAGGCCATGGAGTGAATGCTGCCTTGAATTCACTTCACATCCAGAAAAGTTATTATTTAGGGTCGCAGTAAGATCTCTTGATATTGATATTTTGCTTGAATACAGACTTCTACTTACTGATTAGTCCCAATACAATTTTGCTCAACTTCCATAACAGTGATTTGTCTTTCGGGAGCTTTGGGTAGTATGTTATGCTTCCTTTTCTTCAAACGTGGCAAATGCAAATCGTTGGATTATGACATATTATACTTGGAACAGAAAAGTAACGTAACTGAGCCCGAAAGGACTTTTTCTATATCACAGCGTCCGAAAAAATCATTTGTTTCAGGATCAGCTTCAATGCTCATTCTAGTCACAAAAACTCGTACACGTTTGATAATTGGGATAAAACGATTTCATGTATCAAATTTCGGATTACTAATCGAACAAATATTGAATTTTGATCATTTTCAGCTTCCCTTTTATCGACACAGAGATTTTCTCACAAAGATGGAATCAAACTATCATCGCCTCCCGAAGACAAATATTTCCTGGTGGGGTTTCTGTTTTTTGCTCTTGGTGTCGCAGGGATGGTTCCGATGACGTTTTTCTTCACAGCAACTGATGTACGTATATATTCGTTTCTTTCACTCTTTTCTTTTCACAATCATTGTCACGAGTTTGAACAGAAATTACAATCTTGTTCGTGTAAAGGACGGCTAGATGCTTTTGATTGCCATAGTGCTAGGGGCGATCAGCCATTTTTCTTTGGTGCATTTGCTATTTCAGGTGCGAGAAAAACCGAGAATTCTACAGCAAAAC
The DNA here is from genome assembly GCA_032362365.1 of Zygogramma bicolorata. Taxonomy (NCBI): domain Eukaryota; kingdom Metazoa; phylum Arthropoda; class Insecta; order Coleoptera; family Chrysomelidae; genus Zygogramma; species Zygogramma bicolorata. The sequence continues at coordinate 61,860 of JAVJAQ010003410.1, read as the reverse complement.
TGAGTTGATGTAAAGAGAAGTTAGCTGTACAGAAAAATATAGTTCTTTGTCTTCGATCCGAACCAATAGAAAGGCATTTTGGGCTACGAACAAGAAGCTCACTTCGCATTTCGATCATACGACTCAGATCAACCAATGAAGTATAATAATATACACATGCAGTATGTACAGCTTATCCAATCCATCTCGGCACAAACTCAAATACTTTTCCAGTTGCACACTGGTAACGTAGACCATGATGAAAAAAAAAACACCTTCTAGGAATAAATTTCAACAGAGTGAACACACATAATAGGTGTTTTTTCATCTCAGTATACTTTACAGAGATTGCTAGGCATATACGTTATCAGTTCTGTGCTAAGATGGATTGGATAAGCTGTACTTACCAATTCGAACCAATTCGTTATCTCAGATAATAAGCATATCTGTTGAAAATCAGGTATAGTTTTCTCAAGTTGCTACGCTCCCGTAGAAAAAATAGTATATTACTTACAAGCATGACTTTTCTTGACGCGCCCGATATTACGCGCCGAACGAAGTGAGGCGCGTAATAGAGGGCAAGTCAAGAAAAGTCGCTTCTTTGCCGAATAAAGTATACTATTTTTTCTTCAAACGTATCAATTTTCAACCATAAATAGTACATGTTAAGGCTGAAGATCCTGTATATAAGTTCGCAACCAATTCCGTAACCAAGGAAACGTTGATTGTTAGGCGTCACGAGAGAATTGTGACATAGATGAAAAATAAATACAATTTGAACGAAAGGTAATCTATTTCAATAAATTATTATCCAAAAGCACAATATATACAGTCCAAATACATCAATTCAAAACAGTACAATTCATACGCTATTTTTACTCGAAATCAACTGTGACAACTATCAAAGTCGTCTAGATGTTAGAAATTAAAACAATCAAGTCGTCGGTGGGATTTGCGTCTCCCTGGTTACAGTTGTTTGACAGTTATTTTATGCTATTAAAGACAGCTTATTGTTGTTGCAACCGCAAGCGCAATTTTAGTGCGAAAATGGAAAACCTAAACGAAATTGAGTCCGCGGCTAATAATGCAGTAGCACGTTTGGGGCCCTACAAGTCCGGAATAAAGTATCGGTTAGCGTACAAGCACTTCCAAGAGTGGTGCGGTACAAGAAGAGTACGGCAAGTTACCGAAGACGTTTTACTGGCATATTTTAATATAATGGAAAATGAAAATAAATGGAAATCTTCTACAATGTGGTCACGATACTCTATGATAAGATCCGAGTTAGTTATTAGAAAAAATGTGGATATAAGCAAATTTTTAAAGTTACGTGCCTTCCCTAAAAAGACAAGCGAAGGATATACTGCAAAGAAGTCTTAAGTTTTCACTAAAGACGAGTTTGATAAATTTTTGTTTGAAGCGCCAGATGAGTTGTATTTAGGATTAAAGGTGAAAAAAATTATATTGCGAAGCATGTAGTATACTCTACTAAATTATAAAAATATTTCAGATTGTTTTGTTAATTGAGGTTACCAGCGCCTGACGATGCGACGAATTGGTAAAAATGAAGACTGTGGACATTGAGGATAAAGAAAATGTAATAATTATCAAAATCTCAGACAGTAAAACACGACAAATTAGATCTTTTACGATAATTGGTCAAAACTACATTAAACTGTATAAAAAGTATGCATCACTGCGGCCTGAAAATTTCACAGAAAACCGATTTTTTATAAAGTACCAAAATGAAAAATGTTACCGAAGCGTCATGGGAATACATTCGATCAGCGCAGTAGCCCAAAAAGTAGCTAGTTATTTAAATTTAAACGATGCAAGCGCATACACGAGTCACTGTTTACGACGAACTTCAGCAACACTTTTAATTGATGGAGGCGGAAATCTAGAATGCCTCAAACGACATGGGGGCTGGAAATCAAGCACGGTTGCCGAAGGATATATAGAGGATTCAATAAGAAATAAGAACGATAATGCTCAAAAAATTTTAAACCCCCATGATTCGCCAACATCGGGAATGATTGCTGAAAGTTGTGCTCGACCATCAGTATCATCAACAATTACCAATGCGTATCAAGAGTCGGGAACATTTTTGCACGGTTTCAATTTTGAAAATGCTTCATCAACTAATTGTACTTTTAATATTACTATAAATAAAAATGATGTTTAATTGTTGTTGATGACATTTGTATTGTTGCTTTGTGACATGTTTCATATTGTTGCCATGACAACATTTTTCCCTCCGCCAAAAAGAAATGGGGAAAAAACTGCTGCCGGCGGAGACATCAAACTTTGACAGGATCAAGTTAGATAAGTATTGTCATCATTATTTGACGATTGAAGAAAAATATTGTTTTCCATGTGAACCAAAAAATTAGAAGAAATTCCTTTCGAATAATTGAGAGTTCAGAATTTAGGTGACTACCTCTCTAGTCAAGAAAGAATTTCAACCGTCCTATTTTCCATTCTCCAAACTCTCCAGACTCGGAGTAGAAGCATGATAAGCTCAATTTTATTTCAGAGGAGCGAATGCCACGAAATTCCTCATAGTATGAAGGGAATGGCTCGCCAAATTATCTGCGTTCTTCCAAAAAGTCAGCGAGTTAGTGATCTTTCAATGTTGAAATTGATGCGGAATTTCAAATGTGACTGATAGTGAAGGACAACTGAAGTTTTCCCAAGTGAAACATACAAGCTCTTCTAGCAAAATGTTGGTATGCAGTAAAATAAGTGTAGGAGCTGGGACATCATTCATGAAGCATATCAAATGAAACAATGTAAATAATCTTAAAGAGCGATATACCAGACATGAAATATTATGGAAACAACCTACTTGCTGACAGTTTTGAACTCTCAATGTTTTCATTGGAAGCAGAAATCTGTCCGTTCTTATTTTTGAATACTGTTCGAACTAATTAGTGAATCAGTGTCCTTTTACGCTCCTTCCTGTGAACCATCTTCCGTAAATGAGGGAGTAATAATAATATTTCAAGAACCGAAGGATATGAGGTTATCTTTGCACTTCCTATTTTCGACAATGGCTAGTTAGACCCAAAAACCAACAGACAAAGTCTGATGAACCTGACAACCGCTCTCGATTCCCTTCTTCCTCTTCACTCATCATGTAAATTAATGACATCACTTACCGTTCAGTCTCATATCGACATGACACATTAGTGTATCTGTGAATAAAGTAATGAGCACAATCCCCATTAGGCCCATGTGATTTCTCCTATCTATCCCTTTGGCTATACCCAAACATAGACGGACAGGAAACGCAGGGCATTCCTGTAATAGTTATCTATGATATAAGTGTTAAAAGTACATTTTTAAGGCACGAATGTAAAGGTTTGCAGAATGAGCGAAGCGAATTCTGCAATTCACATGAGTGCCTTAAAAGGTACTTTCAACACGTATATCATACAATATTTTTTCTACAAACGTTCAAATAGAGTAATGATACAGTTTGAATTAAATTTTAACGGTGCAGCGAACATTACCAACAACATCAATCCAACTACAAACATCCGAAAAAATTGTGGCCTCAACTTCGACTGGAAATTCAATTATTTCTACGCATCATTCTTCCTTAGCCATGGAAAATGGTAAAACAGCAGTGCAAGAAATCAATTTGTCAAATTGCACAAATTGTACTATTAATATCAATGTTAATAAATGTAATCTAAATATTTTGACGTTTGCTTTCAAAATCTGGCAATTCACTCTTGACAGCCATAAACATTTTAAGGCACTCAGTGCCTTAAAGTGACATTTTTAAGGCTTCTATGGAGTACTAAAAATGGCATTTTTAACACGGTTGTAAAAAAATATTGAATACCCCCAAATCATCTAGTATATCGAAATTTTTCAATGAGAGTACTGTTTCAGAAGTTACTGACATGTGGATATACTTGTTGAAAAAAAAATTTGTGAATTTGCAGTATTGGATGTTCAAGTTCAGAGATGTCAGTCAAGAGGACTACGACCCGAAAAATAAGACTTTCCTTCAGACTAATTTTGCGTCAATTTCATCTATGCTGCATTCTGTGCCAACAGCGTTGACAACTATATTAGCATCAGTGTTTGCTCATAAAATCGTTCTGAGGACACGATTACTCTTCACCATGATCGCACTTAGTATAGCGTTCATAACATTCACGATTTTCGTACAAGTGAACACTGACTCATGTAAGTATAATATCGATAACTTTTTATTTCCCAAGAAACTACAAAGTTTATAGAAGGGAAAAATATCAACTCTAAAAATATTATACATTAAAGGCAAAAAAGGCGATGAAATCAGACTGTTTCATTGTAGAAAATGAAAAAAAATTATGGCAATAAAAAAATAAATAAAAAATTGCCAATTATCGATTTCAATAAATGTTTTTTCAAGTTGGCTTTGAAACGGAGTTTTCCGTATTTCTTTATTGCATCTGGTGATCTATTATGAAAATTAATACTCTGTGTTGAATTGACTGTCGTCCTATGTTAGATTTGAATTTAATCGTTGATAAATCTTTGGAAGATCTGGTTGAATGACTGTGCTGATCACTATTAATTTTGAAGATAAGATTTGAATGTTTTAGTTTGTTCTTAACCAAATGTATGAAGGTACAAAGTATGAGTGTTTATAATGAGGATATATCCAAAAGATTATTAGGTTTATTTAAATTTTTTGTTTGTTCCCGATAGTTTATATATACATTTAATCAATTTTTCTTGAAGGGTTTTCACAGGTTTCACCAGGGTTTTTGTTGCCGCTCCCCAAACTGAAATTGAATACTGGAGTTTAGAATATACTAGAGAAAAATACATTAGTTTCAGATATTTCATAGGTATGAAATTTCTCAATTTGAAAAGGACACCAATCATTGGAGATATTTGTTTTCTCAACATTCCTATATGTTTGGTCCACGTTAAATTTTCATCCACATGTAGTCCTGAAAAATTGACAGCAGAGGAATATTCAATAATTCCATTTTTTACTCGAATGGGATCTTCTGATAGGAATGAATTTGATTTTTTACAAATACACATAAAAGATGGCTTTTTGAAGTTCAATGTTAATTTGTGACTATTCAACCAGGATAATATTGTCTGAAGATCCATTACCATGTTAATTTTTATTTCTTGCTTATCATTACCCCTCTATATTATAGACGTTCCATCTGCAAACATTTTAATTTTTCCTTTCAATTTCAAATCAGAAAGAGAATTCACATATATGAGATAAAGAACCGATCCAAGAAAAAATTGAATAAAGATCCTTTTCACTCAATGAAAAATATGAAATTTGTTTGATCCTCAGAATCTGAAGGGATTGGGATTTGCCTTCCGAACACATTTTTCGTGTGACTTTGTGGTAATTGTAAAGCAATCGAAAAAGATTGTATTTCAACATTGTGGTTATGAAATTACCTCTGTGAAACGGAAGTAAAGAATAATAACAGACCTTTTAATTATCATAAAATTTGTTTCCAGGACGAATCGGTATATTTTTATCAATACGGAACAGCAAAATTGACCGACAATTTCGAAAGTTACGTATGGTATTTTTTATGTATTCAGAGGATAAAATTGAAAAAAAAATTGACAAATGCATGTGCTTCCCCTGGTGATATATTCCGAACCTTCTTAGAAGTTTGTAATGATATCGGAATATCTGGTGATTGGTGACAAAATATAACACTGACATGCCTAATACATTCCGTATCAGGTGTAAATTTCGACACAACCTACTTCGAATTGAATATTTCCAGTCCATCTTCGCTTTCCAGAAGAGGCATCCAACATGGATATAGATATACTCGTTCAATAATTATATTACATGTTTATTAACTTTTATGTGGTTGTAAAATGTCCCCCAGTCCTTTCAATAGCTAACTAGTGGAGTATCTGGTAATTGTGGTATTTTTTGCAATATCATTCACTAAACCTGATATTTTCGAATTGTATTCACCAATTAACATTATCACAGTTGTACTGCCTTCATTAGCAGCTGATTTTTGATTGTACTGTCATTTTTCATCTGAATGAAGCTTTCCTTTCACTGAATGAAAAATATAAGCTGATTCTCCGCGATTTTTATATATTTCTATCGAACTATTGTTTCAATATAGATGTTGAGATGTCGAGTAAGGATTGATCTTTTGGGGTCAATACAAAATTAATTCTTATGAATTAAATCGATTACTCTGTGTTAATGGGTACTTTTCGAGCAGTGTGGATGACAGTTCCAATTTCAAAGTTGGAAGTGATTTGATAATTTTTCAACTTACGCCCTTTTCAAGAAGTGAATTTGGTAATTTTAAATTCAATTTGATATGGATTACTCACACAACTGAAGATATGAACCGGATCTGAATACACATAAATGACGATATATTAGAATTGAAAGAATACATTGAAAGATTTCGAGAAGATTTCGAAACATTATTTTTCTCTCATTGACAAAAGATATGAGCTCTCGTAATTTTTATAGAGAATTCAAATACTTCAAGTGGAATAAATTGAACAGTTTTCATACAGGTATTGACAGCAAACAGTGTTACAATTTGAGAAGTCAACACTTCCTTCTTCGTCATGGGAAGGAGAATGAGAAAACTATTGAAAACCCTGACATTTAGTCAGAGAGTTAGGACTCACGTTGAAGGAAAATTATATCAAAACGAATCGAAAAGAATATCCTGTTCAGTAATTGTCGAAAATATCATATCAAAAAACAGAACTGCTCGAGATATAGGAACGAGAAAAACATTTTAAGCTACAGTACTTTACATAGGAATTTATGATTGTTTGATTTATCATAACACAATCAATTCCCTACTGATTTTTCAATGAAATACATCATATTTGATAAGAGGTAATTCAGAGATGATTCGACAAAACATCGTCACTTTCCATTGCGATTTCATTTTGATGGAATGCGATCTCCAAAAATAACAATGAGATGTACGGTTTTGAATTACTTATCCTAATTTTCGACAGAACATGATGATATACTTATCATATCGATAAGTTCTCTGAAAAATTACTCAAACAACATTGTTCAATGATTATATTTGTTATAAAATACAAGAGTGGCGACACATTGTTCCTCAATGATCACTTATAATTTCCACATATGAATTAAATGAATGATAGTGAGTTGACTGAAATTCAAAATGTCTCCAGCAAATTTTTCAACAATGGCTGTTGAAAAATGGGGTTCTTGATGTCGAAATTTGTGCGAGGCGAAGGCATCGATATTATATAATGATTCAACAAGCCATGCCTAGTAATTTTAAATGAGACTTAGTCAATCAGACTGATCAGAATTATTCGTATCTACATAGCCCACATCACGTACCTTTCTGAAACTGGTTACAACGAATCGGCTAAATAATATGGTGAAATACTGAATTTTCTGTTGTGTACTATTATCATCAAACACCATCACAGAAATAAAGTTGAAATTCACTCGGAAATATGAGATGACCTATGATTTCATCTTAACGTATTCAATTTTTATTTCCTTCGAAATCAACAATCACTACTAAAGAAAAAAACTCGCATTCTCTTATTGTCGTTAACCTAGTACTAGATTCTGAGTTGAACAAAATACTCATTTGAAATATGTGCTATTCAATTTTTGTTTCAGGGCAACTGGGATTTTTCATTCTCACCATGGCAGTTTCTGTCGGGAACACCAGTGAGTATTTTTATTCATAACGGTGTTGGAATTTCCAATGATAAAATATATATTCTCATACTTCATATAGAACAAATATAGCATATATAATCGATTACAACTCGTTCCGCTAAACTAGGAGGAATCCTTCGGAATTTGAAGTGAGGTTGATCGATCTATGTTAATACTTCCCTTTTTTTTAATTATTATCAATTATTATTAACACGCTTTTGTTAGCTTGGGTTGTAACTATGTATGTAACGGAATCTTTGAGCATAATTTTCACCAATTTCCAGAAGTCTGATTAATTTGAAACTTTGCATACGTATCAAGGACCGATGACAATGCAATAATTTGATTATAGTTTTCCATTATCCTTATAAGGACCACCAGGATTAAATTAGCTTGGGTTGTAACTATGTATGTAACGGAATCTTTGAGCATAATTTTCACCAATTTCCAGAAGTCTGATTAATTTGAAACTTTGCATACGTATCAAGGACCGATGACAATGCAATAATTTGATCATAGTTTTCCATTATCCTTATAAGGACCACCAGGATTAAATTAGCTTGGGTTGTAACTATGTATGTAACGGAATCTTTGAGCATAATTTTCACCAATTTCCAGAAGTCTGATTAATTTGAAACTTTGCATACGTATCAAGGACCGATGACAATGCAATAATTTGATTATAGTTTTCCATTATCCTTATAAGGACCACCAGGATTAAATTAGCTTGGGTTGTAACTATGTATGTAACGGAATCTTTGAGCATAATTTTCACCAATTTCCAGAAGTCTGATTAATTTGAAACTTTGCATACGTATCAAGGACCGATGACAATGCAATAATTCGATCATAGTTTTCCATTATCCTTATAAGGACCACCAGGATTAAATTAGCTTGGGTTGTAACTATGTATGTAACGGAATCTTTGAGCATAATTTTCACCAATTTCCAGAAGTCTGATTAATTTGAAACTTTGCATACGTATCAAGGACCGATGACAATGCAATAATTTGATCATAGTTTTCCATTATCCTTATAAGGACCACCAGGATTAAATTAGCTTGGGTTGTAACTATGTATGTAACGGAATCTTTGAGCATAATTTTCACCAATTTCCAGAAGTCTGATTAATTTGAAACTTTGCATACGTATCAAGGACCGATGACAATGCAATAATTCGATTATAGTTTTCCATTATCCTTATAAGGACCACCAGGATTAAATTAGCTTGGGTTGTAACTATGTATGTAACGGAATCTTTGAGCATAATTTTCACCAATTTCCAGAAGTCTGATTAATTTGAAACTTTGCATACGTATCAAGGACCGATGACAATGCAATAATTTGATTATAGTTTTCCATTATCCTTATAAGGACCACCAGGATTAAATTAGCTTGGGTTGTAACTATGTATGTAACGGAATCTTTGAGCATAATTTTCACCAATTTCCAGAAGTCTGATTAATTTGAAACTTTGCATACGTATCAAGGACCGATGACAATGCAATAATTTGATTATAGTTTTCCATTATCCTTATAAGGACCACCAGGATTAAATTAGCTTGGGTTGTAACTATGTATGTAACGGAATCTTTGAGCATAATTTTCACCAATTTCCAGAAGTCTGATTAATTTGAAACTTTGCATACGTATCAAGGACCGATGACAATGCAATAATTTGATTATAGTTTTCCATTATCCTTATAAGGACCACCAGGATTAAATTAGCTTGGGTTGTAACTATGTATGTAACGGAATCTTTGAGCATAATTTTCACCAATTTCCAGAAGTCTGATTAATTTGAAACTTTGCATACGTATCAAGGACCGATGACAATGCAATAATTTGATTATAGTTTTCCATTATCCTTATAAGGACCACCAGGATTAAATTAGCTTGGGTTGTAACTATGTATGTAACGGAATCTTTGAGCATAATTTTCACCAATTTCCAGAAGTCTGATTAATTTGAAACTTTGCATACGTATCAAGGACCGATGACAATGCAATAATTTGATCATAGTTTTCCATTATCCTTATAAGGACCACCAGGATTAAATTAGCTTGGGTTGTAACTATGTATGTAACGGAATCTTTGAGCATAATTTTCACCAATTTCCAGAAGTCTGATTAATTTGAAACTTTGCATGCGTATCAAGGACCGATGACAATGCAATAATTTGATTATAGTTTTCCATTATCCTTATAAGGACCACCAGGATTAAATTAGCTTGGGTTGTAACTATGTATGTAACGGAATCTTTGAGCATAATTTTTACCAATTTCCAGAAGTCTGATTAATTTGAAACTTTGCATACGTATCAAGGACCGATGACAATGCAATAATTTGATTATAGTTTTCCATTATCCTTATAAGGACCACCAGGATTAAATTAGCTTGGGTTGTAACTATGTATGTAACGGAATCTTTGAGCATAATTTTCACCAATTTCCAGAAGTCTGATTAATTTGAAACTTTGCATACGTATCAAGGACCGATGACATTGCAATAATTTGATTATAGTTTTCCATTATCCTTATAAGGACCACCAGGATTAAATTAGCTTGGGTTGTAACTATGTATGTAACGGAATCTTTGAGCATAATTATCACCAATTTCCAGAAGTCTGATTGATTTGAAACTTTGCATACGTATCAAGGACCGATGACAATGCAATAATTTGATTATAGTTTTCCATTATCCTTATAAGGACCACCAGGATTAAATTAGCTTGGGTTGTAACTATGTATGTAACGGAATCTTTGAGCATAATTTTCACCAATTTCCAGAAGTCTGATTAATTTGAAACTTTGCATACGTATCAAGGACCGATGACAATGCAATAATTTGATTATAGTTTTCCATTATCCTTATAAGGACCACCAGGATTAAATTAGCTTGGGTTGTAACTATGTATGTAACGGAATCTTCGAGCATAATTTTCACCAATTTCCAGAAGTCTGATTAATTTGAAACTTTGCATACGTATCAAGGACCGATGACAATGCAATAATTTGATTATAGTTTTCCATTATCCTTATAAGGACCACCAGGATTAAATTAGCTTGGGTTGTAACTATGTATGTAACGGAATCTTTGAGCATAATTTTCACCAATTTCCAGAAGTCTGATCAATTTGAAACTTTGCATACGTATCAAGGACCGATGATAATGCAATAATTCGATTATAGTTTTCCATTATCCTTATAAGGACCACCAGGATTAAATTAGCTTGGGTTGTAACTATGTATGTAACGGAATCTTTGAGCATAATTTTTACCAATTTCCAGAAGTCTGATTAATTTGAAACTTTGCATACGTATCAAGGACCGATGACAATGCAATAATTTGATTATAGTTTTCCATTATCCTTATAAGGACCACCAGGATTAAATTAGCTTGGGTTGTAACTATGTATGTAACGGAATCTTTGAGCATAATTTTCACCAATTTCCAGAAGTCTGATTAATTTGAAACTTTGCATACGTATCAAGGACCGATGACAATGCAATAATTTGATTATAGTTTTCCATTATCCTTATAAGGACCACCAGGATTAAATTAGCTTGGGTTGTAACTATGTATGTAACGGAATCATTGAGCATAATTTTCACCAATTTCCAGAAGTCTGATTAATTTGAAACTTTGCATACGTATCAAGGACCGATGACAATGCAATAATTTGATTATAGTTTTCCATTATCCTTATAAGGACCACCAGGATTAAATTAGCTTGGGTTGTAACTATGTATGTAACGGAATCTTTGAGCATAATTTTCACCAATTTCCAGAAGTCTGATTAATTTGAAACTTTGCATACGTATCAAGGACCGATGACAATGCAATAATTTGATTATAGTTTTCCATTATCCTTATAAGGACCACCAGGATTAAATTAGCTTGGGTTGTAACTATGTATGTAACGGAATCTTTGAGCATAATTTTCACCAATTTCCAGAAGTCTGATTAATTTGAAACTTTGCATACGTATCAAGGACCGATGACAATGCAATAATTTGATCATAGTTTTCCATTATCCTTATAAGGACCACCAGGATTAAATTAGCTTGGGTTGTAACTATGTATGTAACGGAATCTTTGAGCATAATTTTCACCAATTTCCAGAAGTCTGATTAATTTGAAACTTTGCATACGTATCAAGGACCGATGACAATGCAATAATTTGATTATAGTTTTCCATTATCCTTATAAGGACCACCAGGATTAAATTAGCTTGGGTTGTAACTATGTATGTAACGGAATCTTTGAGCATAATTTTCACCAATTTCCAGAAGTCTGATTAATTTGAAACTTTGCATACGTATCAAGGACCGATGACAATGCAATAATTTGATTATAGTTTTCCATTATCCTTATAAGGACCACCAGGATTAAATTAGCTTGGGTTGTAACTATGTATGTAACGGAATCTTTGAGCATAATTTTCACCAATTTCCAGAAGTCTGATTAATTTGAAACTTTGCATACGTATCAAGGACCGATGACAATGCAATAATTTGATTATAGTTTTCCATTATCCTTATAAGGACCACCAGGATTAAATTAGCTTGGGTTGTAACTATGTATGTAACGGAATCTTTGAGCATAATTTTCACCAATTTCCAGAAGTCTGATTAATTTGAAACTTTGCATACGTATCAAGGACCGATGACAATGCAATAATTTGATTATAGTTTTCCATTATCCTTATAAGGACCACCAGGATTAAATTAGCTTGGGTTGTAACTATGTATGTAACGGAATCTTTGAGCATAATTTTCACCAATTTCCAGAAGTCTGATTAATTTGAAACTTTGCATACGTATCAAGGACCGATGACAATGCAATAATTTGATTATAGTTTTCCATTATCCTTATAAGGACCACCAGGATTAAATTAGCTTGGGTTGTAACTATGTATGTAACGGAATCTTTGAGCATAATTTTCACCAATTTCCAGAAGTCTGATTAATTTGAAACTTTGCATACGTATCAAGGACCGATGACAATGCAATAATTTGATCATAGTTTTCCATTATCCTTATAAGGACCACCAGGATTAAATTAGCTTGGGTTGTAACTATGTATGTAACGGAATCTTTGAGTATAATTTTCACCAATTTCCAGAAGTCTGATTAATTTGAAACTTTGCATGCGTATCAAGGACCGATGACAATGCAATAATTTGATTATAGTTTTCCATTATCCTTATAAGGACCACCAGGATTAAATTAGCTTGGGTTGTAACTATGTATGTAACGGAATCTTTGAGCATAATTTTCACCAATTTCCAGAAGTCTGATTAATTTGAAACTTTGCATACGTATCAAGGACCGATGACAATGCAATAATTTGATTATAGTTTTCCATTATCCTTATAAGGACCACCAGGATTAAATTAGCTTGGGTTGTAACTATGTATGTAACGGAATCTTTGAGCATAATTTTCACCAATTTCCAGAAGTCTGATTAATTTGAAACTTTGCATACGTATCAAGGACCGATGACATTGCAATAATTTGATTATAGTTTTCCATTATCCTTATAAGGACCACCAGGATTAAATTAGCTTGGGTTGTAACTATGTATGTAACGGAATCTTTGAGCATAATTTTCACCAATTTCCAGAAGTCTGATTAATTTGAAACTTTGCATACGTATCAAGGACCGATGACAATGCAATAATTTGATTATAGTTTTCCATTATCCTTATAAGGACCACCAGGATTAAATTAGCTTGGGTTGTAACTATGTATGTAACGGAATCTTTGAGCATAATTTTCACCAATTTCCAGAAGTCTGATTAATTTGAAACTTTGCATACGTATCAAGGACCGATGACAATGCAATAATTTGATTATAGTTTTCCATTATCCTTATAAGGACCACCAGGATTAAATTAGCTTGGGTTGTAACTATGTATGTAACGGAATCTTCGAGCATAATTTTCACCAATTTCCAGAAGTCTGATTAATTTGAAACTTTGCATACGTATCAAGGACCGATGACAATGCAATAATTTGATTATAGTTTTCCATTATCCTTATAAGGACCACCAGGATTAAATTAGCTTGGGTTGTAACTATGTATGTAACGGAATCTTTGAGCATAATTTTCACCAATTTCCAGAAGTCTGATTAATTTGAAACTTTGCATACGTATCAAGGACCGATGACAATGCAATAATTTGATTATAGTTTTCCATTATCCTTATAAGGACCACCAGGATTAAATTAGCTTGGGTTGTAACTATGTATGTAACGGAATCTTCGAGCATAATTTTCACCAATTTCCAGAAGTCTGATTAATTTGAAACTTTGCATACGTATCAAGGACCGATGACAATGCAATAATTTGATTATAGTTTTCCATTATCCTTATAAGGACCACCAGGATTAAATTAGCTTGGGTTGTAACTATGTATGTAACGGAATCTTTGAGCATAATTTTCACCAATTTCCAGAAGTCTGATTAATTTGAAACTTTGCATACGTATCAAGGACCGATGACAATGCAATAATTTGATTATAGTTTTCCATTATCCTTATAAGGACCACCAGGATTAAATTAGCTTGGGTTGTAACTATGTATGTAACGGAATCTTTGAGCATAATTATCACCAATTTCCAGAAGTCTGATTAATTTGAAACTTTGCATACGTATCAAGGACCGATGACAATGCAATAATTTGATCATAGTTTTCCATTATCCTTATAAGGACCACCAGGATTAAATTAGCTTGGGTTGTAACTATGTATGTAACGGAATCTTTGAGCATAATTTTCACCAATTTCCAGAAGTCTGATTAATTTGAAACTTTGCATACGTGTCAAGGACCGATGACAATGCAATAATTTGATTATAGTTTTCCATTATCCTTATAAGGACCACCAGGATTAAATTAGCTTGGGTTGTAACTATGTATGTAACGGAATCTTTGAGCATAATTTTTACCAATTTCCAGAAGTCTGACTAATTTGAAACTTTGCATACGTATCAAGGACCGATGACAATGCAATAATTTGATCATAGTTTTCCATCATCCTTATAAGGACCACCAGGATTAATAAATTCTTTTGAACATCCTCTGTAGTGGAGTAAAAAAGATAGAGCTAGCGCGCGTTCTGCGCATGCCTGCAGTTTCGGACTTACTCTTTCGTTCTTTCGTTCGGGCACTCGGCACAGCACAACGGAGGCAGAAACGTTTTCAGGGTAGTTGCGTTCTCACAATGTTCATTCCTTATCTTACATGCGTAGGTGTACATGAGTCTGATACATGCAAATTACTGTATATGATATTTATGTAACATATAATATGATAACCGTGATTTACAAAAGGCATCTAAATTATAACAAAATAATCAGAACACAAATTTCAATCTATTTATATTATGGAACAAAATTTGGTAAACAATAATAAAGCTCTAAAATTTAATTAGACCTTTGGAAAAATGGCTGATCGGGTCTTAATTGTGTTAGTATATTCCACGGTTACCTCTCTCTGTGCCAAGAATATCTCCCAATTACGGCCGTTCAAGGATTACGTCTGTTCAAGGACAATTTCTACACAGCTTTAGTTTTACAGTCGGTAAAAAAGGAATTAGTTATAGTAAAAACATATTCAATCATCAATTCTCACCAACTAAAATAAAGTTAACAAATTTCAATTTAAATGAAATGATGAGATTGCGGAATGATTCGTAAGAAATATCACATTTCCACTAGAAACTAATTGATAAATTGAACTAAAAAATGAAAAATAAATAATAGTTTAAAAAACTAAAAAAACACGCTTTTATAGCTAACCGAACTAAAAAATAGAAAATAATTTTCAATTACAAAGAGTTTATATTACGGTAGTAGAAGGCTAAACAATCATTAATAGTCAATCAGCTCAAAATAAAATTATAATGAAATTTAAGTGATTAACAGAATAAAGTAATTCAGAGTAAAAAGCGTGGGGTGCATTTTACTACATTTCATAAGTCTCCTCTCAAAGATAATTACCGATAGAATGATTGTAATATATAATATATCAAGCACCCCACGATTTTACTCTGAATTACTTCATTCTGTTAATTACTTAAATTTTATTATAATTTTATTTTGAGCTGATTGACTATAAATGATTGTTTAGCCTTCTACTACCGTGATATAAACTCTTTGTAATTAAAAATTATTTTCTATTTTTTAGTTCGGTTAGCTATAAAAGCGTGTTTTTTTAGTTTTTTAAACTATTATTTATTTCACAAGGGGTTCTGATTCCGACGATTAATCGATTATATATAGTTCGAAAACGTCGCTAGCTTGATTTTCCAATTCCAGGCAAATTATCTTCTCGAAATCATCTTTTCTTTGAATGATATCGTATCCTGGTTACAACTAAGTGCTGTTTGTTCAATCCACGAAACAGGTTTATTCTGAAGCCGGATTCGCAGCAATGATAATTCAGAACCCAACAGCCAATTTGGTGCCTGCAATTTTTTAGTTGTTGTTAGTTAGTTTTCGAGCGCATAATCCAATTTGAATGGCAGATTTGGTATATAAGATACAGTTTTTGAGATACGTGATATTGGCGCTATTTTGAATCTAATCTAACTAATCTTATTTTCTGATTTATAATACTTTTTATCAATATTACCATTCCATTATTCTCTTCTTCTACGGTACTACTTGAAAAAAACCAAAAAAAAATATAAGTAAGATAATTATGTTTTTTACTTAAAGACATGAAGAAGTAGGGATGTATATATATATATATATATATATATATATATATATATATATATATATATATATTAATACCAGTTTCTATGGAGAACAGACAATTGGAGTCTTTGCTTAGTCTTGCTTGGTTACTTCGTAAGGGGAGTTATTGACCAGGACGGTATGGACAGATATTCGTCTCACAGTTCTTGAGAATGACTTCGAAATGGAAGTCGAAACGTCGAACGAATCAGAAGATACCAAACGGATAAAAAACCCAGAAAATCCATCTTGCATATCGAAGATCCGTGAAAACATCAATTTCTACATAATACCTGGATGGGCAGGATACAAACTTAGAGAGCGATTGATGATATAATCATCAATAATATCGGACCTAGTCGGATAATAACTGAGGAGAATCATTATAAATACCAGTTTCTTTGGAGAACAGACAGTTGAAGTCTTTGCTTGGTTACTTCGTAAGGGGAGTGATTGACCAGGACGGTTTGGACAGATATTCGTCTCACAGTTCTTGAGAATGACTTCGGAATGGAAGTCGAAACGTCGAACGAATCAGAAGATACCAAACGGATAAACAACCCAGAAAATCCATCTTGCATATCGAAGATCCGTGAAAACATCAATTTCTACATAAAACCTGGATGGGCAGGATACAAACTTAGAGAGCGATTAATGATATAATCATCAATAATATCGGACCTAGTCGGATAATAACTTAGGAGAATCAATATAAATACCAGTTTCTATGGAGAACAGACAATTGAAGTCTTTGCTTAGTCTTGCTTGGTTACTTCGTAAGGGGAGTGATTGACCAGGACGGTATGGACAGATATTCGTCTCACAGTTCTTGAGAATGACTTCGAAATGGAAGTCGAAACGTCGAACGAATCAGAAGATACCAAACGGATAAAAAACCCAGAAAATCCATCTTGCATATCGAAGATCCGTGAAAACATCAATTTCTACATATATATATATATATATATATATATATATATATATATATATATATATATATATATATATATATATAACACGTAGCGCGTAAATTTTTTTGCGTATTACGAGTAGACTGTCGCCCGGTCTATGAGTCAATTCGATCGTTCATAACTTTTTAATTGACTGGAATCAATGACAGATCAAATATTGGAGAGAAAAGTCTTGGATGAAATTTGAAATAAAAACAAAATTCTGATGCCCTCAGACGAACTGTATGGGAGGATCAAGAATTAGATATATTCAGTATTTCTACCAGAAACAACCACTTTCGATTCGAAAAGACATTATTGTGGTATCTATGAAAGACCAGGAACATCAGGCTGATCCATTCTCAATTTTTTCCGTTTGGTTTCTTCTGTTCGACGTTTCGACATCCATTTTGAAGTCATTTTTAAGAACTGTCAGACGAATTCCTGCCCAAACGGTCTTGGCAAATTGGTGCCCTCACGAAATAACCTACCAAGGCAAAGTGAAGTATTTGATTGTCCATTCGCCGAAGATACTGATATTTATAATAATACTCAAGTTTCATCCGACTGTAGAATATCTTAGGAGAAAACTGTTCCGAAACTATTGATGATTATATAACTCACCGCTCTCTGAGGATGAGTCTTGCGCATAAGGGGAGTGACTGCCCAGGACGGTATAGACAGATATTCGTCTGACAGTTTAGTGGAAGAAAATGTAGGGAGTGTCCACGAAATTATTTACGTAGTGTGGTGTATGTGTGTTTCTCATTTGCTGGAATGGGTGTAGTCGAACAGCTCATCCAATCCATCTTGGCACAGAACTGATAACGTATATGTCCAAAAATCTCTGTGAAGTATACTAAGATAAAAAAGCACATAGTATATGTGTTCACAGTCCTGAAATTCATTTCTAGAATGTGTTTTGCCTTCTGTCATGGTCTACACCACCAGTGTGCAACTGGAAAATTATATGAGTTTGTGCCAAGATGCATTGGATAAGCTGTACTTTGTCAAATCTAGCGCATCTACGCAAATATACGTTTCCTGTCGCTTAAGCAGTAAAGTTCCCATTGATGTAAACTCAGCATTCTGCCAGTGATTCCTCTACAACGAATATCTTACAGTTATCTTGGAATAACTCCTATTCATCTGCCTTTTTTGCAGTTTTTGGAATAACGTTTTCAGTTAGTACCTTCGCTCTCATGGCAAGATTTCCACCAGGATACATCAAGATCCACACTTATGGTTCGAATATGTCAGGAGTGATCAGTGCCCTCTTGCAAATATTTTGTCTGGCAGTTGGTGGATCCTCGACCCAAGTAGCATTGATATATTACCTCTGTGGAACTTCAATTTTGATATTTGCTGTGATTTTGATTTACATTTCCGAATATCTACCACTATACCGATATTATATGGAAGGCGTTGAAAAGGATGTATCAAGGCCGATGCCTTCACTCGAAGATCTGAAAGAAGTGTTCAAGAGAATCTGGATGATCATTCTACCATTGGTGTTGACTATTCCTGTTTCAGCTTTGAGTTCGACGACTATAACAATTCTGATTGTTTCAGAATACGAAGGTGTATGGGGAAGTGAGTACATCTGATAAAATTAGAGAATATGTTGACAACACCTTGTCTTGCGTAAAGTGAAACTATATACTCACGAACTTTTTCTGACCTTCCAGAAAAGTATTTCATTCCTGTGATCACTTTTCTACTGAAAGAAGTGGTGGGTCTACTAGGAAGATTTTTAGCAAGACCCATTTTGACGGTGAGTATTTTTCAAACTTATGTTGAATTTTTGAAATCTTTGACTTGAGAGAATGGTTTTTTGGATATTATAACCTATTACTCATCTATTTTGCCTCAAGTCCAATCAACTTTTTAAAATCGATGTAGGGGAAAAGAAAAATCTAAAACCATTATTTAAGTACTGAAAGAAACTGTTTCAACGATATTGATTTTCAATGTTTCACCAGTCTTCGAAACTCAATACCATCAATTCATTATTCGTTGAATGAAACTATGAGCACACACGATTATTCATGCTAGTGACACCAAATAATTTTTTTTTTGATGATTCCATAAAAGACAAGGTTTTTGCCGTTCGAAGAAACTTCATAAATAAAAAGATAAAATCGAATACTTAAAAACGTCTTTCATCAAAACGGAATTATGTAAATTTGTGCAATACAAACAGAGTCGTCAGAATTTGAAGGAACAACTTTCCTGTTAGTTTTTCACTATTCAGAACCATTCTAAAATTTATCAAGAATAACAAGTAGAATATACAACGATTTTATATCATGAGTTTTGTAGAGACACGAAGGGGATAACCTAATGTTATAAAGATTAGGATCACATATTTGACATCTCAAATAGTTTACCAAATTCGTTTTTTTCTCAATTATCTTTTCAGCAATTCTACGTACAGAAACATTATTGCTATACCTCGACCAAATTATGTATCACTGCAACCTCTCTGTACATTGAACTGTTTGCAGTTCGACTATACGAAGAATTAATGATCAATCGATTTGTATCGAACCTGATAATGGCGGCAATATTGGTGTGCATGTACTCTTCGATGTCAAATATCAAATAAAAATTCTGAAATCAGGGCCAAACAATAGAAGTTTCAGCAACGCATTGACGCAGAAAAATATCACCTATTTTGATATTTTTTTAGAACACTCCTTTCTGTTATTATCATCATGGAGTTATAGTATAACATGCTGATTCGTATAATGAAGCAAATCCTTCAAATTACTTTGTTTATTTGTAATTCCTTCGATTAGAAAAGATGCAACCTCTGCCATCAAATTGAAACCTTCCAAAAGAGATATAACATTCAAACTGAATTGAAAATACCCATGCTCGACAAGCGTTTTGCTAACAAACTCGACACTCTCAGGAGGATGAATTATAAGTAAACTCATTCAAATTAGAGTCACTCATTCCGGCCATTCAAATATGAAAAATTTGGGCAGTTTCCTACAGTTATTTCGGATATGCCAGTTTCATATGACCTAACTCTGTACAGAGATGCTATAAAATGTGTTGAATGGGTACATTCTACAAACTTCAATCCACAGGAAGTCGAAACCTGTGCGAGCTTATAATCACCTATCATAATACGGGCTCGAAAACGGGGTGTGACACTTTACAGCTGAACCTAGTCACTTATTCAAATCAAAGCTATAATGAACAATGCTTGACATCGGATAGATTATTCACAACCCTCTTCAATTTACATCAATCCAACGTTACGATGCAGCAAAATCAATATGGACTTCCCCTTCGAGAAACTGGTTTTTATATTCTACTTTTCCGAGTCAGAGCAAAAAAACACAGAAACAGACAATTTTATTTTAAGAAACATTGACAGAAAATATAAAATGAAACACACCTAAAGTGGAGACATACACAAAATACGAAACCTTTAACAAACATTATACCTTCCATCCCAGATTGCCTGAAAAGATAATACGGATCGGCAACAGGTAAAATAATGCAATGTAAGAACAACACCAACGAATACTGACATGTACTAAACCAAATGTTGTTTGAATATTATTCGAACCAAATGACAAAACAGAAAACACAAAATATGTTAGTTACTCAATTCCTTTTTCGTACGGTTGAAAACACATTAGTAGAACTGGAAGTGCGATAGAGTAAACGCAATATGTACCTACATCACAGATAGGTTAATCTAAATCTTAAGGGAGATCAATGAAAGAAAGCGAAAAGTCAAGGAAACTGCTTTTATCATACTGCCTGGGAAAACTTCTATTTCCAAGAGTTCAATTAATATGGTATCGCTTCTGACCAAATCTCAGATGTTCAACAGACTGCAGCAACGAATATAGAACAAAGATTTTGTGTATAAGTTCAGAGAACGAACACAGATTTCATTTCCAATGCGTTAACAAAGATGAAAATTTGAAGAATCATTGGTTTTTATATTTTTTTGATAGAATAATGAGTTTCGGTAGAAGTTGCTGACTGATTCGATGTGTTCTATTGAAAAGATATCTTTTCTATTTACGATGGATTTTTTGGGCCAAATAGTCCAGTAAATAAAACATGTTCGTGCTCGAAAAAGGTCAGATAATTCTGAGTATTTTATATGTTGTTAGGACCTGAACTATCATAAAAAAACCAGATTCGCCATTTCAAAAGTGCTCTGTGAGCGGCGATCTACCCCGAAAAACTTTGAATTTTGTGACTTTTTCCAGTTTTTGCCTTATATCTCAGTGAAGGAAGGATATGACGGGCATAGTCACTCTATATACTCTGAAGAAGGAATTTCCACAATATGAAACTGAAGCAAGCTCTATTCATATTTGGTTGTCAACGAGACAGCTCTCCGAAAATAGACAATTAAAAAAAAAAAGATTGATTTTTTTTAAATTGTCACTTATTTGGAGATTAATCCCACATTTATACAAAATTTGATGTGTGATGCGTATTTTAGAACATATCAAAAAATATATGACAATTTCAAAAAAAACATTTTCCTGGAAAGAATTGTCTGTTTTTAAAAAGCTGTATCGTGGGGACCAGTACTTCTATAGAGCTTGCCTTAAACCCAAGATGTAGCAAATCACGTCTTCCTAGAAAGTATATAGAGCGAATTACCGTCAGATCCTTATTTCACGGAAATAATGAGGAAAAACTGAAAAAAGTCACAAAATTTCTTGTTTTTTGAGTACACTGCCGCTCGCAAAGCACTTTGGAAACTGCAATTTAGGGTTTTCACTATCGGTTTAGGTCCAGAAATCCTGTAAAAAGTTCACATCGATCCGACCTCTTTCAGGCACGTATGTACATCTTGACCGGATTAAACGCATTGATCTGATTTTCAAATGAATCAATCATAACTCACCTGCAACTCTCAGGTGTGATCTCCTGAAGCATTAAGACCTGCAAAACAAAAATTGTTATGAGTAATATGAAAAACAGCAGAATACTTCTTTCATGATTTTTCATCAGCTACAATGCAAACAGTTTCGTCACTGGGAATGTTTAATAAAAGAAACCTTGACAAAAATCGAAATGTTTCTGTTTGAGGTTCGTACAGCTAGTAAAGTGCTGCTATTGCTTCCCTGACGATATACATAGTTCGGATTCGTTTCAATATCCATTATATTATGTTGCAGTAACTTTGAGTTCTCAAGAGTATTTTGATTAGATCACAAACTAAAATCAACGTTTTATTATGAATAACAATGCTATGATCAGAAATTTCAATCATTCATCGTAACCCATACCTGATACACCATTGAAACTCAAAATAACGCAACACATCCTGTATCGCAACACATTTATTAATATTTGTGAATATGTTCCTGATGTCTTGATCCTAGAAGACATTATTGGTAAAGTAGGAATTCCTTGATATTCCGGTTGTGTCAAATTTCAAAATGGCTTTTCAAGAATGAATGTTCATTCCATATATAATTTATACTGTCAACAGGTAACGATCATACGTAATCAAGATGATAATTTCCTTTTCAGCGAAAGAATGCCAAATGGTTCATTCTTCTGGCTCTAGTTCATGCATATGGAGTGAGTCCACTTTTTCCATTCTGTAATGCCATTCCAAGAAATCATTTACCAGTTCTATTCCCTCATGATTGGGAATACATTACTCTCACATGTATCAATGGACTTCTGATGGGTTACATCATAACAGTATTCTTCCTCAGTATGGCAAAGTAAGTTCACAACATGGGATCCTCAGCATCCCGTTGAATTTGTGAATTGTAACGTTAGCTTGAATGTGGTTGACCACGTTCCTTGGTTGATTCTGCAGGTCAGGTTGACGTTATATACACGGACATTAGTGAAGCGTTCGACAGAATTGATCAATCTCTTCTCTTACAGAAGTTGCATATTGAAATCGTATCTGACCCATCACATTCAGTTTGTTGAATATGCCGGCACCAAATCTTTTGATTTTATTTCAACATCACCTCAAGGTTCCAATTTGGGTCCCCTACTCATCCCCTCACCGCATTTGTTATTTGCTGATGATTCAAAAATATATTTGAATATAGAAAATCTAACAGATTGTACAACTCTCCAGAATTCCCTTATCGAATTGATAACTGGTGCAATAATAATTATCTTAATCTCAACTTAGGAAAATGTAAAATAGTTTCATATCATAGAAAAAGTATGCCTATTATTCACGACTATGCATTTGATAATGTTTCTCTTAACAGATGTATAACTTACAAGGATTTAGGAGTGACCTTTGACACAAAAGTAACATTTGACAATAACTTATGTAACATTTCATCGTCAGCGCTCAGACTGTTGAAATATCTTACAAAAATGTCCAATATGTTCCATGTGTCATATTTTCAATAGTATCTGTCATTTATGTGATATGCATTATGATGGCCTAGCAATTATTTTGGAAACTTTTATAAATACTTAGCATGTACATTTATTATATTTTCTCTGTAATTGGGTGAATACCTGTTGAGAATGAAGTATTGAAATTGAAATCGAATGGTAATGTTCCGGACCTCCATTGTCTATATTATCAACTCAATTGGAACCTGCTGCTGAACATGAAAGGATAAAAAACGTTTCATTCTCAGCAACTGGCTTCAATAGAGTTAATAATATAGACAAGTGAAGTCCGAACCATCACCAATCAGCATGAATAGAACATATTCCTTATCGCTGAATGCCTCGTTGAAATAATGTACTGGTGAGCATCTGGATAGTAGTTGTATAGACGACTGAATCAAGTTTCTGTCAATAGACCATCAACAGGGACTTTTGAATTTTATTGGTCTCTCAATTCTATATGACTTGCACCATACAGCTACAAAAAAGCTCCTATAGGTTTCGTTAGGCGAAGCCTTCTTAAAAAATCCAGGTTGCTCATTTAACCTCTGTGGAAACTGAAAATCGTGGAAATATACAACTTCTAGATCAGTATATCTTCAATTCAATATAATTCATCATCATTCAAGGTGTGGTAATAAAGATAAATGTTCCCACAGACGCCTACATATTCAAAATAGTATTAATTCGTGTGCGAGTTGTTCAAATGTTCGACGTTTCAATTTGGAGTCTTTATCAAGAACTCGGATGCATATCAGCTAGACCAGGAAAACTACAATATCAACTTCGAGAAAAAGCCCTGTGTTTGAGTAACAGTTATTCAAACTCCTCTCACAATTCGGTCAGACTATTGATAAATCAATTATAATTTCATCTGTCAAACAGCACAGCAGCTTTCTTTCCGCTTCTCTTCCAACCATTGCTGTTTGACCAATGAAATCGTTTTTGGTTTATCAATAATCGGACCGAATTGTGAGATGAGTCTGTTTAAATAACAGTTACTCAAACACAGAGCTTACTGTCGAAGTAGATATTGTAGTTTTCCTGCTGCAGCCGTAAGGGAGTAGATCAGGTTAATTGCTGTATTGACGGGGATATGTATTTATGTTCTTGATGAAGACTCTAGCATGAGAGTCGAAACGTCGAACATTTCAACAACTCCCAAACGGATTAATACCCGCAAGGACTATTTTCAATCTTATAATATCTGTTTTTTGGAAAAATTGGTATATTTTTTTTGGAAAAGTCCAATATTGAGTGACTGTTTTATCAGTTACGAGTCGTATTTTTATGAAATTGAAAATTTAATTAATAATTTTTCAATAAATGTGTATCCTTTCTCTTGGTGACGTTTCGGTAACTAGTCTGCCTTCGTTTTCAAGCATATTTTGAAACCGTTTTATAGTTCAGATAATGAATCTGGAAAGATAGTAAAACCTCGCAATTTTCCAGCAGCGAGTTGTACAAAAATTTGGGATTAGGCTTATTACACCCTCTAGTTCATTTTCTATAAAAAAAACTACCCCCAATTGCCAAAAATTATAAAATAACATTAAAAACCTAAATATGGGTAAAAATAGTTAAATAATGATTGTTTCATGCTTCAGGATACAATTTCATAATATTTCAACCTACCCTTGTTATAAACTACCCGCTGAAAACATTGAAATTTTTATAATATGTCTTCGAACTTTAGAATACACTGGTGAGAAATCAACGAAATATACCCTCACACACGCAAGCAGATTTTTATTCTCCTCTGTCTTCCAATATGAATGGAAAAAGTGGAACATATAACGTATAAGTGCCGAATATACCGGTTATGTAGATTACTACGCTCCGAAGCAGGCAATTCAAATTTTCCACCAAAAAAAAATTGATCAGTTTTTTGAGCATAGCTCCTTCATTTTAGGTGATGAATTTTTTTTTCAGAAACGATTCCGTAGAGCTTTAAGAGCTATAAGACTATGTGAATGAAATTACTTGAGATCCCTTAATTTTCAAATGGGGAGAGTTTGAAGCTATATTTCGCCAAATATACAATTTACAAAAAATCTACATACAGGGGAATTTTTGTCATTGAAGAAGCTACAATTCAGTACTGTATCGTTTTTTTTTTTTTCGTATCTTTAGTATTTGGAGAGATATTTATAAGAAAAGGGTTAAAAACACGAAAATGGAAAAAATCGTTTTCTCTTTAGACTTCAATTTTTTTTAAATTAGGCATTTTGAATTGGTTAAACTTCGTGGGTGTATTGATAGTACATATATAAAGAGAATCACAGAAAGGTGGCGATCAATTTCAGTTAGAGGGTACTTTGGAGGTTGTTTCAAAGATTTTTTTCGTAGAAAAATGTGGGTACTTATTTCGATCATAAGTCGGTCAATTTTCATGCTAGGAAGATATTTTTTCATCTGTTTGGAAGCTCTAATTGGAAACTTCAAGAGAGATCTCATGAGCTTTCTTCGGAAAATGCAAATTTTCCTCGTTATTTCGCTTTATATCATTCAATTTATACATTTGACTAAAGCTAAGCATTAATTTGTTGTATCTCAGTACGTATGTGTCGTAGAAAGATTACAAAGAAAGCAACAATTTGCCTCTCCACACTCTTTTTGATAAAATGCATAGTTTTAGAGTTATTTGCAAAAACACATTGAAAAAAGTCGATTTTTTTGTCGAAAAACTGTTTCTTTCAACTTCGAATTACTCCAAAAATATTGTTTTTACGAAAAAAACGTATGGAACATTTTTTTCTTAGAATTACTTTTTCCGTCGATTCCTACAGTTAAAATGTGATAAAAAATTTCCACCCCCAAGGCTCTAGCGTACAGCGTCATGATATAGAAAATGATCCTTGAGCCATTCCCTACCTCCTGTGAAAATTTCAGGTAAATCCATGGTGGACGAAAAAATTGCGAGCCAAAATGCTTCATTTTCTGAACTGCTAATGGAATTGCCATTTTCGGTACGTAGTGTTAAAATCTGACACCGACATGATTTTATTCATCCATGTGTTGATTTTGACATGACCATAACTTCGAATTGAATCTCCCAGATGTTATAAAAACTTCAAACTTTTTCCTCCTCATTTTTAGGGAAGAGAAAACTAATTGAAATGGATTCCAGACCTCATCGAAATGAATTGAATTATTATTATAACTAGAAATCTGAAGAATAATGTCCTGAGAGATTGATGCGATATAAAAGAGTTTGAACGTTCCTTGTGGAACAATTTCCCGAATCTTTTCGTGTACGCATATATCACCGGAATTCATGATATCTTCAGCCAATAATCCTCAGTAACACTAACGAATTTTGTTTTGAAACAACTTCCTCATCATAAAAAAATATTTCAAATGCACCAGTATTATGAGAAAAGCTTTTATTTCCACAATGAAACCCCGCTATATACTAACACTTTTTGTGTTTTCTCAGTTTAGCAGGAGATAAAACCGAGCAAGGATTCCAACTTTTCCAGAGTGCTATGTTGATAATGATCAGTGCCACTGCGCCACTCAATCAAGTTTGGGTTAATCTTCTATAAAAGATGGAGGAATCTCAACCATTCGAATTAGCAACTCCAGGAAAGAATCAAGAACGTTCCCATCAGATGATACAGAAGAACTTTCAAGTGTAATGACATAAATCGTTTCAGCTTCAGCCGGGCTTTTCGTATTCGACTCTAACTTTTGGGATATTGGTAACTGGAGGAAAAGACAGGCTATTGAATCACATCAAAGCTACACATATGTGTGGCCTGAGTAATGCCTCAGGAGAAGTTCTGTAATTTCGGGTAATTGTGGATGCAAATTCTCCAATTTCTTCCTTTCGTATTTAATATCCCGAAACAAATCGCGAATTCTCAATGCGGATATTTTTGCCACTATTCAATGGACTTTTCATCATCTATCCACCCTCATTATCAATTTTATTTTGTCTAATGCGGCCATATTGAATTCCAGGCGCAATCAATTTGCCTTTTTTTCTGCCGCTCCATTGATGTATCATACGCTACCTTTGTCACATTGCCATTCGCCGAATAGAAATATATAGGATAGACACGAAATGAACACTATTATATGGTCCTGTATCTAAAAGTATACTCAAGTTCTTTATGTTGTGGACTGAACGATATCTTTTTATTTCATTTGATTTTCGAACTCTCCAACGACAAAGTGTTTCGATATTTGATATTTCACGTGCTTGTGAGTCCTAGTTTGCATCATAAGCATTGAAATATGTGTTGAGAACATTAAGGAATTCAATGATCATGTGTGAATTGTATATTCATATAAACTCAACCCTAGACATTGTCTGCTAATATTTATTATGTCACATCCATGTAGACGTCCGTCAAATGCTTTGTAACGTCTTATTGTTGTAAGCCTTCATTGTCAGACTTCACTCTCAACTAGGATGAAAAATGTCTCTACATCTTTTTGAGAAGATGAAAATGTGGCAATTTGAAGAGGAGGAGATGAAAGAGAGGGATTATTCGATATATCAAACATGCAAGGGTAATTTGTGACTCATCAGTAGAGAAGTGAAAGAATGAGAAATTCAAAATAGCTGAAATTGAATACGGTACTCATAGAAAAAGTAGTCTGATTTGAAAATATAAAGCGTACAACGAGTAGTTGGGAAAGGGGGTATGAAGATTTCGGTATCACGAGGATTTCTGAACTCTTTCTGAGGATTTGTGTTGCTGTCATATTTGCGCAATTCTGCCTCGATCAATGGACTTTGAATTTTCTTGAGTTTCCAAAATCCATATGGTGAGAGTCGATTTCGAAATTCGGTACATGGGAAAACCGAAAGTTAAACGAAGGACATTGCCGCCAATAACAACTGTAAAATGAAATAAAAAATAATCAAAACTGATACTTCTTTTTTTCAAGAAAACTGATAGAATACTTTCCACCTCATTCTCATGACATCCTCAAGAATCTTCCGTAACATTTCCGAACTGTTGGTAACAGGATCTAACACTCGGAAACATCGTAAAATATTTCAATATTCTTTTCCTTGCTAGGAGAGCTTTTTCCAGAGGCTTCAAAAATTCAAAGTGAATGTTAATTCGCATCTCCTGTCCCTTGATTCACGCGGTGTTCTTTGAACATTACAGGGCTCCCCTTTCGTGTGAATCTCCATATATAAAAAAAAATTCATTTATCATCGTGCAGACTTGAGCCAATCACAGTTGATGAAATTAATTTTTTACAATTCCCGGAGCCAGTAATCACTCACCCCGCCGTGCAGGGAGTGGTCGTTGATTGATTTTTTTTACTTCCCTCTATCCAAGAATCTTCTGGCCTCATTGTAGGGAGCACGTCGTACTTTTTCTTCCCAGGAATGAAAAGTGTAAGTGAAGTTTAAAACGTCATCAATCAAATAACTGATACGGTATTGACGACCTAAACTATATTCTATTACGTTAATAGTGATTTTACCGTCAACTATGAATCACCTATATTTTGTACTTCAGTAAAAATCAGTGAAGAAGGTGAGATATTTTCAAGAAGTGAATATATTGAGAAAATGAAAGTTATACATTAAATCTTATAACAGAGCTACAGCAATACGCTTTATTCCTGATTCCCCAGAACTTTCTCTCGAGTCTCTGAAGCACAACGAGTTCATAGAAGGGACATTATTTATGATAGGGATGAAGGAAAATGTAGGGATTGGTTCAAATCCGGCGTGGAGAGCTTTTTTTATTTCTTGTTTTGTAGAATTCTGGGAATTTCGGAATTTCAATGAATTCTAAGTGCCTTTTCCTCTCTTGAAAGATTACTGTCCTCCGCTTCGTGTCGGGTAGTGAACTTCATCTTCGGGGGAAAAAGTAGCCATTTGCTTCCTTGTTATAAAAAAAGCTATCACTAGCCAGTTCGCCCACTGACTGGGAGCAGTGGGAAGTGGCGACCCGACTAGGTTGGTTCAGTAGCAAATAATAATAATCAGTTGAAGCTTTCTTTGAAAGGGTAAAATACAGCGTTTATCGATAACCACGGATGAAGTACGAGAGCTCTTGAGGGGTTCAAAGAATTCAGCTGTTCCAAGAAATAACGGTCTGAAAACTATTGGTAAAAACGAATATCGAGCACCAACTGGTCAGAATATTCAGTTGTAGACTGAACCGTGCTTATTCCGAAAGAAGGAGGTGTCTTCTGAGAATCACAGACCGATAGTATGCTTGAATACATGTTTACACGAATATCGAATAGCATTTTTTCACGCAATTGACCCGATATCGAAACGGATATATGAGAAAAAAGGGTCGAAGAGAGGTTTCGCGAGCTGTAGAGAAAACTAGCTGACCAATGAATGTATAACACAGGAATGAAGTTTTTTGAATAACGAAAACCGCCGGTGAGCACACTTCCCACGACCAGAAATTTTGCCGAACCCTCTGGTCCCAACCAGAGGTATGGGCTCGGTATAGCCGGCTTTACGTCCCTTCCGAAGGACGCCATATTCTCGATTTATCTTGTGCGAATTGCCTGCGAGTTATGATATGCTATTCTGCTGCAGTTGTATGGGCTTTCGACGCTGTCTTACTCTACATGAGGTCACCCATCTAAGTAGTAACCGCGCTCGGCGCTGCTTACCTTCAGATATCGACTTCGATATCAAAAAGATGTTATTATTTATTCAGACACGTTGTTAGTGTGAAAGTAACATCAAAACTGGATTTTAACAATCAGAGAAGGAATTTTGGGAAAATATAATTCTGTTTTTCTGGAATACCGGCTATTCGATACTGCAACGTCGGCGCTCTGTGGCTGGATCATAGTCCTAGTCGGCTGGTTGAACGTACTTGTTCAGAACGTAACTCCTTCCTCCTAAGATGAAGTTTTCGATGGGACAGATTAAACTTCTGGAGACCGCTGGGCCTGTGCGGCATCTTCTTGTATTCTTCTTGAATTTTCTTAACTCATTCAGACAGATAGGTATAAATGATCCATATGATAACGAGTATGTATAAGGAAATCCCAACAAAATCGAAACAGAATGGAATTTATTTCTGATCATTCCAATTGTCATATTTGATTATTTTACTGTATATTTCAATTCCATCAAATTTATAATCATTCACATATATCAGCACGAAGAAAAAGAAGACAAAGAGGCTTTAGCGTCAATAGAATTAACGATGAATTGGCAAAAATAATAGAATGGAGTAACGTCAACTCGATGGAATTCTTAGTATAACTACTGCTCTTCGGGCTTGAAGGCCGTCGTACTTTGGAATTTCTTCCTGACGTTTCGCTAGCGCGAGTGGCCAGCTTCTTCAGAGGCTTATTCATCTCCGATGACTTAGTCTTCACTCTTCATGAAAAGCAATGAGTCTTGTTGTTGATTCTCCTCTCACAGATTCGCTCACTTCGTTGAACATCGTAGGAGTGTCTCTCTTGTCTCTCTTCCAAAGATATTTCCACGATGGTCTTCAGAATTGTCGTCAATCGTTCCACCCTTCGTAGTATGTCAGTACAACTCAGATGACCTGACCAGTGCAGAATTCCCACCCTTTGTTGTGCGCTCGGGGACCGGTAAAACCTCTCTCGCTCAGGGGTCTGTTCTCAAAAGAACAGCAGAAGTTTGTAACCCCTTACCGAGGGAGGTTTTTCCTGAGGTTTACAAACTTCAAAAATTCAAAGTGAATGTCAATTCGTATCTCCGGTCCATTGATTCACGGGGTGTTCTTTGAGCATCACACGGTTTCCCTTCCATGTGTATCTGTATTAGAAAAAATCTTCGATATTTATGCTTGTGTTTTCCGCAGTTTGAAGCTGTTGTGATGAATGATGATGTCGTTGTCAGGTATTTTATCTAGAAACGTTATCAGTTTAATGATTATCTGATCGCATTGTTTGGCTCATCGAATGAAAAATGCTTGAATTCC
Organism: Zygogramma bicolorata; assembly: GCA_032362365.1. Classification (NCBI taxonomy): domain Eukaryota; kingdom Metazoa; phylum Arthropoda; class Insecta; order Coleoptera; family Chrysomelidae; genus Zygogramma; species Zygogramma bicolorata. The sequence continues at coordinate 30,205 of JAVJAQ010003410.1, read as the reverse complement.
AGCACATTCCTATTTTGGCAGATAAATATTTCAGATGATCCAAAGCAACTCGCCTAACAATTCTGTAAATTATTGAACTTGCCGATACATTGAAAATTCATAATAAAAGAAAAAAAAGATTCTTATAGCACGAAAAATTTAATTTTATTGCTTTGGTCAATTGATTGCATCAATCGAGATCTGCCAAGGGAAACTATGTTGGCATGTTTTTTCAATTCAGTATCTGGGTTGATGAAAACTGCATTGCGTAATTGACAAAACAATCGGTCTATTTCTCTTCATCATTGTAGTGCAGTTACATATCAGGGCAAGTGTAACAATTTGCTTCGAAAAGAGATCATATAAAATGAACCTTCGTCGTTTTCAGAAGGAGAACAAATGAAATTCATTATATGAAAATTGGTCAACTTTTCAAATATCTCAACCGTTCTTATCAGCCAACCCTTCGTTTTCCTTAATTAAATTAATCATATCCCGGAATAGCCAATTTTTGAAGATATGGATTGACAAAAATACATTTCAATAATGTTTTTCTCTTCTCTATAGTCCATATATACTTCTGGGTCGCCTGAAGATCGAAAAAAAGACCTGAAAATACATGAAATCAAGCCACTTCTCTCCTCATGAAGAAAGAACTGTGTTTTATTGCGATATATTCATAAGTATGGAGGTGTATGTAATGAGAAGTTGAAACTTTTGCCCTATGAATTTGCTTTATGTTTATGTAGACTCTTGCCTGAGACAAAGAAAAACGAAAATGTATCAGAATATAACCGAGCGGTGACTGTTTTATGGTGATTATTTGATAAGTTATTATCAATAACACTTATAAAGAAGCAGATTACCACTACTCCTGTGATTTCCTCGTTATTCACTTCAATTCTCTACACCATTTTTATGAATAAACATGGCAATGATAATAATTATTCTTTTTATTATTATCGTTATTATTATTGCGAGTTTAGATTCGATGTCGTATTTCAGTAAGTTGTTTCACTTAATTTGATATGATATAAAAAATAATGAAGTCTAATAGGGAACGCTTCGAAACATTCCAGAAAATGAACTGTAACTCTCGACTTTTGGTTAATCCTCCAAGAATTGAGTTCTTTTGGTTAGGGTGACTAAAAAAATTTTTTCTATGAACTCATATTACAGAATATACATATGCACTGTACGAATGATTACAAAGTACTGGAAAATGAAAGCGACGGCTTGGCTCTGGTTTTATAGGTTCTCGTGTTGGTGCCCATCGTGAGCGTTCCATTGTTGTAGGTCCCATAACTTCATTTCAAAAATAATTATATGGTTCACCGGGACCTGCGATTCCTATAAATGATTCGTTAGTGTGAAAATAAGTGTGGAAAAAGTTCCGTCAGGCTGAAAAATACAGTTTCACACAATTTTATTGAAAAACTGAATGAAAGTGGACGTTACCTGTGAGATCCTCACATATTAGGGTCTACTAAACCGCGACACGTCTTTCGTTGGAGTTCGAAGTTCCTTCTTGGGGAAGCTATTGTATATCGAAACACGTGTCGCGGTTAGTTGAACCCTGATATGTGAAGATCTTACAAGCAACTGTATATTATTTGATCAATTTTATTGAGATTTCCAAAAAAAAAAAAATTCCATCACTGCTCAGGGTTGGAGAAATATTCGGAAAACTCAATTTTTACACAAATCAACCTGTTGTGCGCTTGCTATGAGATCAATTCCACGGTAAAAATGGGCAGACTGTTCATTCAGTGTCCCTCTTAACAACAAATGTTCACATCCATATCGGCCCAGGTTCTGGTATCACGACTGGGTGTGAGGATCTGAAAGAAGCTCCCAACAACTGGGTAATATAAAAAAAAAGAAGAAAAAACAATTGGTTTGTGTGAAAGTCCAGGATCTGTTGGTCTCCAGATTCATTTCATTCTGCCTATTCGAGAGTTCACATTCAAATATCGATTTTGATGTGTTCGGTTATCTCTCGATATTCATCTTCGATTTCAGTTATCACCCTAACTCGAAGTGCTTTACAGAATTCTATTGTTATTATATCGATCTGACGATATTTTTATTGATAAAATAGCACTAATCTCAATATCAAAACGGGCATTTTGACTAAAGAGAGCCAATCCAGTTTCACTCCTGAAGTGAAGTTCATCGACATCATGGAAGTCTTGAATAATTTCAATGATAGTGAATTCAGGAGGGGTGAGCTTGTATTTGTTCCAGATTTTTTTTCCTAACAAATATGTCATTCATATCATACGGAACTCAGTATCAACCCATTATAATTTCATACTTTTAAATTTCGATATAACGAATAATTATATGCAGACTATCTTAATCTGAAACTATTTCATATAAAACAGAGCTAGGATAGTACCTCTTTCATTTTTGTGGGGCTGACCGAGGAGCATATATTCCAAAGCTGTTATTCAAATATTCATCGACACCTCTGACGACTGTGGGATCCCGATGAAGAGAATACGATTATTGAGTTGAGGAAAAGGTCAGCTCAATATTCGTGAGCTTACGATGTCTTTCTACTCAGAGGATGTTCGTTGGTATCAACAACCACAATATAAAAATTCCGTTATCGGCAAAAATAATGATTTTGGGTATATGAAAACAGAAGGTGGAGTACATCAGAGCAGAGGGCGGGAAAAACAAATCACAGAAAAAATTTTCGTTCTTTTAGCTAAAAAAGCCGCATTTTAGAACTTCGTTTCGCTTGGTCAGGTTCACTCCTCAAAAAACGAACTTCATGGTCGTCCGGATATGAAAGACTTCTGTTACACTAGTCATCAAATCTTCTTCAGGGAGTTGAGTTTTTTTGTGAACACAATGGAGTTTGAGGTTCTATTTTTTTTTCGACGTTCCTCCAAATCAATAAATGATAGGAACTGAAGAACATTTATAATAATCCTTCCAGTTGTCCACTGAGGGGCTTCGAGCGGAAAAGATCTTGTCACGGCCTGAAGTATCTGTGTCTGAATTTCTTCTGGATATTTCATATTATAAGTTTCTCAGAGAACGAGAGTATCAATTCGGAAACGAAAGTTATGGCTCAAACATTCAGTTTGTTTCTATCCTTATCTGATATGTTTCAATCTGCTGATATTGGTCACCAGTATGCTATAATCTCCTTCAATATACCATCACATTGTCTGAGAAAAAGACAAAGCCGATAAATAATGGCAAAATAATTGCCATACGAAAGGAATAATGAAAGACCCAGTATACTGCTTTGCGGTCATCCATTTCAAATATATAATTATCACATAGAACAACTTGCTTTCGCTCATTATATGATCGTTTAACTTGTCTACCCTTTAGAATCTTTATGTGCATATCGTTCTTTGTTAAGATTGCAGCAATAAACATTTAGCAGATTCGACGAGTTATCAGAACCATGTAGCATAACTTCCCCATAGCTCCGGATATTTTTCTGTTTGTCGTTATTATTTGTACTCCCTGTACCATGTTGTTCACATCTTTTCCTTAATTATTTTTCAACTTTTGATATTTCATTCAATTCCCGTTTGAATGCTCGGGATCTGTATCGACAGGAATATCGACGTCACTATTTGAACTATTCGCGCGAAGGTGGCACTGTAAGTCACTTTCTTGGTATAATTCAAACTCACTTTTTATACATTTCTTTATTTGAAAAAGCATGATTTAAAAAAGTTCCACATCGTACGATCCATCTGAAATTGGGCTCGTAGTAGTTGATTTCACTTATTGGAAATGCAAACAAGTTTTTCTGGAACCTCAGCGGCATTGAAAAAAGGCATTAGGTAATTTGAACTTTTCTGCCTGGTCTAGGTATGTAATATTACAAGCTAGGAGTGAGACACATCATTTATGTTATTGATTTTATTTTTTAGAAACTTACTCGTATTCTCAATTAAATTCTGTCGTACGATCCGACCGGCTGGGAATAAAACCTTTTTACCCGAATTATTCTGCTTGGTGTACGAACTTATTTCTCCACCCCTCCTCGAACCCAATTGGAGGAATACTGTGCACAATTGAGAAACTGAAAGACAAAAAAGTATAGCATACTCTGGATGATCATATATATAGTGACAGCAATCTGGGACTATTCAAGAATGTGCATAATCCAGAAATAGCCTATTGTAAAAATAGGTAGTGCGAATGGTGACAAAGGGCATATTCCTCCAAGTCTACTTCTCAATCAAATATTGACCTAGCAAAAATGCTGCACGTAGTTCTGAAGTACCTCAGATTGGGGATATATAAATTTCTCACTCTACTTCGATTTTGGTATTAATATTGTTCTCCTGGAAATGCACAACATGTGGGCAAAACGCGCGTCGAGTGTATGGAATATTATAATAATCTGAATCTGAAAAAAAATTTGATTCACATATTGTTAGTGTGACGATTGACATGTGGCTGGTAACAGTTTCAATGCACTGTCTCTTTGAATTATGTTGTCATAGAAGTCGCCCAGTTAGTTTGCCGCTGAATCATTCTGATAAAAGTGGGATCTTCTTTCGGATATGATCTGATCATTTCGGAATCGATGATATCAAACCACCATCTCAAGACATAAATTATCCATTTAGTTCCTGCTAGTTTCGTAGTTGAGGCTCTCAGCAAATATTATTTTCCATTAGTATTGAACAGAGTACGACGAAGGCAAAGAAGTAAACGAATGTTTTAGTATCAATCTGAATCCCAGAATAATCGATATACGCCAATTAACATTTTCAATCTCTGTACGATAGGCAAATATTGGATTCCAAGATATGGATCTCATTGAAACCGACCCAGTAGCACTATGTAAATTCTAGTATTTTCTTCACTTGGGATATAAAATGCGCCAATAAAACAATGGGTGCCCCAGGGCGTTACAGCTCTCAAGAACACTCCTTGTCCGCACAAGGTGCTGCCCTCTGGGGGAACTCGAATGGGGAAAATAGGTGAAGAATTACTACACGTTCAATATCAACTGCTTTTATAGCGAACCTGAAATGAAAGAAATGTAGCTGAGGAGTGAGGATTTCAATAGAATCAACAGGTTCGATCAAATCACTAGCTAGCATAGCTTACGGATGATTTGTTATCTCAATCTAATCATAATCGGTTTGTAATGAATCGAATGCATCGGAAAGATATTGAAATTCCACAATGAATAATTCGACGTCACGTTCATCAAAGCATTTGTTGAGAAAAAATCAAGAGAAGATAAGGAATATCTTTGCTTCAAGATCAATATCTTTAAAGTGCATCTCGTCGATATCAATCAGAAACTATAATAGTTTCCCATTTTCAACTGAGTAATTTGTGATATGTGAAATGTAGATCTTCAGGGTCTACTGTTGCATATGTCCACTGACAACAGTTGTGATCTTTTGGCAATGGAATTATAGAGAAATAATTCAGAAATATCAGTAGAATATTACTAGGGCTGCTTTCAGTTGGAATTGCACTATTTTTGGTTACACAACTGATTTTAAGGTCATTTTGAACTCACATATATTTTTCATATTAGGGAGTTTGTCGATATAGCAGAACTGTCAGAAAATGACAGGTGTTGGTTCTCACTTCCATTTTCGTAACAGTAACTTCATCAAATGACTGGAGATAATTAAAAAATCAATCCAAACGGCTGAATTGAGAAAAAGTTGATCAAGAAATAGATAGGATTCAAAATTGAATATTCATGAATTGGCATAATCATGAATACCAGGATTATCGAAAATCGATCGGAACATTGATATGGAAACCAAATATAAAATATTCCTTGTGATATCGTAGTCTTTAGATATACGAGATAAAGAGCAGCGTGTTTGTTGACAATGAAAACCTCTCAACTGTTTGGATTTGGAGTTCTACTCTAGTTTGTGATGTTTTTATTACGTTGATGAACGGTCAACAATGTCAACACTACTCTTCAATTCGTGACGCATTCCAGCAGAATTCAATATCAGTTTTCTTCCACATTATCAAATGACAAATTTGAAAATGAAATGAAATACGATCGTACCATACTCCAGTTGACAGTTCTGGGAAAAAAAGCTCTCCAATCTATTCACATGTTTCTTCCGGACAAGTTCATAGAGCCATATTCTTTAATTTATCAACATTGCTAGTTGAACAAAGAGAACAAGATATTATAAAATCATCTTCATCATAAATACGCACAAGGCAAACAATGGATCGATTTATCATCTAGAGTACTGAGAGATATTTGAATTTCATCACAAGGATGTTTTATATATTCCGAGTTATTCGAGATTGAATACAATTTCTCAGTCAATTGATTCGAAAACAAGCGGAAAATCATTATAATCAGTGATGAAGGATAAATATATAACGAGACTGGTTTATTATATGAATGGACAAAATTAAATCTAAGGGATATCATTGCTGAAACTTTGTGTGAAAATCACTTACCTATTATTCACACCAGGCAAGTTTAGTATATTTGTAAGGACGAAAAAACTGATCTGATGATCAGTTTTCCTCTCCTGGAGATGCCAACCCTGTTAGAGGTACGCGCGTCGAGTGCAAATATTATCAGTTTAGTGTAAGGGTATGAATATACGAAGTTAATTAAAATGGCATTCAACCTAAATATACACCAAACGTCCGCAGTTTATTTGTACTTCAGCAAGTATAAAATGCATTCGATAAATCGATAACTAAACTGAGAAAAGTGCTATGAAAATTTTTCAATTGAATCGCTTTTGTTTTCAATCGTTTTTCTTTATAATTTAGTTTCCGAATAATAACTCGCCCAGATCAACTTTCCACTGTGGCCAATTCGAAGGTCGAAGAAACACAGAGCTATGAAATATTTGCCAAAAAATGAAAAAGTTTTCTGCAATTTAACATTGAGTACTTTGGGTCAGGTTGTTGCAGACCAGTATTTTTTTCGAACGAGCCATAATGCCCTTGAATTTGGACCAAGAGCATTCATGGGACAAACCAGTCTCTTTCGATGGACCGCAAAATATTTGAATGATTCGTTTGAAATCTTCCAAACACACATTAAATAAAAAAACACATCGTGAGGCAGTTTCAACTTGGAATCAGCCCCCCTATTCATTTCCGGAGTTATTTAGGGCAAGGTTTCGTTGAATGCATTTATACTGTTTGGATCTCGAAATATTTATGTTGAACGCGGTCATTCGACTCCACTGAGAGGAGAAGATTGTTTATCTCAAATCTTCAAGTAAATGAGTTTTCTGGATTCCAATTCAGGCTGGGTCCATTCAAATTTCAACCAGATCCACATTCTGCAGACGTGTTAGATTGTTTTGAATTTGTGAGCTTGTCTTTCGATTCCCATACTTCAAACTTGTCCTCAAACGTCATAATGACATTTCGAAAATTATTGCAGTTTTCAACAAAACACTTCAATAACGGTCTACCTGATGAAATATATATTTTGTGATTAATGAAGGGAATGCTATCGGATGAATTAAATGAGAAAAAACAGGAATAACTTAATTAATAAAATTGTTAGTACCTGAGAAGATATAGTATTTGAATCGTTGACTAAGAGTTCAACAAAGTTATGGTTTTGGTGAGACTCAAACTCATTTCTGCTGTACAATTTAGTTTTTTCATTGGTGGAGTGCCTGTATCAGATTCATCGCTGAAATCACTGATTTTTGTGAATTAATATGTTACAGAAAACACTGATACACTGACAATTACAATAAAATTGATGATAGATTGACAGTAACGGAGGTTCAGAATTCGCAAGGGAAGCCGTAATTTGAAAGATGAAATTTCAGACCTTGATACGACGGGAAACGAGCTATTTCATTTATTGTTAACCTCTATTTTTGCAATTGATTTCCGATTCTCTTAAAATTTATTCGCTAAAATCATTGATTTTGAAAATGTTTTCTTGAAAATTTTTGATAATTTAGTAGACTTTTTTTTTGGATTGAGGTGGCCTTTACTTGATGGAAATCCATAGTTATCACACTATAAGGAAGACACGATTGAATTTCCACAAAATTTATTCTCTTCGCGACATGTTTCGATACACTGTATCTTCATCAAGCGAATGTTTTTGAACACTAAATTATTCTTTGTTAAAAGCTCCTTAAATACATCAGGGTCTACTCTAGTTATCTCTGATTCCTAGAATAATATAATTGACACTGATGATGATTCCTAAACTTATTACCTGTTGCTAACACATGATACTGATTTCTAGAATCACACTGATGATGATTATGATATCGGACCATACAACAAAGGGGAACTATTGAGATCCAATTGATCATTTAGCAAACAATTTGAATTTTTCAATTTATTGATTTCCAAAAATTCTAAATAATTAAGTCTAATGCCTTTATTCTCAACATTGCAGAATTTCGAAATTTTTATCGAAGTCATGGCCTTCCTCCAAAATGTGATTGGCATATGATGAATGAAATGTTTTCTTACCATAATTCATACGATAATTAGAGTAGACCCTGATTTATTTAAGGAGCTTCTAAAAAAGAATAATTTAGTGTTCAAAAACATTCGCTTGATGAAGATACAGTGTATCGAAACATGTCGCGAAGACAATAAATTTTGTGGAAATTTAATAGTGTCTACCTTATAGCGTGATAATTTAGTAGACAGTTCAAAATTGTGCCTCATCTATGAGGTTGTCCCTGTTAACCAAGTATTACGTTCTCTTTGATTGGTTGATTTCATATCCAACCTTGCGTGATCATGAAATTATAAAGATTCAGTTGACTGGAATCGCCTACTCATTCGTTCAGTGAACTGAAAATGAATGAACATATTCACATGTAGGAGTAGAAGAAAGATTTTATTTTTGATAATCTGTGTCGTACCCAGCCCAATGTAGTAACATTATTGGATCTCCTTCTTTCAGCATCACTGTTGTCTGAACTGGAATCAAAAAAAGAACATGAAGGGACGAAAAAAAGGCCACCAGAGGATAAATATTACCTAGTAGTATTTGTTTTTTTCTTTCTTGGATTCGGAGGAGTAGTACCAGGGAGTTTTTTCCTAACAGCAACTGACGTGAGTATATATTTAATATGTATGAGTTGTATAACAATAAATGTGTTCGAATGTACAATGTCTGATGATTATGAGATACAGGAAACAAAGTCTCATACAAGGAATTCTCTGAAAATTATATTCACAAAAATGATGAGAATGACCGCCGACCAATTTTTCTTGTGTTTCACAGTATTGGATGTATAAATTCAGGGACTTCGAACATCAAGATCACTACGATGCAAAGAATAAAACATACTTGCAGGCGAATTTTGCATCTATCAGTTCCATGATCCATTCCATTCCAAGAATGGTAACCACTATATTGGTGTCAATACTTGGACATAAACTGAATGTGAGATTTCGTTTGATAAGCACTTTGTCAACTTTGACTTTGTCATTCGTAGTTTTCACGATTTTCGTTGTGGTTGATACTGATTCATGTGAGTATATTCATCAATTCATTATACATGTTCTCATTGGAATATTTCTTTCAAATGTCATCACTTCAATTCAATTTTGATAATAGATTGAGAAAAATCAGTTCATTTCATTAATGAAACTATTACATAGCAAGATTCTCCTGTATACTGGTAGACCGAATATAAATAAACTTTGTGAAAGTACGAAAAATGTTCAACTCATACCTTGACTTGTCTCAGGACATCGTTTGTGCATGTTGTAACGTATTGTCTTGGAGTTCAACGTTGTGGATTGAGTGACCAGAGTTTTTTATTCATTGGTGGGAACAAGAGGTAACGATTACGATGAGAATGATGAAATCAAAGAAATGATTGAGTCTTTCTAAGCGACCTGGGAAGAAGACCGATCAAGCAAAGAAAAAGACAGTAAGTTGTTGTTTAATATCGACGAAAAACAAAAAAAAGTTTTTACGGCCATTTGAAAGTATAACATATTCGCTACCTAGTGACGGAGAAGTGCAGGAATCGATAGAAGATAAGAGGAACACCCCAGAAAGGAGTTGAGGAGAAATTTCATGTAACAAAAAAAATCTTCAAGAGATTGAACAAAAATTTGAAGACTTTGAGATGGTTGGTGAGAAAGTTGAAGAATTACCCCAATGGCTGCGAGGGCTTCAAGGAGAAATGTCTGAATTCCTGAAGAGCTGAACTAAAATTTCCCTTCCATCAACTGCAGGTTTCCGAAACCCCCCAACTTCCAATGACGAATCATTTAGGTTGATTTTCCCACAACCAGTTTGGGACAACTGAAGTAGGCGAATGTTTTCATGATGGCACTGTGGGGAAACCACTCACATGTAGCGCTGAATATTTTCCCAAGTGAAGAGAAAAATTTGTCGTCTGAGTTCTAGGTGCAGACCTTCCAACAGCATTCCAGACTAGGGCATTTTCGATCATCAAATGCGGCCTCGTGCATTTTTAGGAATTTGAGCCTGTGGAGCAGGCCGTTTGTCAGCAACTGGAACCACCAGAAGTAGGGATAATCAAGTAGTAGGAGGGAGAAAAAGACACCGACCGAATTATATCAGGCCTAGAAGACATCAAATTATGCTTGAGAAAAAAACAACACCAAAAGCGGAAGGGCGGCATACATGTTTCAACTGCGGAAAGAAATTGCATTGCCGAGCACGCGTTGGGTCAGTAAAAAAAATGCGTGAAAGATAAACAGAAATGAAATATTGCAGCTCTGAAAGCTAGGTTTGGCCACTTTGAGTTTTCAGTGGCTGTTACATCCCTGAACCCCAGGTTCTCAATTTCAATCTGGTTTTCGATGGACTCCTGAATGATCGTCAGTACCTCTTCACGATTGGTACCAAAGCTGTGAGTTCAGTGGTGAAAACAGTAATCTCAACAGAGGTCCTTTGGAATGTTCAATCAAATTAGCAATTCTAGAAACGGTCATCGGCGATAGAATCACCACCCTTAGTGGAATTCAAAGATTGGGCCTGGGCATAAGGGGCTACATTTTACAGAGCTGGTTGCCAATATTGTTGACAAATTCACCTTGAGATTAGACATCATGTCGGCCTATGGATTCGTAGTAGATACGGGAAATATAAGTCTGGGAAAGGTGATATCTCATTAGCTGTATATCTTTTCAGCCAAATGACAGCCCCAATGTGATCGTTATGAAAGACTAGGAACGACAATCTTCAAATTGATATCGGAAATGCCAAGTCTATACGTCAACTACCAATACGTCTTCTTCTTGCAAAACAGAAGGAAGCTATAAAATGTCTAATGATCTCACCAGGAAAAACACCTATCCCCTATTATGAAGAATAGACGGCACCTTGAACATCCTAGCTGACTATAATTGGTCTCCGAAGCTAGCGTTGAAGAGTGATACTGGCAGGTAGCTGTATACCTAGGAAACGAAGGGAAGACTGCATCATCCACCGTCAGTGAATTTCAGTTCAAGGTTATGCCGAAAGCGTTATGCAATGCTTCGGCAACATTTGAATTTTGAATGGAATCCGTACCTGGAGGACTCACTTGGAAGAATGCTTCGTATAACTTGATAACATTACAGTGACGGGCAAGAGTTTTGACAAACATCTGTTGAAGCTACAGAAAGTGGTCAAGAGGTCACAAAATGATCACTTATAGATTTGTCTCTAGAAGAGTTGCTTATTTCAAGATAAAGTGGATTTCTTGGAGCATGTCATGTCGTTGGAAAGAGTTGCAATCGATCACAAGAAAATCGAGAAAGACCAAGAGCGGCCGAAACCCAAAAAGTATGTAGCTACTATAGACGTTCAGCTGAGAACTACGAATGAATTGCCTGGGAGAGGCTGAACTCGGAAAGACTCGACCGCTAAATAACGATATCAAACGAACAAAATTGGACGAGAATGACTGAAAAGGAAAGATTTATTCGATAGGCAGCAAGTCTTCAATTAGTGCAGTCATTGGAAGTTACTTACTTGATGTCATAGGCCTACTTCACTATATCCAAAGAAGTGGCGTAAAAAAAGTGACATTGAGATAGGCACGATTTCTTTGTGAAAATTAAAGCTGGTTGTCGATGCAATAAAGTGTAGGTATGTGAAATGATAAGAGCGGTGAGTTTCTATCAGTATCTTGGTGTCCGTACAGTTGGTTCAAAATGTGTTAATTTTTCTTTTCAAAACTTCACATAGATTGAGATTCACTTCATTGTGGTTTCTGACATGTCCCTTGTCAATTTTATATTGAGTAAAGATAAAAAATTGGAGAGGAGTAGGTGCATTATTGAATGATAATATTGCCATATTCAAAGTACAACGAGAGATCTGCGAACAGTTAGAAATCTCACCGGGATTCTGAAAAGAGTTGATCGAAACATTGAAAATCAAAAATATACTCATTCACCCAACTCCATGATGGAAGACCAAATAAGAACCGTCTTCTGTTATTTCTGAGAATCCGAATAACTTGTACAAAACGAGTTCACTCTTCTTTGGCTCTTGAGAACATTGGATGTGAACCGATTGGCTACTTTGACACCCAAAATTATAAATCGATCCTTGTTCGCACAAAGCTATGCTTTCTGAGTGCACCTGTGAGAGTGTTCGACAGAAGAAAACTTAAAATTTGAAAAAACTCCCCATTGATGGTTGTAGCAGAAAAATAAATCATGTTACCATCCGTATGGCTATCCTGTTATCTGCCTCAATTTGCTATCCAGAGAATTTCTTTCGGAAAATTGCGAAAAACTTCAGAAAGAAGCTTCTACAAACGTGGATCGGTGTGGTGTATTGACTACTGGAAAAATTGGAAAAGTGATTCAACAAACAACAACATTGGGTGCATCATTGTTTTCCAAACATCTACTATTAACCATCATTTCATTCGACAACCTTGTCATACCATGAGTAATGAAAATTATGTCTCTATCAGGACTGACTAATACAATAAATTTGGAATACAAGGAGAACTATGAGAGAAATATTAATGGACATGGATATTTATTTCTCTTTTCCGAAGTTATTTTATAATGAAACCTTCGTAGCGGTTTTGTTCATATTTTTTTTCTATAGACTTGAGAATACAAGCATCGGATCCGTCAAATGATAGTGTATATACAAACATCACAAAAATACTGAAAATATCACAGAAAAATAAAAAAAAACTTGAATAGATACACTCCTGAGATACGGGTGTCACATTTTATATGCTAAGTACTCAGACAGAGAGTAGAATGATTCGCGATGAAGTAGTTCCTTCACTTTAGCTTCGAATGTTTAAAATTCTCAATTGATTTGATATAGTCAGGTAACTTGTTATAAAGCTTGATTGGCATGACAGCTGGACTATTCTCAACCAAGGACAATCTGTGCTGAGGTATTTGAAAATTGTTGTTACTTCTTAGGTGTTACTCGTGCTGGAGTCGCCCCCTATTATTTGTGTAATGTGTTGCATTTGTTTTAACGAATTTCACACAGTTCAAAATGTAAATAGAGGGGAAGGTTAAAATACTTAATCCAGAAAAGAGTGTTCTACAAGAGGAAATACGTGGTTTGAATAGCATCGTTCTAATTATTCGTTTTTGTTGGATAAGAATATCTTGTGCTTTCGAACAGTTTCCCCAGCAGACGACGCTAAAGCTCAGACATGAGTGAATATATCCGGAATAATATAATCGTAACAAGTCGATATTGACTTTAGATCGGAGCTGCCGCAAAACAAAACAATGTCTTGAGAGTTTCCTGAGAACATGACTAGCGTGTACTGACCAGGAGAGTTGGGAATCTAGGAAAACTCCAAGAAACTTCACAAATTGCTTTTGCCCGATACTTTTGTTATGAAATTTTACTAGGAGACTTTTATTCAATTCGCGAGTCGAAGAAATAACCAATTCTGTTTTGGTTTCATTCAACACCAAACCATTAGGCGAACAATAATTTTTTCATTTTCTGAACCGAAGTAGATGCAGCAGCACTCAGATAATCGAAATTGTCAGATGAAGATGCTACAACCGTATCATCCGCAAACAGAGACAAATAGTGACCTCCAAACGATCCAATTATATCATTAATGAAGAATATAAAAAGGAGTGGCCCAAGTAAGCTACCTTGGGGCACACCCCTCTCTACTATGGAGGAGGAAGATTCGTACACTGAATTATCACATGCAATTTGGACTATTTGTGTCCGTCCATTAACGAAGGAGTCTAGCCATTGTAAAGAACTCAGAGTGAAGATTCGCACACAGAAAATAATTATCGCAGTTTTGTTTTCATTTTCGATGAATGAAAAGAATCATCTATAGAAAACTTTATGAGTTCTTGTACAGTCATATTGGGCATCTCCTATTGACTATTGATAAGAAAAATTATTAGACTTCAATCGAGTTGATTTAGCTCAGCAACATGACTTTGGCCAACCTGAAGACTCTTACAAATTCTCCTGAACGGCTTCCAGCTTATCATCTTGGGTGCCGAAGCACTGAAGCGCTCTAGTGGTCTTACTTGATTTTCACGGTAGTGCTATTTCGACTGTAGGAAAACCCATAAAAAAACCCACAGTGCTACTGGGATTGGATTGGATCATTTCGAAATAACTGTCGCAGTGAAAATTTGAGGATAGAAATGTATTCTTCACAGCTAACTTAGTGCATTGTTGTCTTTTGTATGCTTTTGAAAAGCCTACGAATTAATTTTTTCTATTAATTACTTATGTCTTGAGACAATCGGTATGACACTAAAAGTTGAAGTCTGAACGAAAGTTACCCCCCTTGATTTTTTCGCTTCTTTCGATTTGAAATAATTGTTATATATGTATAGTAATAATGAGCGATCATTTTATCGATTCTGACGCAATTCAAATATTGATGTTACTTTGAATGAATCACCATACGAAATATCAGAAACTCAATTCAGTCTGAGTTGAATACAGATTTAGTGAAACTTCTTGTGAATCTACTTCATTACAGGGCAAATGGGTTTTTTTGTTCTCACTATGGCTGTTACTGTGGTGAATTCAAGTGAGTACAAATTTTTCAACTAACTTCGAAATCAATTATCAGATATCCAGATTTCTACACATCAATTTCAACTCTCTCTGAGAAATGGATATATTATACAGTACAATCGATACAAATCATTTTGATTTCAGTTGCTGGAATTCTTTTCGGTGTTACAAATTTTGCAATAATGGCGAAATTCCCTCCGAAATATTTGAAGATTCATATGTATGGGAGTACAACGGGAGGAATTTTCAGCTCTGTCCTTCAGGTGGTGTGTCTAGCTGGGGGAGGTAGTTCCATCCAAGTAGGACTGATGTATTACATCATTGGAACCTCTATACTGGTTATAACAGTTTTATTGGCATACCTCACTGATTACATACCAATGTTCAAATTCTACATGGGTGACACCGTAGCAGATACCAGAAGGCCATTGCCAAATTTATCCATTATGAAGATAGTTGTGAAGAGGATGTGGCCTTTTCTTCTTCCAATGGTTTGGAATTTACCTACAGGGGCTTGGTCATCTCATACTATTCTTATTTTGGTAGTTTCTGAATATAATGAAACTGGCAGTTCTTGGGGAGGTGAGTTGAATCTTATTCACTACAGGTGAGAATATAGAAATAGTTATTCATCCAGCTCATGAATGGAATCAGATAATTTATACTAAGTTTTTCAATTTACTTTGAAAGAAATTTATGAGATTGCATCAATAAATATTACAGAACTATGGTCTTGAGAAAACAATTTGAAATGGGGTATCGGTATCCTCTAATTATAAGTTGACTCTATTCGAAAACATTTGATAGCCATCACGATTTCAGGTGATTGCTTTATATATATATATATTCAATGCTACTACTGTGTATTTACGACTTTCGAGATAGAAATAAATAAAAATAAATAGAAATAATTGAAAAAATATTCTATGTTTGGAAGTATCAAGAAGAATAAAAATTCGATTTCAATTCAAATTCAGAATGATTCATATCATTCACTTTCACATATCCGACAACGCAAGTGAAAAATTGATGAAGACGCTGTCAAAGATTCGTTTACAATTCTGGTTGCCATGCTTTCAAGAGTTAGGTTCCGTTTTGTCGCTGAGAAACTCAGGGCAAAGTTTTCTCGCTGTCATAATGACAAAATCATGGCGCCCAATGGGATAATTCATACATGAGTTGAATTGTCATTATTATTGTATAGCGCCGCTTGAAAGAATAAAATTATTTCTTAAAGCGTCTCAAATTTTATGGTGCAGCCTTAAGCAGCATAATGAAACCTCAATAACGTATACAGCTCAGAAGAAAACACAGTCATTTTATAAGTTTTCTTATTCGTAATCTACCATATGGCGTACATTTATTGAATTCGGCTGTTCAGATACCACCGTCATTGTGAAAAAATCGTACAAAAACGTAAAAAGGTGAAACAAAAATAATTTTTTTTGAAGATATATAGAAATGTTTTTTTGCTTTCACTATGATTCCGGAAGTATTGATGACACTGGAAGAAAGGAAGAGGCAAAATTATTCGAATTATATCTTGTGGAGAAAAGCATTTACAAGAATTAATTCTGTGAATAATCCAATACTAATATCTGTCGAATATAATTAAACTCCTTACGTGGTATTATCCAGGAAATAGCTGTTTTCAGACCGATGTAAGTCATTCAACCCACTGTGTAGGTAGCTTGAGACTGGCCTGAATGCATTGATCCCCCATATGATTTCATTTATAGACAGTCTACGAGTGCTCTCAGTCACTAATATTCGCGAAAAAAAGACTATTTTTGATGACGCATCTTTTCAAAATGACACTCTGGGGTGCAAAAGAAAAAGGACTAAAGTTCTCATAACGCAAACCGCTGGTGAAAGCAGATATTTTTGTGAATATGACGCATTGTTTCCTCTTTTACCTGGATTAATAGCGAAATTATCATCGATTCAAATGATAACTCAATAATTGAAATGTTTGTGATTGATTGTTTTTGAGCCCTTCAGCAAATTTATTGATGAGATTTTTTTTTTCAGTTAAATATTTCACCCCAATTACACTATTTCTCATGCCAAGTGTGATAAGCTTGTTTGCAAAAATTTGGGCCCAACCATGGATGACAGTGAGTATTAAATTTTATACTTTCTTATCAAACTGGTATTGACGAAATCAAAACGAATTAAAAATGACATATTCGATGGTTGGTGACCAAGTTTGAGGAGAACGATGATTCTGAAAATTTTGATATTAATAATTAATTGATTTTAATATTCCTAAACTTATGATTAGACATGGGGAAAAATTCATTATTCATAACACAATTGAGTATGGATGAAAAATTCAAATGAAAAAAATCATAATAATTGGTGTTTTTTATGCTGAGACGATATTGAATCATAGTGAATAGTGATACTAAGTATAGGTGTACTCCTCCTAGAGACGCTAACTTTGTTAGCGAAACGCACGTCAAATGTAAAATTGATTCAATAAATTCCAACTTTCACACGATAGCCTTATATTATATCTGAAAATACAACTTTGAAGATTCGATAGTCGCTTCGCAATTATAGCAGACTTTTTCTCCCTATTTCCGCAAAAATGACCGTTGACTCAGTGTTGGTCAACAACTCAGCTGGAATTCTGAATTTCAACAATCACAATGACGAGGAGTAAGATGGAAAAACAGTGGATATAGACTGACAGTCAAAATAAAGAATATGATCATCAAACAAACATAACACATATATTATTATACCCTCATAGGCATAAGTATATAACAGTACTCACATAAAAATGTGAAAGATAGGCGGATGAAATCTGTAAGAGGCATAGACGAAATTGAACATTACAAAGAACCTTCAGATTCATCAAGTGAGCAGTATTTCTTCAGGCAATACGTTTTTCGAAAATGTAGAAATTCCATCTATAAATAGATGCTGGTTTAGTGACCACAATTCATGATTTCAGTACCAATTTTTCAGAGGAAGATGCCTTTTATGACGCCAAAATTCACGGAAAGATTTCTGTTAAATGATTGTAGTGTATTGAAAAAAAAAATCATTTCTGGCACAATTTGAATGAAATTCTATATTTTGTTAATTTCAGCAAAAAAATGCCAAATGGTTCGTTCTCTTCTCTTTCGTGAAAACATTCACCATCAATCCGCTGTTCATGTTCTGCAACGCACTGCCAAGAAACCATCTTCCAGTATTATTTCCTCATGATTGGCAATACATTTTACTGCTTGTACTCAACTGTTTGATGAATGATTTCATGGGAACTATTCATTTCCTCAGTATACCCAGGTAAGTATCGAATATTTTATTTTCAATTTTTGAATTTTTTTTCTGAAGCCGTCGTGAAACCATATAATTTTTTTTTAAATAGGCTCTGGTGTCACGACGAATGCAAAACCAATAAGACCAACCACATGTCCTTTGCGTCCAACTAGTCCAACTGTCCATTTTACTCCAAAATATATATTTTTTCATATATATGCAGATTCACACGAAAGGGAAGCCCTGTAATGTTCAAAGAACACCGCGTGAGTCAAGGGACAGGAAATACGAATTAACATTTACTTTTAATTTCTGAAGTTTGTTAGCCTCAGGAAAAACCCATTTTGCAAGGAGTTCCAAAGCTCAGCTGTTCTATTGACAAAAGATCCCTGAGCAAGAAAGGTTCGACAGGTTTCCAAATTCACGACAAAGGGTTGGGAATTCTGCACTCGTCGAGTCATCCGTGCAGACACCACCAAGGGGGGAATGACCGACAACAATTCGGAAGAACATCGACCGTGAAAGTATCTTTAGAAGAGAGACAAGTCTCCGACCCTTCTACGATGTTCTAATGAAGTTAGCGAGTCTGTGAGCGAAGAATCATGCATACATTTCATAATCCCATGTTTCAATTAAAATGTTTTCGTTCAAAAATAAAAGAGAGGGGGAAAATAAAGAAAAAGCTGTATATATTTACCCAATTGTTCATACATTCATTCACAGGGTGGTCCAATGAAAAGTATGCACCTCCTTTATTTGGAATTTGAATCAAAAAGGCTCGGACACGACGAGTTTGCTCCAGAGGGGTACACATTTTTCACATGTTCTTCAATTCCTGCCTTCAAACACCTAGAAAGGGGGTTTCACAACCCTGAAATTTCAAATGGAAAGTGGAGTCGAGTGATATATTATGTTGAAAGGTACAAAACTATCTTTCCAATGATAATCTACCTATTCATTCAAATTGACCCGAACAATGCAAAATTGGCGTTAAGAACATCAACCTTTTTCATGTTGATGAACCTGCAGATACGTGTAGGGAAATAATTTAAAGAAACGTTTATTTCATTCTTGCCACTGAGTCAATTTCGTTTGTTTGGAAATTATTTCAACTTCACCATAAAAAATGGTCCGTTTGATTCAATAGGGAGTTATCTTTCATTGAAAAAAACATTTTGCTAGACTTAATACTCTTATTTGAGGACATTCATCCCAATAAAATTATTCCTATGTTGCCAAGTAAGTTGAGAACTTTGTCGATACCTGATTCGTCTGTGAGGTGAAACACAAACCGCAGAAAAAGAATTCAGAAATGGATATAAAAAAAATCTATGAAATCGTATGCGAGAAAATGAAACCATTCCAACTTTCGTTGAAGTAACGTTTCAATAAGTCAATTCGAACACTTCTTGTTTTTTTTGCAAAGCGGTGTTACAAATAATAAACATCGAAATCTACAACTAATTGTGAATGTTCCGATTCCTAATGTTCTTAACTATGTGTACATAACATATCTTCGATAGATCTCATCCGAAGATAATAACATAAATAAAGTGACATTTGTTATTTTGAATTATTTTTTCGGACAAGGTCGTCATTTTGCGATCCCAAAAATTTCACCTATACCTAATTAACGATTTAGCACGGCTGTTGAATAGAAGTCGTCCAAATTCTTGTACATTCCGACTGGATTAAAGCTTTGAACCATAGTAGAAGTTTCCTTCAGATTGAAAATATTTGTCAGGTTTGATCATTGTTTCGTGTCTTGTGTGGGTATCTGGCTGAAGTGAATTATTGATCATATGATTTTTTTCAGATTTGGCGGAGACAAAACCGAAGAAGCGTTCATCTTCCTACAGATGATTGGGATGGTATTGGGAAGTGCAGTGTCGCCCTTGAATGCAGTGTGGGTTAATGTACTTTAGATAAAATATAATTTTCGAAAATACACCTATAATGAACTTTCACCTCATGGAATCATTGATTCCGGAATTTCATTCGTTGCTATTAACTCTGATTATCATTTGAAAAGCAATGTTTCCATTAAAGAAGGTATTGTTGTATAAAGAAAACGCTGAGGTGATAAAAGGATTTTTAGTTCATAGGATTGAGTAAGATAATGTATTTCATGTATTTATTTGATTTATTCTATAACATAAAAGTGAGTTATTGTGAGTCTCAATTTCAATGAAATGCTCCACGTCATTTATAGGAGAAAAAGAAACTAGTAATACTTTTATTATAAAGAATAGTAATTATGAATTGTTGTGAGATTTCTCATTCGTAAATAAAGGATAGTATGAATTGACTTTCAATGAATGGAAATGTCGCGTTTCTCATAAACAGATGTCGTGGTTGATATTTTTATTTGAGCGTGAGAGATTTAAACAAAACAAGAAATGTTTTAATCTCAATACTTCAGTGTCTTTCGTTGTTTAGCTGTGAAGTAAAACCTTTAAAAATACCCCACTGGACTCTTTCAACAATTTCAATTGTTTCAAAGTGAAACTGAAACAACACATACTGTTCCACTGTTTTGATTCTATTGACGAATATCTGAGATCTCCCCCAGTTCTCAATATGGTGTGTTGACTACTATTTCGACAAAGTATTATCGTGTCAATTTTAATTAAACGTAACTTTGTGATGTTTTGGATGTATATTGTAATGTAATTTGCATATTTTAATTGTAGTTTCAATTACTTTTGTACCTGATATACTTGCAGAAAACATGTGTGTAACTTGGTCAAATAAATTCTATTCTATATAGATGGCAATACGAAACCTGAGTTGCCTAGCTTCAGCAAATGTCTTTTCAATTTTCACCCCAGAGGTTCCAGGGATTATCTTCGTCGGAGGGGGTATGAAAGGAAAAGCCTCATTACTTTCGGCGTGGTTTTAGCAACGAATTGACGCAGAAAAATTGCCACCAATAGTAGTAGTAGGACTGAATGGTTCATATAACGAAACAAATCCTCCGAAAGACTGTTTTTACTTGTTATTCTTTTGATTGGGGAAGATAGAACCTCTGCCGTTGAATTGAAACCTCCGAAAAGAGATGAATAACCTTCAAATCGAATTCAAAATACTCATGGAAGACTCGGGTTTTGCTAACACTTTCAGGGGGAGGAAGTGTTACTCAAGTCAATAACATTAGGGTAACTGAATTCTGCTATTCAAATTTGAAGAGGTTGATCGTGTTTCAACAACAATTTCGGATACCAGCTGAAGTCCTCCTAGGAACGTCAATCCATAGGAATTCGAAATTTGTGCGAGATGAAAATTACCTCACATAATACGGGCTAGGATAAGGAGTGAGACACTTTGCAGGTGAACACAGTCACATATTCAAATCACAGCTATAATGAACAATGCTTGATATCCGATAGAATATTCACAACCCTCTTCAACTAATATCAATTTCACGACACACTAAAGAAAATGTTTGCATTCTTTCTTCTAGTTTTTTTTGAGCTCTCAACCAACCACAATCTGAATGGATGGGAATTGATATTTTAATCTGTACAAGTGTAGAAAGGCAGGTTTTCAATCTACCCAGATGAGTTGCTGCGATAAATCAAAAACAGTTCCTTCTGAATGGAATATGTTCAATTCGTAAGCAATATTAATTCTTATTTCTTCAGAATGTGGTAGGTTGAGAACCCAAAGAAACTAAAATAAACAAATGTCAATGATGTTTGATTATTATTTGAGCCAAATGACATGACATAAACCATAAACAATTGTAATTACCCATTTTTTTTTTCGTGCAATAGAAAATACGTTAGTGGAACAGCAAGACTTCTGGAAGTGCGATAGAGCGAACTCGAGATCTACACCAGAATCAGACAGATACGTGATTCTGGACTATTAAAAAAATATTAACTCTCTATGGAAATCATATAGTAGAATGGAATAACAGCAAAATAATTGCAGTGGAGAGCAACGGAAGGAAATAAAAATTCAAGGTCACTGCTTTTATCATCGTTTGCTTGAAAGAGGTTGACAATGTTCCTTGCTGAATGGTAATGGTTCAGAGCAGACTGCCGTTTCTCGACGTGGAGGTGAAGAGGACCAGAAATTTATGGGAAACATCAGTCTACAGGAAACCAACTCATACTGGACAATACCTGAATGTGCAATCCAATCACCATCAATCTACGAAGCGAGGAATCGTTAAGTCTCTGATTGATCAGGCAATCAATCTCTGTAACACCAAAGAAAGTCTAGGCAAGGAGCTGAGCAACAAAAGAAAGGATCTTCAAAAGAATGGATACTCAAAGAAGCTGGTGGATCGAACATTGGATCAAACATTGGCTCGGACGAACTAAAGGAACACTAAGGAGATACTGGAACAGCAAATTCTTACCATCCCCTACGTGAGAGGACTTTCAGAGAGCATCAAGAGGATAGGAGGGAAATACAACGTCAGAGTCTGTTTTCGATCAGGGAACACAATACGCAGCCAGCTCACAAAAATTCGACCACCGAATAAAAACAGCGACACCAACAACTGCGTTTACCGGATACCATGCGAGTGCGGCAAATCCTTCATCGGAGAAACCAAAAGACCATTGGAAGTAAGAATAAGCGAACACAAGAAAAACACTCAACGAGAAGAAACAACGAAATCAGGAATAGCGGAGCATGTTTGGACAAACCATCACAGCATCAAATGGTCTGAAGCCGAGGTCATACACAAAGAGGAGCATTGGTTCAAGAGGAAATTCAAGGAAGCCGCCTACATCCTCAACAACGACGCATTCAGTCATACCAGCGTGGAGATCCGGAATGTGTGGAGGCCGCTTATCCAAGGCATGGACCGGCTGCGGCTCGATGAGAGAGAATCTCGCGCCAATACATCCATTTCCCGCTGAAGATCGATCGGCACACTTCTAGTAGTAGCACCCGCTCGCCTCCTTGGTAGTAGCACCCTTTCCCCCACCATAGGGAAATTGGAGTGCTTTATAACCGACCACACCTCGAAATATTGTCAGTAATCACCCGAAGACGATTGCGGATACCAGCAATCGAAACGTCGTGAGTAAACTCAACTTGAAACTTGGTTTCAACATTTTTTCAAAATATTCCATTCAATTTCTTTATTCACATTTTTTGACTAGTATTTCATATTCGATACCTCACTTTTCTTGTCACAATATTATTTCATTCATTTCGTTATTCAAATAATTTTTTGACTTATATTTCATAGTCGAAATCTCGATTTTTTCGTAACAACAGTATTTTCTTTGATCAATCAATCCATCATTTCATCATTGACCAAAAATATGATTTTGATTTGATTTTTTTCTCACTTGATTTGTATTTTGATCTTTCCGTTCCTAGCAGCAGGTTTCGATAGAGCTAAAAATATAGACAATGGAAGTCCGAACCATTACCATTCTGCTTTTATCATGCTGCCTGAGTAAACGTGTATCTAGCTCTATGAGTTCACTTGATATGAATGACATATGATCACCCCTAGTCCAGTCTATGACCATTTTCCCGTCTATTTGTCCCATACAGCACCGATTCGGATGAAAATTTGCATTCAGGATCTACATACCCTCTTTTTCAGAATCTACCCTGTGCCGAGGGTTGCTTTCTCCCTGGGGGGTGGATGTCACCCCTTCTTGGGGGTGAAAATTTTTTTATTGGAAATGAGTGCGGAAATCAATTGACTGGCTAATTCTTAGCACTTTTTATTCAATGAAGTTTTTTTTGAAAAGCAATACTTTTCGACTTATTTGCGAGTGGAATTGTCGGTTTTCAGTAAAAAAAAACACATTTTCAGATCCTTTTTCGTGAATAACTGGAAAATAATGCATCTAATCGAAAAACCTGCAGAGAGCAGAATTATAGCTTTTGAAAAAACAAAGGCGATTGTTTATTTGTGATGTATGCAAACCCACTACAAACTGAATTTGCTTGTTGAAAGTTGATTGGTATTTTCAAACGTCAAAATGGAACGTTTTTACGTACAATAACCAAAAACCAATGCATTTTTCGGGAAAAAGTAATTGAACCTTTTCTGAAGTCCCTCAAAAATCCTTCATTTTAATTATTTACAAAAGTTTCTAGCATCAAAACTGACCGAAGTAAGAAGGAAATAATGTTCAATCCTATTTTTTCCTAAAAAAAAAATTGAGAATAACTCATCCTTGCTTTTCCCCCTTTTTGGAAAGAATCGTTGCCTAGTGGAACTATATATATATATATATATATATATATACATATATATATATATATATATATATATATATATATATATATATATATATATATATATATATATATATATACATATATAATATACATATAGTTCCACTAGGCCTTAAATATAGTTACATAACTCGCTTAGTCTTTCAGCAATCGAATCCAACAAAAAAGTATTTTGTAGCTTTTGTTAAGAGCTATAAGCTCATTAACACCATTTTTTGTATCAGATTATATTTTTGAAAAGGTTTATGCTGAAAGGGCTCAAAAAAGGTACTTTGCGCGAACCCTCACAATATTTAACTGGCCATATCTTACTCTATTTTCTTCCCGCAGAAAAAAATGAATCACCGAAATTTTCAGAGAAAAAAAAACCTTCAATTTTGTACTCTAGAGAATTTTGCATGTGATCAATAATTTTCGAGTTATTTCGAAGAAATTATGATTTTTTGCTGAATTACAAATATGATTTTTTTCTCTTCAATCTCAATTTTTTCCAAAACTACGTACTTTCAATAGATGAAAAACTCAGAACTCATTGAAAGAACATGAATGAAGTGAATTATGGAGTAACAACGATTTTTTTCAAAGGGGGGAGAAGAGAGGATGAGTTATTCACAATTTTTTTTCAACGAAAAAATAGGATTCAACATTATTTCCTTCATACCTAGGTCAGTTTTGATGCTAGAAACTTTCATGAATAACAAAAATAAAGAATTTTTGAAGGACTTCAGAAAAGGTCCAATTAGATTTTTCCGAAAAATGAATTGGTTTTTGGTTATTGTACGTAGAAACTTTCCATTTTGGCGTTCGAAAATACCAATCGATTTTCAACAAGCAATTATTCAGTTTGTAGTGGGTTTGCATACATCACAAATGGACAATCGCCTTTGTTTTTTCAAAAGCTATAAATTTGCTTTCTGCAGGTTTTTCGATTAGTTGCATTATTTTCCAGTTATTCGCGAAAATGGATCTGAAAACGTGTCTTTTTTACTTAAAACCGACAATTTCACTCATGAATAAGTCGAAAAGTATTGCTTTTCAGAAAAAACTCCATTGAACGAAAAGTGCTCAGAATTAGTCAATCTATTGATTTCCGCACTTATTTTCAATAAAAAAATTTTCACCCCCAAGAAGGGGTGGCATTCACCCCCAGGGTGAAAGAAACCGTCGGCACGGCGTAGATTTTGGAATAGAGGGTAAGTAGAAGCTATATCCAAATTTTTATACGAATCGGTGCTGTATGGGATAAATACACAGTTTACACTTTTTTCACCGTCATAGACGAGAGACTAAATTACATGCCAAATATCAGATATTCAAAAAATTGTGACAACGAATATAATATAAAAAAAAATTTCGAGAACGTAAGCGGATTCTCTTTCCGATACGTTAACAAAGATGAGCATTCAAAAATAATACAAGTTTTTATATTTTTCTGCAGACAAATTTGAGTTTCAAAAGCAGCTGCTGAATGATTTGGCATGTTCAATTAAAAAAAACTGTTTTTATTTCACATAGCAACGATGGACTTTTCGGGCCAAATATTCCAGTGAAATAAAGCATGATAGGGGGTTCGTGCTTGCAAAAGATCGCATCATCCTGAAATTTTCATATGTTGTTAGGACCTAAACCACAAAAAAAACAGATTTGCAGTTACCAGAGTTCCAAAACGGAAAACAGTTTTCCCCAGTGATGGGCTTTGATTTTTAGAAACTGACAAATTGTCATCAACCTGATAGGAATATATTGGATAGACATTATTATAATAATGATCTCATATCTGAATGCATATTTATGCGCTTTTTATCATGGACTGGGCGATATATTTTGATATATTTCACATATTTTATCCATAATGCTGAAGAAAGATGATCTCCCACTTCGTCACTACAGTGTGTTTGTTTTTCGTTTTTTTTTCAAGTAATCTGTCCCTACAGCTTCTCGATAGGATGAACAGCTCTACATAAAATACATACAACCACACAATATTATGACAAAACCTGTTTGCATCCCTTTCATTTCCTTCAGGAAGATATTAATAGTCAGAGAGGTCTTTATAGCATTGATATTTGCTTCAGAAAGATGTTTATATCCTTCATTTTATCACAAAGGTCTTTACTATAATCTCTTTCATCTTTTATAATCCTGTCTGAACTGTTTAAAAAACAAATACTGATAATGAAGTGTGTTTCGATAAAAATAACTTTATTTCTCAAATTTCAAAGAACAATTTTGAATCCACCAATTGATGTTTTGAAGGAATCCGTAATGAATTATTTCCACCTCTGAAATGAGAGTGGATTCTCTATAATATTTGGGCAGGTCAATCTAAATTATTTAGCAGTTCTCTTAAGCGTTACTAGGGCAGAAATTATCTTGAGACTTCCGACCTCCCCAACACAAATTGGAATTGAAATTAGGAAAAATCCACTTATTCCACTGTTATCAATCTGAACACGCTTTTTTAGTTTCAATTCCACAAAACAGTGATCTGGCTCCGAGATCCCAAGAAGATGGGAAAGCAGAAACAGCAATGTCGCCCCTTTCTCATAAAATCATAAAACGCGAACTATTTCCACATTTATTCTATTGCTTCTGACAAAATCGCATACAATGGTTAATAAATCAATATAATGAGAATGAAGAACTTCTGTCAGTTGATCAGCTGGATGACATCCAGTATGGAGCTGATGTTTACATTCACATAACCAAATATGCTGATTGATGATGATGATATGAATAATTTTTTGAATTAGAAGTATCTTCGTGAGTTGTGAAAATCAACATGATCATGCATGGTTTCATGGTATGCTCATAGGAAGTTCGATTTGAGCAGTGATCATTTCCCTCAATGCAATTGAACGATGAAAAAATTCAGACTGCCTTTACAGAGTTTTACAGCGATTGAATCTCACTAGACCTTTCAACCGATTTATCTGATCATAATGAACCGGGCGTTTGTCTTACTTTTCAGGTACTATCTCGGGTACAATATTGTTCCTGTGTTCGATTTTGATCTTTTCTGAGTGTACATGTTTTCTGGAAATAATCTCAACATATATCCCTCTTCCATCAAGCTCAAACAACCAAAATTCGTACATTTCCATGATTTGATCAATTTTGCTTCCAAGCTAACGCTTTCGTGAATAATAATTCAAGATAAAATCCCTCGAACCGCGGACTCAAGATTTTATCAAATTATCATACACACAAGTCATTTGCTAAGCAGAATTTCGAAACTCAGTGTTTGGAAAATGTATTTATTTCCCTGTTATGTGAGAAAAATAGAAATATCACTCTTGTAACCGCTACAGTCCTTGAAAATAATTGCATCTTGAATTCCAATGTTCAAAGAAAACCTATCCAAACTGACACTGTTATACCAAGTTTCTCTAATCATCATCAACATCATAGAATGGTAGCCTCCAACTATCACATCCTTGGACTTTCGAATATATCTCTCTCCACATACTATCACTGCTGCAGATGATGATTACAGGAAAATAGAGAACAATTCTCCTTACCCTATAGTAGATAACCTCGATCGTTCAATTTGCACAAAACCTCTTTTTCTCAGGGATCAAGATTTTGATTTCTTTATTTGGCAAACAAAGTGAAACAATAAAATTTGAGTCGGTATCATTGAAATATCTATTTCGATAAAAACAAATTGACTCAGAATGAACAAAATTATCATTGAGAACCACAAATGTAATGGAGAAAATAACTAAAAACTAAATCTCATTCTTTCAAAAGCGTCCAAGTTGAAAAGGTCTTTATCTGTCGCGTTGATTGTCAGATTTCGGGTATCAGTCAGATAAGAATATTTGATTCTAGTCTTCGAGAACCACGTGGATTTAGAAATTATGGAAGGATCCTACCCTAATCCAATTGAAGACAGGTACCATGGAAAATCTTACTGCCGTTGGACCATTAGTTATTTCGTTTTCGGATCACAACATTTCTCTGCTTTCGCTCGTTGAACGTTGACAGCCCAACTGTCCACCTTTTCATTTTTCGCCAACTCTGCTTCATCTGATTTTCATTCCTGGCTCATATAGGGTGAAACCTTCTGTCCTGTGATGATGATACCCGAAATATTGTCCTTTTTCCGCGCACATTTAATTGTCAGTTCCTGAATCGCGCACCACAAGCATACAAACAAAAAAATGGGTTAACAAAATCGATCTGGGATATATTGGGCTCGGCACAAATTCCACAACAGATACTTGACCAATATCAATATTAAACTTCATGAAATTCTGAAAATGGAGTATAGACATACTAAACTGTGGATATTGTGATTCAACTTACATTGGTAGGACATGCGGACCTCTAGGAGTTCGTCTAACAGAACTAATGAATCCCAAATCATATCAGCACCTGGTGAACACCTAATGCCTCACAACTATAATTTCAGTCCCAATAACAATTCAGAAAATCCACGTGAGGTACGTTCCAAAAACTACAATAGACTGGATTTCCTCGAATAAATGGAAGATTTGTAAAATATGGACATTGGAATGCTGAATAAAGACCTTCGTCTCAACACTCAAGTTAATTTGATAAGATCTTAAATCCGTCTTCATATACGTTTGAAATAATGAGGTAAATGAATTTTCACATTCAATAAAAACCAAATATTCAATTACTTTATTCATTCAGATATATACTTGTTCGAACTCATACTCTATGAAGACACCACTCATCAATTCCATCGGAGAGAGCATTCTTAATGATTTTTTTAAATGTGCTGAATGAGGCAAAAAACACTTCAAACCTGTCTATATTGTGTTTTTTCGCAGACTGAAGCTGTTGTGATGACTGAAGTCGTGGTATTTTACTTAGGAATGCTATCAGTTTAATATTCATCTGATCGAATTGTTTGGCTCATTGAATCAAGAATGCGTTGATTTGATTACATTCCTGTTTTGGCTCATCAATATTCCAAATGATCCTGAGTAACTTGCTCGATATTTCTTAAAATTCAAGTGAACCGGCCATACCTTGATTCAAATTCATAATTAACGAAAAATACTAGACATTCCCGTACGATTCCTACTAACTAATTGTTCAAGAAAACCACGACATGTTTTTCTCCACAGGATGGATATCTAGAGCCCAATAAGATGTATTTGATCTCTTCTGCTTGGATAAGCTATCATAATATAGGAAAACTCGCATCGCGTTTTACCCAATCGAGTAGAAATCCTTCAGTGCTCTCAAAAACTTTTATTCTGCTGGAGTTGATACGATATCATCCCATTAAAAACAATTGACTGCATCAATCGATATGATATGCTGAAGGAAAGTAAATGAATCTGTTGGCATTTTTCCAATTCAGTATCTGAGTTCATGGAAACTGCTTTACGGTACTGACAAAACAATCAGTCAATTTCACTTCATTCTAGTGCACTTACATATCTGGTCAAATATAACAATTTGCTCATAAGAGAGATAATATAAAAAATCTTTGCCATTTTCAGTAAGGATAAAAAAAAATGAATCTCATGATATTGAAATTGGTCAACTTTTCAAATACCTCATCCGTAATCATCATCCCAATTTTTTTTTCATTATAAAGTAAATCATATTACAGGTAAGCCAATTTCAAACGATCTGATTTGAAGAAAATACATTATCATAATCGTTCTATGGTCGATGAATACTTCATCCAAACTTACACAGGAGCAAAGTAACACTATTCCTCTGAGTTTCTCTTGAACATGATAATGTTACGTCCTAGCGCCGGTCCTGACCAGATTG
>JAVJAQ010003406.1:0-29018 GCA_032362365.1 Zygogramma bicolorata | reverse complement strand
GGAGTAGAAACCGTACTGAATGAACTCAGGCAGAGATTTTGGATCATTAATGGAAGAGCCGCAGTAAAATCTATTTACGGAAGATGTCTCAAATGTAGAATAACCAGGAGTAAACCGCTGCCACCATTAATGGGTCAACTTCCTGAAGTAAGGTTGATGAGGGGATTCAGGCCGTTCGAGAATGTTGGGATGGATTATTTCGGACCTTTCTGCATTAAAGTTGGCAGGAGACAAGAGAAACGCTGGGGTGTGATATTCACCTGCCTAGCAGTGAGGGCGATACATCTTGAAATAGCCCATACCTTGAACAGTGACTCGACAATAATGGCTATAATCAGAATGTCTGCACGGAGAGGATGCCCTCGAACGATCTATTGTGACAACGGCACAAATTTGAGAGGCGCGTCCAGAGAAATGCAAGAAGCCATGCAAAGTATTGACAGAACATCGATAGTTGATTCGATGTCTTCCAAAGGAATTTATTTCAAATTCTTACCACCAGCAGCCTCACATATGGCAGGAGTGTGGGAGAGATTAATTGGAAGCGTGAAGAGAGCTATAGGAAATATTCTCCACGATCAATCCCTAAGAGAAGAAACGTTACAAACCCTTTTTTCGGAAGCAGAGTCTATAGTAAATTGTAGACCATTGACTAAAGTTTCTTGCGATCCATCAGATGAAGAAGCTTTAACTCCCATGCATTTCTTGTTGAGATATTCTGATACGATTCATGAACCTGCAATACTTCCAATAGACCCTGGCTCCAACGGATTGAGACGTGAATGGAAGAAATCACGAATGTTGGTAAATGCGTTTTGGGACCGATGGGTGAAGGAATATCTCCCTTGTTTGACGAAAAGGAGTAAATGGACCAACGACAGCAAACCTATCAGAATAGGAGAAATAGTAGTTATGGTCGACGATCAAGCTCCAAGATATAGATGGAAATTGGGAAAAATCGTAGCTTTATATCCAGGTTCAGATGGTCGAGTTAGAGTGGTCGATGTCAAGACTGCTAATTCAGAATATCGACGGCCAGTAACAAAAATTTGCAAACTGGAACTAGAAGACTGAGTTAGTTCTTCTAGCGGGGGGGAGAAATGTTAAATAGTTTGCCTTTTAATCTGTTTACCGTTGAGATAGTTTGTGTTGTTGACGTGTAATGAAAAAAGTTGTTGATTAGTCAATGTCAATAAAGAAGTTTGTCCCGACTAAAATTGTGGATTTATTGGCTTGAAAAGACCAAAAGTTTGACCAGAAAAAACATATATAGTTCACGGTTCATGATACTTTGAGAAATGGTGGTAACTGAATTTGTAGAGAATCTAATTTCCTATGAATTCCATTCGAAACCTTTTCCAGTAACATTAGATACGAAAAACATTTCATAACGCATAAAATGGATTGAAGTGTTCATAAACATGTCAATACAGCTGAGTAGCGAATCAATTAAAATTTTCAATAGGGTGGGGAACAAACTGATAATTTATCAATCTTTATTGTTACTTGCAAGGGTAAAACGGTATCATCATATGATATAGTCTATGTAGCAAAAAACAACAGTACACCACCCTACACCATAAGAATTGTTATTGTTATTATTGTCGTCTAAACTAGCCTAATAGGGTCCGTACTCCCCACTGAACCGAAAATAAAGGCCTTCTGCATGCGACCGGCCAAGATTTTTGCCGCATTTCGGCAAGCCGGTATGGTCTTGAGCTCCGAGAGTATTCTGGAACCACCGAGAACCACCTATAATCAGAACCACTGACTTGACAGAATAGTCCAACTTTATAGTCCAGCTTTATAGCTCCAAAACTATAAATGCTACGGGAAAAAGCCTTCGAATGAAAGTTATAGGAACTGTTATGCTCTACAAATTTGGTTGCAAACCATTTTTAATGTAGCATGAGCAGTTAACCAGGGGCACGGCCCAGGACTTTAGGTTGACTGCCAGTCATTCGATATCTGACGTTGAGCAGCGCCGAGCGCGGTTAGTACTTAAATGGGTGACCTCATGCAGGAAAAGACTGCATCGAAAGTCCATACAACTGTAGCAAAATATCATAGCACGCAGGCAATATATTGATGCGCACAAGATACTTTGAGGATATGCCGTTCTTCGGAGGGGATTTAAAACCAGTGGTCCCGAGTCCATAGATGATGGGCTCGTAAAAGTTCCCTACCTTTGGTTGAAATACCAGAGGGTACGGAAAAGTTTCCGGTTGGAGAAAGTGTGATCACTGGCATCGGTGTTTGGCCTTGGTAGCGGAAATAAGCCAACATTAAATAAAGAATTGAAAAAATAATATAAATTAAAAAAAAAAAAAAAAAAAAATTTTTTTACGTGTTTTTCACCTTATCCCCCTTTCCTTCGTGAAAAAAAAAAAATGAATAATTCCAGGCTATGTTTATCAGTCATTGTATGTAAATCTTCAGTTGCGGTTGAAGATGAACAAATGAATACTGATTTTAAATATGTTTTACACAAAGGCACTGATCTGGTACAAAACCGATAGAAATTTCAAAAAACGATCAATCCTGATTTCAGGTCATCAACTGATCATCTAACTCCATATGAATAGAAAACTATTATATTTTGATCGAAAAAGATCACCAATTCCTACTAACATAACTTTTTCACCTTTGCTTTATGTAATTTGTAATACTTGAGATTGTTTCATAAAAAATGTATGTGAAATATCTTCATGAGATAAGTTTACAGATATGAAACGGAAAATGCCCACTAAATGTGATCCTGAATTTTTTTTTGATATTCGCAGAACAATAGAATGGCCAGCAAGGCCTCCAGATCTCTTTCCTACAAATTACTTCAATTACACTGATGAGTAATTTTTCCAACAGTACTATAAAATGAATTTGAAAATGAGGCTTTTTTCTCAAAAATATTTCGTTTCGGAATAATGAATTTAATTCGTTCCTTTCGCAATACGCCGTATATTAATGACGTATAATGGTTGAATTTCGAGGCAATCTTGAATACTCATTTTTCCAGATTGGCTGCTCAAGGATTCTCCTGTGTGCTTAATCACGTTTGCCAAGTAGTATCACGATTCACAAAAATGGAGTCTTGTGGATTTTTCTGTGGAATCGGCAGAATCATTTCTGGGTAAATGTCAATGAATAAGTTGTATTTCTGGTAGTTATTTTCCATTAATTTTTCAGGGAAACTGGACTGGAAGCAAACTTCTTCAAGAGTTTAGTCAATCGATGTGACTACTATGAGAAATTATGTCCTCACCACTCTCCTGCTGTAACAGCTGTCAGTTATGGATGATTTCTTTTAATTTTTATAACAAGTTGTGATAAAAAATTTTCGAGAACTTTTTCAAATATGATCGCGAATCCAATATATTCCAATACAAGTCGAAACAGTAAAAAATCAACGGAAAAATAAGTGTCGAAATGCAGTCAAATGCCTTTCTTTCAAATCATCTTTCGAACAATTCGTTCAGACCAGTCTGAAACTACACAGTAGGTTTTGGCTAGCACCTGTCAGAAAACAACTATTCCCCCGGCTGATACCACGAAGGGCATTGCATTATATCCGACCGGTAACAGTGCAGGTTTCTTCACAGAAAAAAATCCGCCATTTGCTTCTGCAACTGAAGTAATTGATTTTCAATTATTGGGACAGGCATACTTGCAGACCCGTTCCGTCTATTTGTTCACTCGTCAGTACGAGGTAGGGTCATCATCAACATAAAGTTGATGGTTTCCCATAACTAGAAATCAAACGCCTTTCATAGTATCAAGCCTCGACCAAAGCTGATGCGAAATACACGAAGTCATTGCGCCATCTACACATAGACGAGGTATTCCAAAAACAAACCGAATTCGCCCATTCCTCCTGCAAGGAAAATGCAAAAACATTCGACATAGTCGATGGGAAAACTTGAAGACTGGCGTTAAATCAAATCGTTTTTCGAACAAAACGTTCAGGCCAGTCTCAAACTACCTAAACGGTAGGTTTTGGCTGGCACCTGTCAGAAAACAAATACTCCCCTGGCTAATGGCACGAAGAGCATTGTATTATATCCGACCGGTGCCAGTGCAGGTTTCTTCACAGAAGATTATTCTTCATTTGTTTTTGTCGATACAAATGAAGGAAGTTATTACTGTGTAGGTAGTTTGAGACTGGCCTGAAAGAATTGTTCGAAAGATCATTTCACTCATTAGTGGTCTCGGTAGTGTAGTGGTTAGCATATCTGCCTATCAAGCGGAAGGCCGGGGTTCGAATCCTCACCGGGCCACCGTGCTGGGTAATCGCACGTTAAAAGGTAAGGCCTCGTTGATCCATTGCTCGCACAAGTTTCGACTTCTGAGGGTTGACGTTCGTCAGCTGGTTAACGGAAACGAACAATTTTTTTTAGAACTCATAGTTGGATTTTCGTATACTATACAGTGCGACCGTAAAAAGTTCCACCTCCCTCATAGCTTACGAACGGGACAAGATATAAAGATCGGACAAGGTTTTCGTTGAATTGCTCGATTTTCAGTATTGAGAGTGAAAAAATAGTTGTGTGACTTCAATGAAAGATTACCTGGCTTGACTCACGACTTAGCGGTAGTCCAATTTATTCATTTCAAGAATGTTTTGCCTCGGTTCGAGTTTCGACTTCTGGTAGGAAAAATCTAAAAATCGAGTAGTGCCCTCTCGGCGGCGGATGTTGATTTTTCCACTGAACAGTATAAAAATTAATGCATCTCACGTAAACTTTGTCCGGGTGTTTATATCTTATCGTGATCAAAAATCAAATTTTACCTCTGGTGTTTAAGTGGAAACTCTCCTCAGAAAGCAAAAACCCTATAACCGAACTGATATTAACGGCACTCAACGCACTTTTAGCTAACAAGGTGGGCATTTTCAAAACAAATAAGTTCTGCCGTGTGCGATTGACGTCAAGGTGGATTCATGCATCAATCGTAGATTGGAAGTTGGAACTCAGAAATCGCAACTCCTAATTTACAATGAAATACACACCAATCTTATGAACTGTCAAACCGTAAGGAAAGCTTTCCTAATTTGTCGATTCCACGCAGTCGCTTTGAAGTTTGGTGACACCTGTTACAGCCTAATATTATTAGGGAATTGTTTTATTGTTGAGAGTATCGCTCCTAATAATGAATTGTAAGGAAAATTCTATAAAGTTCTAATGATGAATGTCAATGGTTTCTAGGTTAACCTTCAGAGGCGCATTTTGAGCTTTAGTGCAACGACGGTCCTTCGAGTTATTGCATAACACTGCATTATAGATATGCTAATTCTAGTATTTCTTATTCTTTTATTGTACCTATTTATAGTTAATAGGAATATTAAATTCGTGATTTACGAATCACGACCTAGGAGTTGTACATATTGTAATATCAACAGTGATTTTTTCATAAACTGATATATCAATACTGATAACACATTATTGGTTATGAATTGAAATAATGTGAACAATAAAAACTAGAGTATTAAAATTTACTGGATTTCAATGAAAGTTTTGTCAAGGAATCATTGCACATTTAGTTTTACTAATCCGCCTCTACATAAAAGTTTCTTCTAGTTTTTTTCATAAACAGAGAATAATGATTTTCCACTGACGATGTGCTGTTGCCTCAGACATAACTCCAAGTCATCACATCTATATCTTGGAGAATTTGTAATGTTAGTAAACTTGAGACAGTAAGTTCAAGTCTCGCAACAGCCAGTGATTTTTTTAGGTAAGTACATGTGAGATGTGAGTGAAGGTAATTGTGCTAACAGGGGATACCAGTCATCTGAAATTTATGGATTAGAATCAGGATCACTTTGGCTCTGAAAGTAGGATGCCAATACCGAATTTCAAATACTTGGCACCCTCAGGATCAGAACCTCAACTCTTGGATGTCTTCAAAATGTGAATTTTAGGACAAGAGATCTCTTCCAAAGAACGTATGGCATAGCCGTTGAAGAATCATGTGAATCTCCCAGGACATTGACATAACCTTGATCAAGATGCTTGTGAGGCGTTGACATAATCGATTATCTACACTTGAAATTACAAATATAACGGCATTCAACTTCACACTAGGCATCTAATAAATACATTTGTTTCGAGTTCAGCAACATAGAGATCTAATCATAAAAGCAAACTGAATACTCGATCTTCACTTAATGACATGTTCCACGCTCCAAATGGTATATCAAATATGAAACTGCAGTTACTGTTGGTAGCTATTCTGTTTGGTGATTTAGCAGAGTCTAAGTTGCTAGACACCAGCAGACACTTGAGCATCCGACAGAAAAGATGGCTAGTATGGAGCGATCGGGGGGGTGTGAGTTGGGTTCAGGTATGTTCGATGAAATTTTTTTTATTTTAGATGAATTTAGGCAAGACGACTTCTCCAGCTGTCACCTATGTTTCTTTACAGCCGGACTGGACATGAAAAAGAATATAAATATTGACTGACGTTGAATTTGCGTAATTGCGTATCGAATTATGAATTGGGAATTGATCTCGGAATTAATACTATGGCATTGAAATCTGAATGAGAATCGTCTGAGAAACCTAGAAGCCATCAGATCTTATATGAAGTTTACTATCGGCATTTATCTTCTGAAACGAAAATCTGTATGTGAACGTTTATATTTTCTTTAATTTTGAAGTTATCTCATAAGTGATTTCTCTGTGGTACTTCTCTACTGAATATGTTCAACAATAAAATAAAAAAATGAGTCGATATCTCCATTACATAATTTTATTCATAATTCAGACAGGTTCATATTCAACTTTGACACAATAGACGTTGTGGTAGTTTCGGAAAATTAACTTCGCACATCCGAAATTTGTTATAAATTTTATTTATTCAAACAGGCCCCTGAAAAAAGAAGAATTGCTCCGTGAGTTGTACTATGCTCGAAACCATCCCTAAGTTATCATTTTCCATATGAGAATCAACAAAGACAGAAATCTGTACTATCGACGAGTTGAAAAGAGATTTTTCATACTTGGATCGATCGATACAAAATAATCAATAATATCTATTTCGCTACCAAAATTTCAACACATTTTTGCGTGGTACATGGTGTCACGTACCCTAAGACGACTTTATATGACGCACTTCAAATTAATTCATGAATGGCAGAGGTTCGTTTATCGGGCTCACGTATTTGATGTTGTTTAATACGAATCCCAAGTCAAAACTTTATGGTCATTCAGATTTCGAAAGAATGTCATATTCGTTTATTTTTGTCAAAAAAAGTGCCCGAAAAGGAACTTTTTATTCGCCAAGGGCTAAGTACACACCTTTCCACTGTCCTCAAATCATTTGAAAGTTACTATTACATTTCTAAATTTATTTCTGTGAATTGTGTCATTGATATTCCCGTAATATTCCTGAATTTATTTCTGTATTCTGTGGTGTTTGAAATTTCCTTAATATTTTTGAATTCAGTTCATTTTTGGTTTGGGCCTTCCCTTCGAGGTTCATCGTAATGCTGTCACTCTCGGAACCGTTATGAAAGCCTTTTATCTCCTTCCAACAAACAGCTCTATATATACTCAACCATCGAGTACAATATACGAAAGGAAGAAAAGATCAACGTCGAGGTGGATGTTATATGAGATATTGGAGAGATTTCTAGCAAGGTGAGTAAAGATTTGTCATATGATAATGGCCGTGATCATTCTCACTGTCAGAATAGTTCTGTTTCATTGTAAACAATGGTGAGTCAATCGGGTTAACGAAGGTGGTGCATTTGCAGTAGTTTGCATTATGCCTAATTTGTCGGAAGTTTTCCTATAAAGCATTGTACAATTACACCACCATCGTTTTTATGATAAAAACACTGCATTCTTAAAACGAAATTTATAGTCGAGCCTTGAGGTCGGCCTCTCATAATTTTTTGCCGAGTTGAGTCGGAGTCGAGGAAGTACGAAAGCGTAGACATTCAATATTTTTTCTTAATTTCGAATTTGAAATCAAAATTTGACTGTAAACTCGAAAGTATTGCTAATTTCGACATTGGACTTGAAATGATCAACAATTTCGACTTTGAAGTTTTCATTAATTATTTTTGTTTATGAGTAAAAAAAATGGACGAACATATAGGAAAGGTACAAACATATAAGAGTGTAGTTGAGGATGATAAGACGGATCCCAGCACTGTAATGGCCAAATCAAAAGTATGACAAAAAATCCATGTACTAAAATACATAAAAATACATTGGAAAACATATTGTATATAGACCTTTCTAAGCTTTCGAAAGGGTTGTCAGAATGCCAAAAAAATATTTTTTGTATTCTTGGACCACCTCATCTCCCCTCGTTGTTTCCTTGTGCTCTCAATCCAGCACAATCTGTAAAAATAAGGATTAATTTTGGAATCTACACAAGTGTAGAAGGTCAGATTTTCAATCTAACCCGAAAAATTGCTGCGTTAATCAAAAAACAATCCCTTCTGAATGGAACATGTTCTGTTAGT
Organism: Zygogramma bicolorata; assembly: GCA_032362365.1. Taxonomy (NCBI): domain Eukaryota; kingdom Metazoa; phylum Arthropoda; class Insecta; order Coleoptera; family Chrysomelidae; genus Zygogramma; species Zygogramma bicolorata. The sequence continues at coordinate 20,545 of JAVJAQ010003406.1, read as the reverse complement.
AAGCGAATTCTCGTATAACTCACATTTGTCTACTGAAAAATACGAGAACTAATATTTATGAAAAAAAATTGGCGTTAATGTTTCGGAAATTAAATCCGCTTCCGTTTCCAAAACTCGTTCAAAAATATTCTATTTACATAGTTAAGTTTTCTTAAATTTTAAAAATTTGAAGTTTATATCAACTGAACTTGTTGGGATGCAAGTATCCACAGACAGCATGATAAAAGCAAATTCAAATTTTTGACAGTTACGAAAACGAAACTAGAAGAGAATATTTGTGAACGAGTTTCGAAAACGGGAGCGGATTTGATTCCTAAAACTTTAGCGATAAGTATTTTGATTAAAATTAGTTCTTGTATTTTTTGATGGTCAAATTGAGTTATACAAGAAGTTGCTGACTAATGAAATGTGTTCCATTAAAAACTGTTTGACCATTAGCGCCGCAACTTTTCGGGATAGATTAAAAATCTCAAAAATCTGTCCTTCTACACTTGTATAAATTCCAATATTATTTCCCAATTTTCAAATTGTGGTAGGTTGAAAACCCAAAATAAGTAAGAACAAAAAATCTATCCATCACGAAATAATGACAATCATACAATACTTTTCTTCGTTACCTGAACAAACTCTATGAACTCCTCAAAATCATCCATAACGGAAAGAAACTAACAGTCGAAATCAAAACACGAAAATTTCACAACCTGAAAATATAAGCCAAGGCGTCTTCAAAGTAGTTATCGACCTTATTTTGCCTCCACTCAACCTTAAGGCCTCTTTTGAATCACTATGAAACGCAAATCAGTCCTCACCAGAATTTGAGTGCCGAACACGCCCTAATTGGGAAGAATTTATACCGATGAGGGCGCTGATGTTTGTTCAAAAATGTCGGCAACAAACCGTAATCAGCTGATCGTAATCGGCCGAAAACATATGTTTACTATTGCTTACGTTGTATTTTGTATTGTATCTTGTGTTTTTCGAATTTTGGCAAAGTTCTGTGTGAAACAAATGTGTAGACTAATCAGTGTGTGATTGTTTCAGAGAAGTGTACCATAATTTCACATTCAGAAGTTTGTTTTTGTTTTACGTGATGAAATAGTTCAAATATTTTCCGATAGAGGCGTATCTGGATGATGAACTTCCCAATATTGATTTTTCATAAAAATTTAAAATTGTTTATCCTTCTATAAAGCTAAATAATGGCAAATTCAATGCATCTATGGAATTTTATACACCACTAAAAAAAATTCGGATTTTTTTTTGGAAAAATCGGTCTTATTATTTTCAAGATAAAATGAAATAAGATTTCAAAAATTGGGTTTTCAGGGTCTCTGATCGTGTTATATTATAAAGATTCAATGAAATATTAGAATAGATGTACAGAGAGTAACTCACCATTACATCATTCCAGAACTCTTCAACTATCTCACTTTCGACGCTATTGTTAGTCAAAATGGAACAATATTCTTGAATTTTCAATCGATTTCTTGTAATATACATAATTTAGAGATGATTCGAACGCTATTATATCTGGAAAAATTTCCAGTTGGTGTCTCGAGAAGAATAATATTTGATGATATGATATTCATTTTTCTTTTTAAATGAAAATGATCTCGAATAAGTGCCCGAAAAAATATATGAAAATTGTCAGATATAAAAATAACGAGAAGGATCATATAGTGTAGCCGCTGAAAAGATAGAATGATCACGTGAACGGCACGCACTCTTCGAATGTTCCTCTCTCCAATTTTACAAGTCCGATTTACACCACTCAACAAAAACGTCGCCTCAGCAGTGAATTCAACAGCACTTCCCTGTTCTCCCATAAACTCTTGGGATGCTTTTTTATAAGTGTTCATTATTACACCTTTTTCCTCTACAGTTAAATGTCTTTTTTTTGATCTTTTTCTTGGAGGTAAAAGAGTGTTTCCCTCCATATTATTTAATTAACGTAACATACGTAAATACAAAGCACAAATGTGTACAGTACAGTATAAACAGTTCTTCATTTATTTCAGCTTAGAAGGCGTGGCTACGCCGCGCGCATATTCATATGTAACAGTCAAGATATCCACTTCGGCGAGCCGAACGCGGACGAACGCTTTTTTATATGTAACGTGCACGATACGTGCACGTGCACGATAGCACTTAAATGGACATTAATCGCATTTTTACATTAGGTTCGGTTAGATTAGGTTCGGTTAGATTAGGTTCGGTTAGATTAGGTTAGTTAGGTTCGTTTACATTAGGTTAGTTAGGTTCGGTTGAGTGCTATCGTGCACGTTACATACAAAAAAAGCGTTCGTCCGCGTTCGGCTCGCCGAAGTGGATATCTCGACTGTTACATCTGAATATGCACGCCGCGCAGGCTAATATAGATGCAGGCATTCACTGTTCACGCGTCCTTGAATTCCATCTGTTGAACAGCCCGACTATAGTATTTTTTGAAAGAGAAATAAATTGGAATGCAAGTGTTTCCGGCTTTATAAGCCGTGGTCTGCAAGTTTTCGGGCCTAAAGTTTCGTCTGCATCTGGGGCGTACATTATCGAAGGCGATTCGGCAAAGGTCGAAGTGTCCTTTACTGTGACGCTTTCACTGAATGTTGTCCAGTTGATACGTCCACATTTATTACTTGACTCGAAGTTGAACAGTTGTTTATCATTCCTGATCAAATTACCGGAAAAACGTTTTTTCTGATTACTTCAAATTTATTGACCTGAACTCCTTTCTATATTATTGGAAGAATCCAGGAATTTTGATATGCAGGTAACCTCGTTATTCGATTAAACATTCAGTGACAGTGTCGCAGACATTGTCCGTGAAAGTGTACCATCTTTGATAAAAAGTGAATTGGTTGTAAAAAATTTACTGTTTAACAAACGGAAAGTAATTCGGATAAGACCACGCCCATCGACCACTATCGCGAATGTTCGAGAAATATTCCGACCATTGTTTACACACAGGGAGTTATCGGGAAGGTTCGAGAAACGTCGATGCTCGTTCGATAACGAACCATGGACGTATTTGAAGAGGCACAAGGGTCAGTACTGAATCAGTTGAAAACCAACATCGCGATCGATTGAATCGATAGGCCAAACGGTGCGATAGCTATTCGATCAAGTAATTTATTGAGTTGTATATTACCTGTTTGGTGATTTCTTGAATCTGTTGGAATGAAGTTGTTTTATTTTGCCGTACCAATCGTCACTTATTTTTGAACCCAGAGAAAAACGTAAGAATTGGTGTCAGAAAAAAAATGAGTGACTGGAGAGGCCCAGACATTTCATGGTAAATACGAGGAAAACCTATTATGGCGACATGGAGGTACTCGAGAAAATGTTGGAGGCTATGGAGTTGTGGCTAGAACGACGCCAGGAAGAAACAGTAATGTTGGAGGAAGAAACACAGACTGATGAGCAACGGCGACGGGAAGATAAAGGAGCTAACGAACAAAGATGCCGAGAAGAATGAGAGGCCAAAGAACAACGTCGCCGAGAAAAAAAAGAAGTGTTGGGAGCCATGGAGTAGTGCCTATACCAACGACGCCGGGAAGAAGAAATCTGCAGGAAAACGACGCCGGAAAGAAAAGGAATTTGGAGAACAACGTCGTGGGGAAGAGAAGGAGGCTGGAGTACGACGACGCAGAGAAGAAAGATAGGCTGAGGAACAGCAAAGAAGAGAAGATAGAGACATGTTTCTAAGAATATTCCACGAATTGAGGAAAACCAAACTCAGTAGGAAAATACTCAAGTAAACTAGAAAAGACCTTCAGAAAGAAGGTAAAGGAACGAAAGAAGAGCTCCAAGAACAAGTATGGGAAACGAAAAAAGAGCTTCACGAACAAGTCAAGGAAACGAAAAAAGAGTTCCAGTACAAGTCAAGGAAGCGAAAGAAGAGCTCCAGGAACGAGTCAAGGAAGCGAAAAGAGAATAAAGATAATCACTCCAGGGGCGGATCGAAGGAACGAAAGAAAACCTTCTACGCCAAATTTTGCTCCTCCTTGAGCGGCAGAAGACAAGAAATACCCATACTGTGTCGAAAAATAAGGCCTTTTCCAACCAAGGAGTGATAAGCCACCACTTTCTCTGGAACATCTACAAAAGGCAATTCGAGGCAGCTGAAACTGAAATGAAGAGGAGAAAGCGGCATCTTTCCTGCTGGCCTTGAAGGGAAAACCATTCAAAATACTGCCACTTACCCGTATGGAAATCAAAGGAATAATGAAGCAGTCGTATCGGCTCTGGAGGTTGCATATGGCAGTCAGTAGACGAAGCAAGTATGCTAGAGCCAGCTCAAGTCAATTACCCAAGAAATATCATAGAATATGATCACCCGGAAGCAGCAGAAGAATTCAGCAACCAGTTATGTGTTCATAGAATCATCGGCGAGTTCAAGTACATTGAAATGAAGCTCGGACATCACTTCACCTTGAAACTTTGAAAGATGCTCTTTCCTATGCTCTTGAGTTCGAAGCTGCCTAGAATGGCTCCCAACAGTAGCAAATTCATCTAGTAGGACCATCACTCAAGAAGACGATAAGAGCCTGACTGGAGTCCTAGCGGCAGTGGTCGAAAAGCTGGATACTCTGGAGAAACGCTTGGCAACGGAGGTACCTGTTAACGATCAAAAGGGGCGGCTGAAATGTTACAACTGTGACAGAGAGGAGCATCGGAAATGCAACTGCTGTGCTCGATCAAGGTGCGAGGGGAGAAAGAATTGGCGACGTACGGTACCCGAACTAGACGAAGAGAGCCTGGGTGAAGTCCTAGCAACCCTGGTCAGAAAGCTGGATGCTCTGGAGAAACGCTTGCCAACGGAAGTACCTGACAATGATTGAAAGGATCGACCAAAATGCTATAACTGTGGCGTGGCATCTGAAACTTGACTGCCGGGCTCGATCAAGGTCATAGGGAAGGGGGATTGATGTCATACGGCACCCGTACAAGTACAGAGAGGTCCGGAGAAGTCTGCTCAGTCAACAAACGACTTGGAGATATGCCATCGCGGGGGAACAATTCATGGAAACGCAGAGTGTCTCTCAGGAAGACCTTCCCTGGAGGGATGCTGCAAGTTTTGTCAGCGCCAAGAAACAAAAAATGGATGACCTACGCATGATGGCGGATGTTTGTCCGAAGTTACAAAAGACGCCAAGATGATTCCGCCGATAGAAAGATTGCAACAAATTATGACGGCTACCAACGTCGATGAAACTGGCCTGACAAAGTATACGGTGAGAGATGGATAGAAACAAGACCCAGACGAAGATAAACCAGGAGTGAATCCACAAAGGAGCAAGACCGCAGTGGCAGGAAATCGAAAAACATGGCCAACCAGCTAAAGGTTACTAGCTTCAGTGGGACTCGTTGAGTCTCTGAAATGACTTGATCATTCAGAAATGGGAAAGCCCTGATGAAAAACTGGTCTGTTATCAAACGATTCTCCCCAGAATATGCGTACCAGACTGCTTGAAGAGCTCTACCGACAGCCGTTCTGGAGGACACTTTGGGTGAACAGAACATTGGCCAGAGTACGTGAGAGGTAGGTACCGTTGAGTAAATTGTCGGCAGGATGTGAAGGAATGTTCCAAACCATGCGAAATGTACCCCTTCAAAAAAAGTCCTGAAACAAGTCTCAGTAGACATACCAGGACCATTTTCCGCCACAACTCACGATAATAAGTACCTGATGGCCGTTATGGACTACTTTTCGAAATTGCCTGAAGTTGAAGCTGTACCCAACTAGGAGGCGAAAACGGTAAGCCTTCCTGCAGAATGTAATTTCTAGACATGGGGTACCTCTGGAAATCCACTCTGATCAGGGCTGTAATTTTGGGTCCGTTTGGGAGGAGATAAAGGGCCTGCTAGGGATGAAGGAAACCAGGACAACAGCTCTCCACCCCAGTCTTATAGAATGATCGAGGGATACAACCGCACGATAAAAAATTACCTGTTGATGTTCGTGTCCGAAAACCAAAAGGATTGGGACAAGCTGGTACCTCTGTTTCTGTTGGTACCGACGTTCCCAACATGAAGCTACCGGGTATTCACCCTCCATGTTGCTAACCGGTAGAGAGTTGAAAATTTCCATTGATTTGATGTCTGACAGACTTGGGACTGATATAATCGAAGATGTGTCGCTGTCGGACTATGTAACTGAAAATCAGTTCCTTCATTTGAATCAAAAGCATATGCGGGATTTTCTTCTTTGAAGAACCCCGCACTGGCTCCGATTGGATATAATACAATGCCCTTCGTGGTATCGGCCAGGGCAGTATAGTTTTTTTCTGACAGGTGTCGGCCCAGAAGGTTACTGTGTAGGTAGTTGAGACTGGCCTGAACGAATTGTTCAAAAGATAATTCAACTTCAGATATTCTGAAATAGGAGGCCAATCCAAGAAACATTTCTGTGGAAAAATGTGTCAATGATCGACGGTGGCGACCATCATCTGGCGGCCCAGAAACGTATTAATTCTGGGTTCACATGAACATGGACTATGAATTCGACCCCTAGTTCTCAGGCACACTCTTCTCACGAAAAAGACTTTTGAAACAGGATTGAAATTCTCTTGATATCTGACATAATAATATCATTTCCTCCCGGAATTCTGTTTCAGGTCAATGACTAGACATATTTGTCTCAATATTTGAGATATTTACATGCCATATGACAGCTCATTCCTTTTTACTTTCGATCTATGTAAAAGGAATTGTTCGAGAAAATTTAGTAGAATGCTTCAATTATTTTTTCAGATATAACAGTGGTGATGGAAAGTCCTGTATCCTCAAGTCAATATGCGAGTTGTCGCATTCACCCTTAGAAGAGTCTTCGGGGCTTCTTGCCGAGATTGTTACTACTGTTCTGAGGTGAATAGAATGATATTTTGACTGAGTTATTTCATTCAAATTCATTACTTATTTTTTGACACTCGAATTTTGGACAGCTCACTCTTGTATATTCCATTATTATCTCTACAATTTATTTTGTGATTAATCGAGCTTCTATTGCAATCGGGTGTACATAAATAAACCTTATAAAGTGTGTACGCATATAATAACGGGTGCTAAGACTTTTCATGGTTATTTTCAGGCCTTCTTCCACCAAAGAAATTTTCCAACATCACACCAATATGGACTATGTGTCGGCGGAAAAACTGGGAGCGGATTTGGAAAACTGTGATTTACTATATCCGGAATGTAAGCTGAACATTCTACAGAGTTTCTCAAGATTTATAAAATAAAAAATGACAATGGAAACTATATTGAGTTTTAGTCTGCTATTATCTTCCAAAACACACTTATTTTTCTAACTTTCTGTATGGTTTCATGTTCAAGAGATCTTCCGCTGAGACGCATAAACCAAATGACTACGATTTCTAAATATATTCCTAGGTCATGTGAATAATATAGGGTTTTTCCTGTAGATTCGGTTATAAATGACACTGAGTACAGCAAAAACAAAATGAATTCATACGAAAATAACCTTGTCTCCTTGATGAAGTTATGATACATTCAATATTATTACATTTCAACTTCTCGAACCACTTTGGGGTTCTTGATAGTAGTTTAATGATACTTAATATGTAGTTTGTTATTTTTTGATCTCCCAACATTCGTAAGTATCATGTAAAAAATCACTTCTACTATTTTTCTCATTGTTAATTCTATTTCAGCTCGATTTTTGTACCTAACTGAAGATGAACATATATATGTTCGAAACATGTCTCAACTAGGACATTTTTCCTGTAAGAATTAAATATTTTGTGGAGATGTTTCCTTTTTCAACGAAATGAATTCATTCAATGAACACTAGATAACTGAGAACGAAATATTTCGCAAACTGAAATAGATCGCCACAAACTATTTCTTCAAAATTCGCACATTAGCTTGCCCACACCGTCACATACCTATCACTCGAAAACTGATCCACTCACTTGGGATGGTCAAAACTAGAGTGATTCCATACGCTGTCACATTCTCATATACTAGGTGGAGCACCGTAAACGAAACTGATGGAATATCTTCAAAACACGTGTGTTGTGAAAATAATGCAAAACACATCGATTTTTATTCCAACGGGGACATCTTCCTATCATAACCTCAACTGTCATTCCTCTCCTCCACCCCATGGTCACTATCACCCAAATAATTCGAAAAGGAAAAGTATGGTTTGAAGATATTTCTGTATCACTTTAATTAATTCATTTCAGTCATACTAACATAAGCCAATTTTGAATCGAATCGAACCACAATTACAAATTCCGTCCGCCATCTTGGTTTTTTCATTGACAAAAAAATCATGATTTCCCCACATAATTATTCTGATTGTAATCGAATCATAATTTCAAATCTCGTCCGCCATCTTGGAGCTACCATTTTGTTTTTGCAATTAGATACAAATCATTATTTTCGACCCTGAAAGCCATCACATATGAATTTTGAATCAAATCGGACCATAATTGCAAATTTTGTCAGCCGATTTGGAGCCGCCATTTTTGTTTTTTCCCTCAGAAAAATTCCAGAATGCACAATGAATTCATGACAAATTAGCTTGCGAATGAAGTATCATAATTTGGACTACGAAACAGTTGTTTCTGTTAAAAGATAATCAGTTTGTACTTTAGGATGGCGACATTCTGTATGTTCCAATTCTGTTATTGTATGGTTCTATGAAAAAAGATAGGTATCGTAGCAACGTTCTTGTTTTAATGTAACATGTTATGAATTGTATATCCTTTGCATAATATAGTTACTTGCAAACACCGAATATAAGGTTGTCTCAATCAAGCTCAGTTTTATCAGGTTATGGACCCAGTCCTCGTTTAAAGACTAGAAATTATTGGAAGCTTGGAGAAATATCAGAGAAAACATCGGTTGAGATTTCAGTAATCTGAAATATGTCAGCGAATGTCATTGTACCAGTTCTCGAGTCAAACAACTTCAACAATTGGCGTTTTCGTATCATAACCATCCTCAAAAGGGAACAGTGTGAGGATGCGATCCTGAATGGTCCACCTGGTCCAAATGATTCTGCCGAGGTAAGGAGCAAATTTGAGAAAAATGATTCGAAGGCCCAATCAATCATTGTCAAAGGAGTGTCAGATAAACACCTCGATTTGATCAAAGACTGTAAAACAGCAAGAGAACAGCTAGCAGCTCTGAAGGATGTATTCAATGGAACAAGTTCGTTTACCAAACTGTCGCTGTGGAGAAAACTATTCAGTCTAAGTTCTGAAGTTAACGAAAAGTTGGAAGATCACTTCCTCAAATTTGGTATTATTATAAGGGATTTGAGAGACCTGGGATCTACGATCGATGAAAGTGATAGAGTTTGTCACTTGTTGTTATCCTTGCCACAAAAATTCGACACTGTAGTGACTGCTCTCGAAACGGTGTCTGATGCCAAAATCGATTTTGCCAAAGCAAGGTTGCTCGATGAAGATATTAAAATTAATTCGAGGCCAGGAGCAGACTAATATCAAAGGAAGGAAGTAAGTTTCAGAGCAGAAACATTCAACAAAGGATGTTACATATGTGGAAATAAATTCCATTTCAAAGCACAATGCCCTAAAAGAAATTAAGGTGTCCAAAGTAATGTGAGAGGTTGCTCGAGGGGTGCTTACAGAGGTTTCCGAGGAAGAAGCAGAGGTTATCGAGGTCAAGTGAACCCAATTAGAAGGAATAATATCCAAGAAAATAATCGGAATGGAATGCAATAAGCCAATGCAGCAGCACAAGAGACTATTGCAATCTTTGCAGCAAATTTATGTGACAGTGTACATAACGTTACATTTGTTTTGGACTCTGGTGCAAGCAATCATTTTGTTCAAGAAAAACTAGAACCCTACATGCATGATATTAAAATCCTTGACCACTGCATTACTGTTCATATTGCCAATGGCCAAACTTTGAGTACAAATAGAATAGGAGTTCTGAAAGCCAAATGTCAAGGACGTGCGTTATCCATTGAAGCTTTAATAGTACCTCAAATGAAACACAATCTTATTTCTGCGTCGAAAATCACTTCAAAAGGTCACACAATTTTCTTTGAAAAGGATCAGACTATAATCAGTGGCAACTACTTGAATCTGACTTGTGAAAGAAGAGAAATTGACGAAATTGTTGAACCTGAACAGTGCAATAATATTATTGATAATGAAACTTGCCACCGAAGGCTTGGTCATGCTGGAAGAGAATCGTTACTTCAACTCGGATTGAATCCTTTAGACAAACCATGCGAAACATGTATAGAAGGAAAATTATCTCTTTCCCCATTTAATATAAACGAAAGACATACTACTGCAATTGGTGAATTAGTACACAGTGATATTTGTGAACCAATAACGCCATCTACTTCTGATGGTGGTGAATACTTTCAAGTCATTCTAGATGACTTTTTCCATTTTGTGGTAGTTAAAATTCTCAAAATGAAAAATGGAGCTGAAACCAATTCTATGGAGTATGTACAAGAACTTGAAACCCAACACAATGCCAAAGTAAAACGATTCCGTCTGGATAATGGTGGAGAATTCAGTTCGAATAGGTTCAAAGATTTCGCAAAGAGAAGAGTTATACACTACATATTGTTTGCTTTCCACTTCGATACAAGAACCAAAATCATATGGGGAGGCAATCAAACACAAAGATTGGAAAGAAGCAATAAATTCAGGATTGAATTCCCATAAAAAATGAGAAACGATCACACCAGCTGACTTGACACAAGATCAAGTAGCTATAGACACTCGTTGGATTTCCAAAACTAAAGAAAATGGCAGCAAAAAGGCGCGATTGGTAGCTAGAGGTTTCCAAGTACCATACGAAGAAGGAGGAGAATTCAGCTATGCACCTGTTTGTAGATTATCTACAATCAGAATCCTAATGTCTTTTGCTGTTCAGAAAGATTGGAAATTGAGACAAATGGATGTTCCCACAGCATTTTTAAATGGTTTCATAGATAATGAGATATATATCAAGAAACCTGAAGGATTGGACAGTAAATCAAAATATTTCAAGCTCAACCGAGCTTTGTATGGTCTCCGAAACGCTCCAAAATGCTGGAACATGAAATTCAATGAAGTGATGTCCAAACTCAATTTCAGAAGATCCAAATGTGATTATTGTTTGTATCACAAAAATGATGTATACTTAGTGCTTTTTGTCGATGATGCACTGATTACAGGACCTGATGAGGACGTGGAACTGTTGCTGAGCAGTTTGTACACTGAATTCAAAATAAAAATTATGGGAGAAGTTCAGTCATTTTTGGGAATGGAAATAACACGAGATGACAATGGTCTCCATATCATCCAGTCAAAAATGATAGACCGATTACTTGAGGAATTCCGCATGAAGGACAGCCATGGAGTGGCTACTCCAATGGAAACAAACTTCCAACTTACCGATGGAAACATCTTGAAGATGTTCCTTACAGGAGGCTGGTATGCAGCCTGATGTACCTCTCCCTTGTCACACGACCAGATATTACATATAGTGTCTCATACCTCAGTCATTATTTGGACAAGCCCACTAGCCAAACTTGGAAAGCTGCCAAACGTATATTGAAATATCTCAAGAATACTAAAAATTTGGGATTGCATTATCAAAAAGGAATAACTGGTCTAGAAGGAATGTGTGATGCTGATGAGGGGGGGGGAGCAACACTAGGAGAAGTGTTAGTGGATTCGTAGGTTTCCATGCAGGAAATCCAATCTCTTGGCATTCACGAAAACAAGGATGTGTGGCTCTGTCTTCGATGGAGGCAGAATACATATCAGCAGCAGCATCTCAAGAAATCGTGAATTCGAAAGGGGTTGTATCTCATTTTGACGAAGATCGAATTGCTATTTTGAAAAGTGACAATTCAAGTGCAATATCAATGATCAAAAGTTTTGAAAACTGTAAGCGAAGCAAACTTATCGAAATGAGGTATCATTTTATCAAAGATCTTCATCAGAAAAAACAAATATCTGTTGAATATGTAAATTCCGATGATAATTATGCCGATATGTTTACCAAAGCTCTGGGAAAAGTTAAGTTTCAACATTTCAGAAACTTTATACTGAGATAACACCTTAATAGTTAGGTCCATTATGTTAACAGATAATCAGTTTGTACTTTAGGATGGCGACATTCTGTATGTTCCAATTCTGTTATTGTATGGTTCTATGCAAAAAGAGCAATCGAAGCAACGTTCTTGTTTTAATGTACCTAACATGTTATGAATTGTCTATCCTTTGCATAATTACTCCAGTCTATGACGGTAAGAAAAGTGTAAACTGTGTATTTATCCCATACAGCACCGATTCGTATGAAAATTTGGACATAGGTTCTACTTACCCTATATTTCAAAATCTACACTTTGCCGAGGGTTTCTTTTTTGGAGGGGGGGGGGGTAAAAACCACCCCTATTCGAAAAAAAATATCAAAATTTTAGATTGGATCATGTAATAAACTGAAATCATATTTATATCAGTAAAATCAAACAATTGATAATTTTTGAGATAATTTATAGTTCAGTAATCAGTGTCAGCCCTCAACACCCCCCCTTGTGACAGAATTATTATTTATTTAAATCCCAAGAAACACATGTGCTTATAAAGGGATGTGATTATAAGAATACAAAATATATAAAAAAGAACAGATACAGATATAAATAACAGATAGATCGAAATTACAACTGAGATAACAAAACAAAAAAAAAAAAACAGAATTATTCATTTGTTCATAAAATATTGTTTCAAGTCACGTTTAAATTTCAACATATTTTTTGAATTTTTCAACTTTTCTGGTAAATTATTGTAAGTATGTATTCCATTATGAAGAATTGATTTTTTTCCGAAGTTACTTTTTATTTTCACTTTATCAAAATATTGTGATTGTCTTGTCCTATGATCATGAATACTAGAATTTTGAATAAAATTCAATACAGAGTGTCTATTGTTTGTAGAGGCAAAATGTATAAACGTGACAATTCAAGTGCAATATCAATGATCAAAAGTTTTGAAAACTCTAAGCGAAGCAAACTTATCGAAATGAGGTATCATTTTATCAAAGATCTTCATCAGAAAAAACAAATATCTGTGGTCTCGGTAGTGTAGTGGTTAGCATATCTGCCTATCAAGCGGAAGGCCGGGGTTCGAATCCTCGCCGGGCCACCGTGCTGGGTAATCGCACGTTAAAAGGTAAGGCCTCGTGGATCTATTGCTCGCACAAGTTTCGACTTCTGAGGGTTGACGTTCGTCAGCTGGTTAACGAAAACGAACAACGAACAATATGTAAATTCCGATGATAATTATGCCGATATGTTCACCAAAGAAAATAATGATTGACATGTTATTTAGCAGTTATTCAACTTATTCACTATCTGTTTGCATTTAATTTGAGATTTAGCTTATATCTACCATCTACTTCAAATTTGAGGTTGTGCCTGGGGTTGATTTTTATTCATCAGAGGTGAAAACTACCCCCATTCAAAAAAAATTTACAAAATACTAGTTTTGAGCGTGCAGTCATCTGTGAATACGGTGAATCAACCTTGATAGACAATTTCTGATCTATTAAACAGTTTCAACCCCTAAAAACTACCCTTATGATAGTTTTCATTAAAAAATTATATCGAAATTGTTACTGAGTAACCGGGAAACCCAACTGTATGAATATTCAGATTGAGGCTCTACTTTAAAGTTACCACTGTACTCGGGGTTTCTTTTGATTTTTTAAGGGTGAAAACTACCCCATTAAAAAAAGGTTGACTCTAGATTTGGATGTGTGATCGATTGAAATCATATAGTTTCACTAGTACTGAAATATAGGTACTATGTGTATTCTTCAATATACTAATGTCCATACCCAAATTCCTACAAAAATTGTTTTTGTTTTTTTCCCATAACTCGCTTAGTCTTCAAGCAATCGAATCAAAAAAAAAGTATTTTGTAGCTTTTCCAAGAGCTATAAGCTCATTCACATGATATTTTGTTCCAGATTATATTTTTGGAAAGGGTCATGCTGAAATGGCTCAAAAAGGTACTTTGCGCGAACCCTCACAATATTTAACTGGCCATATCTTACTCTATTTGCATCCTACAGAAAAAAATGAGACACCCAAATTTTCAGAGAAGGATAACCTTCAATTTTTTACTCTAGAAAATTTTGCATGTGATCAATACTTCTCGAGTTATTTCGAAGAAATGGTGATTTTTCGCTGAACTACGTATACAATTTTTTCTCTTCAATCTCAATTTTTTCCAAAACTACGTACTTACAATTGATGAAAAACTCAGAACCCATTATTAGAACATGAATGATGTGATTCATGGAGTATCAACGATTTGTTTAAAAGGGAGAGGGAGAGAGGATGAGTTATTCACAATTTTTTTTCAACGAAAAAATAGGATTCAACATTATTTCCTTCATACCTCGGTCAGTTCTGACAATTTCACTCGCGAATAAGTCGAAAAGTATTGCTTTTCAGAGAAAACTTCATTGAACAAAAAGTACTTTAATTAGTAAATCTATTGATTTCCGCACTTATTTTCAATAAAAATTTTTTCACCTCCAAGAAGGGGTGGCATCCACCCCCAGGGAGAAAGCAACCCTCGGCATAGGGTAGATTTTGAAAAAGAGGGTATGTGGAACCGGAATCCAAATTTTCATGCGAATCGGTGCTGTATGGGATAAATACACGGGAAAATGGTCATAGACTGGACTAAATATAGTTATTTGCAAACACCGAATAAAAGGTTGTCCCAATCAAGCTCAGTTTATTTTCTTCCGAGAGAGGGCCTCAATATGAAAAATTAGGTAGCGAAAATTAATATGACTGAATTCCTTATGAAATTGCTTTTTAACTGTTACACTTACTTCTTTTCCTATTAAATTGTTTGAGTGATAATGTCCAAGGGTTGGGGGGAGAACCATGTACTGTTGGCAACTACTTCAGGGAGCCGTATATTCTAGGTGAAGGGTAGCTTGCTTTTTTTGTGACATCGTTGAGCAGCTTCAATTGTTGCACTACACCTATTTCTTGCGTTAACATACTTAGATCTTGAACTTGGATTTTGCCACCAGCAATTAAATGCCGCTTGTTTGAATGTGACAGCCTTAGAACAGCTTTATTGAACCATGGTTTCTCAGGCTGTGAAATAAATATCTCGATTTCCAGAATGATTGTATCAGAGATTTCTTGAGCACAAGGCGTAGGATCATCAGATGAAAAACATACCCTTCTCCAAGTGAAATCGGAGGAAACTTACCATTTATTGGAGCTGAAAACGAACAATTGGTCGCAATCAAAGTTTTATCAGAAAGAAGTGAGAAACAGGTCTAGTGTATTGGCAAATCGGCTATTCGTATCAAGAATACTAGTTGGTTGATCTATTAGTTGTTCCAGATCAGTATTTATAGCAAATACCTCTGCCTGTTTCAAAATTACTATTCAGTGCGAGTTTTGATTAAAAATTCGCAAGACTTTTTTACTCTTTCATTAGACACTTTTCTTTCTGACACACATACAGGGTAAATTAATGAAATATACAAAAATAACTTTCTTCGACGTTATTCTTCAACAGCCTGTCGTCCTTTTTCATCTGTTTTGTTCGAGAGATCAAGCAATGACGAAACATGTACATTAATATCATCCAATAGGGTGACTTCAGCAGTTGGATGTTTTCCTTTGAGGAAGTCGATCATTTTCGACTGACACTCGGTCTGTCAAAAGAGTTATTGTTAGGCGATAAATAAAGACAGACAAATTTATGTTGACGTTTGACAAGCTCAAACCTCATTACGTGAAAATCTTTTGATTCCAGCCCTTCGCGTGGGCACGATAAATCATTCCTTGAGTATACACAAACACCAACTTTGAAACGAAAGCGAGAATTGGATTCATAACCTGGGCAAAGCATACTTCATCCTTTTACGCATTGACCTGAGTTTCAATTAGAATAAGAATATCAAGTTTTTGGGTTTGCAGATGGTGAGGCACATCATTGTTTATTCATTCGACGAATGTTACAATAATCGATTCTTAGTACTCTCGATGAACCTACCACTCGGAAATCCGATTGGGGGAGGTATTGTACTTCCGGAGATTTTTTTTTCGGAGATGGGAAAATGTCCTCCTCAGAAAAGAATCGTTGTATTTTGCATTTTTTTCCTAACATGTTTTGAAGATATTCGAACTGTTTCGGTGTTCTCGGTGTCTTGATAGCTCGAATGTGGCTAGAATATTCACGATGTTTCAGAACTATGGTTTAATTTATAGAAAATGATTCGGGGTCTTCCCAGAAACTTTGAAACTAATATGTTTTCCAGAATTTACTACAATAAGGAAGGTTCTTGAAATATATAGGTTTAATTACAATTTATTGTTGCCCGTGACAACGATGTAATGTGATCATCATGAGGGTACTATTTTGCACTTTGGACGATTATTGAAATACATTTTGTGGAAGACGTGCATCTACTGGTAACACAATTGACAAAAATAACTGCTACAGAAAAGTACATTGCTCTCAGTAGGAGAATCATCAGAGCTTGTCAGAAAATGGTATATTGCTTAATGAGTAACGAATGATAGTCATTTCTCACGAGTATGCAGTTTGCAGCATGAGCCGTAGGCATGAGAGTTATTCATTATTCTTTTCCTACAAATATAACAGATGATAGCGAAATGATTCAACAAAAAAAAATGAAATTCAAATTTAATACCATTCAAAATTTCCATTCGACAAGTACAATTGAATAAGTGAATAGAGCTGTCATTCATTGAAATTTGACATTTCATGAAAGACATGATACAACCGTTCAACACATTTCGTTATCATCCGAAAATATCTACAAAAGTTTGTGGTGGAGATCAATCTTTATCTTTTTATTTTGAAATGCCAATATATACTGCGGAAATCTAGATGGCTTCTTATACTCTAATGAGACATCAGGGACTGATCAATGTTCAGTCCCTTAGTTTCTCATTTCGACAAAAGGACCCCACATAAGTGACGGTGACAATCGCTAAAGAAATAAAATAAGTCGCAGCGGGTGAGTATATGTAGCATGATATCCGCTATTTCGGTCTTCACCTTAAATTTTCTACTTCCGTTTGGGCAGATTTTCCTCAAATAGAGATTTCGGTGCTCAATAATGTGGGACTACAACCTGAAATCGATTGAAATGCATTTGAAGAAAAGTTATGAAATATACATTTTTGCCGCCACATTGTCCGCCATCTTGTATTTGTCACTTCCGGTCGACTTCTTATGCTCTTCTTTGTATTTGTTGACCCCTAAGATATGGCCTCGGACTTCAATATTGCACAAATGGACCGATATGAACGAAACTATCGCTAATATAGCAAATGGCCGCCATCTCCGTCGCCATCTTGAATATCTCACTTTCGGTCGAAATTCCGATTTGGCAACAGGCAGATTCATATTCAGTGGGGTCAAATTATGGAATAAAAGACACTTGTTGCCCGCTTGTTACATGAAATTCTCATTGCAGGCGAAACAAGAGCTTTTTTCGAAATCTGTCTCCGAGTACCAGCACAAACCGTGGAGAATATATTGTTTTCGAAGAGACTATCGGTCAGCCAGAAAACTGGTGCACTTACGTTGTTTGACTCCAGACATCGATTTCCATACATTTTCGAGGTGATGAAAATATAATTGTACGATTTGGTGGTATAATGAAGTCCTTCAAAAATTTAGATAACACATTTTCTAAGTACCAACAAGCTTTTAGCAAATCACCAACATGGATTCAGAGCCGATAGATCAACACAAACTGCTACTTGTAATTTTCTTGGATATGTATACAAGGAAGTGGACGGCGGAGGACACGTGGCAAGACTGTTTTTTGACCTATCACATGCCTTCGACAGTTTAAACGTACACCTTGTCGAAAATAAACTGTACAATGTCGGATTCAGATGAATTTTTTTGGAGTAGATCGTAGATTTTTTCACGAACAGAAAGATGATAGTCAAAGTAAAAGATGCCATTTCCAACTCTCAGACTATGAATACCTATAGGAGTTCCTCAGGAATCTGTGCTAGGACCGCTAATATTCATACCTTACCATCTACCATTTCACCATCTAAAATCCCAACTTTTAACGATATATGCGGACGATACCTTACTGGCGGTCTCGGCACGGACTTCTGAGGAATTCATATCATCCATTGCAGACACAGTAAATTAGTGAAAATGTTACGGCCCGATGGTAAATGTTGATAAAACATAATAATGTGTACATTTTCATGCCCATAATATCATTTCTATCTCAACATGTCGGGTTGAAAGTAACATAATTGAATCAACTACAACAACAAACTTCTTGGGCTTGAATATAGATTCCAGTCTCAGATGGACAGAGCGAGTCCACGAAGTTAACATAAAACTGAATGAGGCTTTTTATGCAATTTCAAGAATAAAAGACTGTTTGCTCATCAGTGCAGTACTAAACGTCTACTACAGTTTAATGTAGGTACTCTCACTTATGTTATAATGTAATCTTACGGAAAAATTTCGTAGATGCCAGTAAAATATTTGTAATACAAAAAAAAGATCATACAAAAAATGTCCAGCCTAGACTTCAAAGAAACTTGTAAGCCCAAATTCATCAAATATCAAAAATTATGCCTTTCTATAGCTCATACATATACCACTGTATTTTATATGTGAGGAAAAACATTGAACAACTTCAGCTCAACTCTTCGAATCAGACACAAAACTACAAATTTCGAAAATAGTTTCAGATATATGGGGATGAAGTGCACAATAAACTTCCACTAACCATCGAAAGTATATAATCCTATACTATTTTGAAAAAATCAGTTGAATGCTATTATAGTCTGAAAGAATAAGCTCCATGACAGCTTGTAGAAATTTTACTGTTTTTATTGTGCCGACTGTATTAGTTGTATAATATATGTTTTATTCTTTATCTCATAAATATAAGATGATCTCAAACACACTCCTTAGAGTAAGTGATCTGATGAAGTCCTATACATTTTCTGTGATGTCATAAAGGATAAAAAAACATATCTATTTCTGTATAAGTTTCCCAGACAAAAACATATATCATTCCTGAAAAGACCAATGGAGAACAATAGGAAGACGTAGAAAAAAAATAGTTTTATTTTCAGCGTGTATTAAGTCACTGTATCTTCGAATGGAGAATGCGTGATCATATCCATCCAAGAAGTGGTACATTCTGGAAAGAGTTGTTTACATTTTCCTCTGTATTTTTGTCCTAATTTTTGTGCTGCGTAATATTCGTTGTCTGTATGATGCTCGATTTCCTCATTTGTACTCGTTGGCCTGAAAAAAACATAAGTTTGGGTTTGGGTATCCGTAAACAATGAGAAATTGAAATTAGTGCGAAACGGAAGGTATCACGAAAGAAACGCATAAAATTCATGATTCCGAAACAAAATAGTTTGAATAAAAACCTCGGCAGGTCCATTTTAAATTCAGTTTTTGATATTAACGAGAATACCTCTACTATACAGGGTGATAACTATAATGATAACTGGAATGCTATTTTTTGAGATGACCCACATAGTATATTATATTTTTAGAATTTCGCATGATTGCTGATATCAGGAGTACTTATACGTATAAAATTCAAACAGGCCGGTACAATTTGTGGAAAACAAATTAATGCATCCTTTGTATCGAAACTGAACAACGAAATCGTTGAATACTGTAAGTTATATGAACCTCCAAATAAAAACTAGAAGTCGAACGTTTGGTGTTCAATGAAAGACAAATTATCAATTTTTTTAACAACGTCATTCTAGATTGGAACACAAATCAATCCATTTCTCAATATCCCCTCTAGATATATCTGCCAAGGAAAAATTCATTTTTTTGATGTACGTTTGATACTCTGGATGACGCAGTTGATCACCATAGTGTTGGGACTAACCATATAACTTCTAGGGCAGCCATAACCAAGGCCATGTACTCCGCCTGGTAAAGGTATGTACATCACCTGGTTTCGACAAAAAAATCAGTGCCAACTCACGTATTTCGAGCCTCTTAGCACGAATCCGAAGTCAAAACGCGGATCTCTCCTTTCCTTCTGAAACTATGGCCTTCAGAGTTCGGAAGAAGGCCATAGTCTGCCTTCCAGTGTTCACCTCACCCAAACGACGATCGAAAATACACAGTTCAATTCGTCAGATGCCAGGTACACATCATTCCACCTTCTCAATCACTTTTACCGTTTTTCATTTTGAAACTCAGAAGTGAAAGTTCCGATACGATTTTGAGGTTATATCCGGAAAACATAACGCTCATCGCGATATAACCTCCAAATCGTATTGTAATGTATTGTATAATTGAATTGTATTTTCCAGAAAAAGATTCTTTTTGACAAGATCGTAATCAGAATGACAATAATAATAACAACGAAGATAACAAAGGCAATTCAGGCTAATTCAGATTGTACAATTATCGAATACAGTTACAGCTCACCCCTCGCGAAAGATTATAGACTCCACTCGTTCAGGTCGTTTGATAATCTTCCTGAGTCTATTTTTGAT
>JAVJAQ010003405.1:0-10859 GCA_032362365.1 Zygogramma bicolorata | reverse complement strand
TCCTTCGCCCATTCAAGTGCGTTTTAATGTACGTTCATGATTATATGGGAAAGGAATCTTTGAAATACGATGATTATGTTGAAACCGTAATATTTATGAAAACACTGGTACTGGACGCTCCGTATATATATAGTTGAATTTCATAGAATACACAGGTGAATAACGATAAACCAGAGCTAGTGAATACAAACAAGTCTGTCTGCAGTCCACCTCTCAGCGAATACGCTTGACGATGGTATGAAGTGAGTTAATTGAAATCGTCCATTGAACATGCCAGAACATGGCTTGATTGCGAGAGGCCAAAAATGCTTTGAATTTATCTTTTAAATGGTCTCTCTGAAGTTGACATTCTACTTTTGTTCATTAAATAATAATAATAATAATAATAATAAATCGTCTTTATTTTCTTCGGTACAAAGTAGGCGAAGTTTAGCTTAGGCTACTCTTACACTTAACCTAAATTGTACTAGTGATAGACAAAGTATAGGTAAATAATAAAGACATTCATGCAGTAAAGCGAGAAAAAGAAAAAATAAAACATTACCATCACTAATCACTGGTACTTCATCAAACATATAACTGTGTGTAACTAACTGATTTACTAGTTTAGGAATTCACAAAATTTACAAAATTTGTCTTTCAAAAAATTCTTCAATTTCATATTCTAGTTTAGGAATTCACAAAAATTTGGCTTTCAAGAATTTCTTAATTTCATATTCAGATGAATGAATGTGATTGGAAAGAAAAGAGTTGTAAAGTTTAACGGCTTGATAGGTGAAGGATTTCTGAAACATGGCGGAACAATGACGAGGAACATTAAAGTGATGTTTATTTCTCACATTCAATGAATGAACAGATGACCTAGGTGTTAATTTACGATAAAGAGCCAAAGGAATTTTGTTCTTTAATATTTTATATAAGAAGAAACAAAAGTTGTACTTAGTGCGATTAGCCATTGTGAGCCACTTCAGTTCCTTTATTTTATTGGATACATGGTCGTATTTTCTAAGTGAAAAAACGAATCGACAACAAAAGTTCTGTACTTTCTGAATACGATTCTGGTCAAATTTAGTGAGTAAATCACCATAGACAATATCACCGTAATTGAACCTGGAAAGGACAAGTGTTTCGCAAAGTAACTTCCGTATGGATTGATTGAGGTAGTGCCTATGTGGATAGATCATTTTCAAAGAACCAAAGGATTTTTTTAGCAGGCCATTAATATGTGAAGTGAACTTAAGATCTGAATCAAATATAATACCTAGATTTTTCGTAGAGTCCACAATAGGTAATGAGGTGCCATCGATTTCAATAGATATATCCTGTGAAAGACTCTTTCTCAAATTTTTATTACCAAATAGGATGAAGTGGCATTTGCTTTTGTTGAGTTTTAAGTTATGTCTGTCAGCTAAGTCACTTATTATTCTGAGGTCACTGTTGATGTTTTTCTGAACAGATTCAAGATTTTCCATGTCGAGGTTTAAATAAATCTGGGTATCATCCGCGTATGCTTGAACTTTGCAATATTTAATTGAGGTTAGAATATCACTCGTGTATATAATGAAGAGTAGCGGCCCTAAAATAGACCCCTGGGGTACGCCGGATGTTACAGTTTGTGAGGTAGACATAACATTGTTGACAGAGACTTTTTGAGTGCGACTCGAGAGGTAGGAGTTGATGAAGAATATGGTATCATCAGAAAAGCCTAAGTATCTTAGTTTATAACAGAGTAATGTGTGATTTATCGTATCGAAAGCCTTTGAGAAGTCGAGTGTAATTAATGCTGTTGAATGTTTACAATCAGTGTTCCTGACGATATCGTCAGTAACTTGTACTAACGCTGATGTTGTATTGTAACCAGCCCGGAATCCAACTTGGCAATTTGGAACAATGTTGTTTTCGTTGATATACAACGTTAATTGCTGATGAACGGCTTTTTCTAGAATCTTCGACATTGCTGGCAGAATGCTAATCGGTCTTAGATCTGAAAATTCTTGAGGATTCTTTATTTTACCGAGAGGTTTGATTACAGCCACTTTCCATAAGTTGGGAAAGTAGTTTTTTTCTATACAACAGTTCAATACGTGTGTTCAATGACATTGAGAGCTACATTCAGAGAACTTATCTCTGGATTTTGAGAAATCCTGGTTTTCTTTGTTGTATAGAAGAGAAGATTTTCAATCTACCCCGAAAAAATTTAAAAAAATCTTAATAAAAAACAGTTTCTTTTGAGTGGAACACGTCCTATTAGTCACCAACTTCTCGTTGAACTTATATTTGCCTATCATAAAATTCAAGAAGCAATACATATGGAAATACTTAGCTTTGTTGACGTTTTTGAAGACAAATTTCTTTTCGTTTTCAAAACATCGAAAACAATTCTCATTTATAAAGGTTTTTGGAAACAATGTCAAAGATGTGGGATTGAGATTCTGTCATTGAAGAGGAGTAGCCAGGTGCGGTTTGTATCAAATGAATTCGTTGAGATGCCCAGACAGTATGATGAAAGCAGAATCCTTTGATTCCTATTGCTATCACTTGAATGTCATTCCATTCTACTGTATGATCTCCATCGCCAGTGATCTGATTGTTTTTGATGTACATCTTGTGTTCACTCTTTCGCACTTCAAGAGGCGTTGATGTTTCACAGATGTATTTTCAACCAAAAAAAAATCTACGAAGAAAACGTTCATCCCCCGAAAAATAATGGACGTTCAAACAATAATCCTGGTATAGTCTTGACTGAGATTTATCTTCATTATAGCATGGAGCAATATATGTTTGGCAGTGGTTGTTATGACATTGTACCATATATAGATAATTCTGAACTGAATTGAATATGTGATAGTATGTGATATCAGTCATCAAGAGAATTTTTGTTAACGAACTTTGATTTTTGACTCCCAAGATGGTGAAGAAAAACAATTGTCTGGGAAGTCTGAATAAGCAATACGATCAGGGACTGCCTGGATATGATGGAAGAGACAAAACAAGGAAGGAACAGAAACAGCTAGCTCATAGTGTCTTAGGCGAATTTGAGTGCATGTTAACCCTTTCGGTACGAATGACGGATATATCCGGCAAAAAAAAAGTGCGCCACAGACGAATGACGGATATATACGTCGTCGGTTTAAATTGCTCAAAAGCCTACCGCCAGTTATATCCGTCGCTAATGAAAATTTATGCTTGCGTACAGACGACTGACTTGTTTATCAGTCACAAAAAATTATTTCAGGTGGACAATTGTCGGATATATCAGGCACCGCCGGAAATAGCCGACGGTCGGCATTCCCCGAGCTCTGATATTGTTTATGTTTATGCATAGGTTTTCCACAAATCATCCCCTAACAAGACCTGATCTAAACTTGAATTCTGCACGATTAACCGAAAGACACTTTCCGATATGCGTTCCGGGAACAGAAAAGAACAAGAATCCTTCAAGAAGATGTCTGGTTTGTTCGCACACAAAAAAACAAGAAAAAAAAAGGAGAGACTCTAGATACATGTGCAAAGAGTGCAATGTTGGACTTTGCATTTTACCCTGTTTCCAAATTTATCACAGCCAGGCTAACTTTTAAATTTTTAGAAATTACTCTTAGCTGTTATATTATCATTTAGAATTTATTTGTTTTTTTAGTGTTCATTTCTTTATTCGCTTTATTAAATAAACATGCCTTTAGTATAAATCTATCGTTTTTTTTCTTATTTATACATATATTTGTACTAAACATAACCTGACATATGCTAATTTTACCTATTTGGGATCTGACGGTTATATCCGTCACTCGCCTGTCGAGCACTGCAATTCCGTCGTCTGGGAGGAAACAAATATCTGATATAGGAGCCGTACCGAAAGGGTGAAGGCAATCAATTTATGAAAAACCAAGGGTGATGAGTCTAGGAACAAATGGCACCATGTAACATGAGACAAAATTGTTGAATGTAAATAAAAAAGGCAATATGCCCCCAAAGTCATTGTGGTGTCCTGTTGACTTCGCAAATGAAATAGTACGTTGGAATGTAAGGTACCCACTTCCGAACGGATCGATTATATACACTATTTTGTTTCACATAATTTTTTCCCTTGGTTGGAAGTTGCTCTAAACCATTGACTTTTTCATCGCACAGAAGACATTGCTCCTTAAAAACGTTTTCGTCTGTTTCATGCCAAGCGATTATTTGCACCATGAAAGGTGGTTTTTATCTGAAAGGCATATTAAGCCTATTCCCTTCCCATGTATTCCTGGCCAAAGCATGAGTGTATGTTTGCTGGAGTCCAATCAGAATCAGGTGAATCGTGTCAAAATAAATTTGCATTCATTGTTCAGCAAGTCTCGAGCAAAGTCAAGAGAAACAATATAGAAGACCCAGAATTTCTAAGGCATCAAGGTGGTTAAAAAGGCAATTAATTGCATCAAGAGGAACAAGACGAACAAGGACTCCTGAGGAATCAAGGTGTTCAATAAAAAACAATCTTCAAATCTATGAATGATTATGAGATTCTGACAGAAAGCTCTGAGTGAGATGAATTTCGTATAGAGAATAATACAATACAATAATGAAGATTGATTAATAATACTGGTACAAATAGAATAAGTAAAATATTGGAAAAGGTTTACCAGCTCACATTTGGTCAGCCATTATATATATATACACTTGAATCAAAGGTGAGAAGTTTGAAGGGGTTAAAGGAGGCAAAGCCTGTGTGTATGCTTCATCTTTTTTATGATTGCAATGGTGTATTTCACAAAACGAATGTTTGAGACTTTCAATTATATGTTCATAATAAAAACATCAAATGAATTATCAGTAGTAATTGTATCTTCTTTACATATTTATTCAAGTAAGAATAAGTAGGTGTAGATCTGTTCGAGATTTTGAAACGATCCGTTTTCTCAGTAATTTTTTCATCAAACTGTTCGTATCGTTTTTTTATTTCAGCAGGTATCAAATTATGAAGTTCAGGTACTAGATGACGGTGGCATCTTTGCATTAGACAAAATAATTGACGAATGTCATTATACGTGTTTCATAAAAAAGTATGTGAGTTCCATATCTTCAGGGTTTTTTATATATTATTTACAGTAATCGTCTTCGTACTACTTCCAGACTGAGTGAGTGTGTCTATACACTTCTCATTTGTGGAGTTTAAAACAAGAGAGACGCATTTGTGTACTGAACCAATGGCTGACCGATTATGTTATGTGTATCAAACTCAGCGTGTATCTTCGGCATGAGTAATGCATTTATAAGCCGATATAATTGAAATGGATTAGAGAAATGAAAATAGGACCTGGTACTGATTTCTGAGGAGTTTCAAGTAAGATTAGATTAAAATTTGATTAGGAATAATTGGCTTGAACTGCTTTTACCCAGATATGTTGGGGAAGGATCAAGTGATAAGGTTCTTATTCCATACAATTGTAGTTTTTCAGTGGTATTTCAATGAGAGATGAGAGCATAACATAAGTAATAAATTTCTTTGACCAATTCTATCAGTTACTAGCAATGCATCATATCATGATAATATCGCAATTTCCATAAATGCCGAATGGTACAGAGCCTCGTACTGATTTCTACGGAGGCCTAAGCAAGATTGGATTTGATAACAGGGAATAAGGTGATTCCATACAGTTATGGTTTTTCAGTAAATACATTATGAGAAATCAGAGACACAGTCAAAAGCTTTCACTGAATATGGTGATGAACTGTATCGATAACTATGTTTCGAGCTTGTACTCAGTACCACATCATGCACGTACAGTTCGTTGAAAAGGGCTAGAATCATTCATCTGATCTCTCCATCACAATGAATCGAACTGGAAAACAACACAGTGTGCCGTTTCAGGATGTTGGCTGAGAAATATGAGTAGTATGACCATAACATGTACCACAGTTATGTTACGGGCGAATTATGCTCGTATTACTAATTGCCGAGCAGATTTACCTATGCAAAACTGTAGCTCTGCTGTTTCATCGAAGGAAGTAATTAAATATAATCATGTGCCTACTGTAGGCTTCGCCCAAGAACCAGTTTCGTGGCGTGTCGAGATATAAACTTCGAGCGGTGTATTTCATGAAATTGTCCGTTGTCAGAGAAGTTGTTGGGATCTTGCTAGAAGTGGTTTTGTTGTACTGATTTCATGCCACTTCATCCTTCATGCTGTGAATCATACATGCACTAGATTAGATTTTATATACAGTGTGGTCCATTCAGTGTGCAAAAATTGGAATTTGTTTCATTAGTTGCAACATCAGAAAGCGAACGCTGTGAAAAGTAGATGCATGCTGAATAACCATATTGGACGTACTTAAAGGACTTCGAGTCGAAAAGTATAAAGAGGGGTTGGCAGAAATAAAATTCGTTTCATGATAGAGTTGAAGAGAAAGTCGTGGCCTCCTATAATTACATATTTTTAGTATTTTTTAATGTTTTATTAACCACGGCGTATTAGTGCCATTGCAAAAATGAGAAATCTCGCAATTGCGAGTTTTAATCTGTCAATTGACAGATTTAATCTGACAATTGCGTTCTTTAATCTGTCAATTGACAGATTGAGGGTCCGTTTATCGATGCAGGGATAAAATTAACTGACAGTTTTAACCTTGTCACTACCAAAAAGTAGCCAAGCGCATCATTTTACTTTCTGTCTCTATCTATCAGATAACTAATTTATCCTGGCATTGATAAGCGGGCCCTGAATGTGTTAATTGACAGGTTTAATCTGGAAGTTGCGACTTTTAATCTGTCAATTAACACTTTTTTTCAAAGAGAATTGAAGCCTATGAATTGAATTCGCTGTATTAATTTCAAATGAATTGAATTCACAATTCTGTCGACCTTTGGATCCGAAACATCCAAAAAAAATTTCATTTCTGGAAAACTATTGCTAGAACACTCTTTTTACCAATCTCCTTCACTATCGAAATCGAGTTTATTTCCTAACATGTTAATAAAGAGCAAATCCCAATCATCGACCCCTTGTCCTGAATTCTTCAAAGCCCGAAAAATCCTTTTTGACTATATCCAATGATTTTCTGAGTTGTGAAGCAGACTCGTTCATTATTGGGAGAAAATTGAAAAATGAATCAATGTGACTCAATGAAATGAGCCTTTTGTTTTCATAACGTTCCTTGGGTGAAGTACAAGCCTCAATGTAATTTCTTTCTGGATTTTCAAATAATAATAATAAATCGTCTTTATTTACCATAATATAAAAACCCAATAATTACAAATCTTTAGTAGAAAACCTGGTGAATAGGTGGAGTGTCAGCCTAGGCTGTTTTTAAACCCAACCTTCACAAAAAAGCAAATAAAAGAGCATAATAAAAAATTTAGGAGTAAAACAATGAAAACTTCGCAGTCGTTGAGCTATGGCGATGGAGTGGGATATAAAAAAGACACTAATCGTGGAATTGCAGTTTCAACCTTTTTTTGAAATTATTGATTGTAAAAGACTAGGAAGCATATTATAATGTTTTGGTGCAAAATACGAAAAACTACGAGTAAAGATCGACGACTTATGTCTGGGAATGACTAAGATTAATCTATTTCGTGTTGCAAACCTATTTATATCCGAGAAAGTATTTAGTTTTTTAGCAAGATAATCAGGTTTACCGGTGATTAAAATTTTATGGGTAGTGGTTAAGAGATGTAAGGTTCTGAGCTTGTCCAATGTCAGCCAGCCTGATTCTTTCAATACAGGGGATATATGGTCGTATTTCCGAACACCAAACGAGAAACGCAAACAGCTATTCTGGATACGCTGCAAGCGTAATGAGTCACATTTCGTCAGAGCAGGTCCATAAACGATGTCGCAGTAGGAGACTTTTGAAATAATTAGCGCCTCACATAGTTTGGGTTTTAATTTTGTTGAAAGAAGATCCCGATTTGGGAATAATTGTCTGAGGACAGAGAAACAAGTTTGGGTTATGTGGCTAACATGTTTCGTGAAGCGGAGCTCTTGGTCGAACCACAAGCCTAGATTTTTAATTTCGGGGACAGTTGTTATGATATCATTATTTATACGAATTTGCAGGAGGTTCTGAGTTTCACCTCTGATTTTTTTGGGTACAAAAATCATCATTGCAGACTTTTTTGAATTGAGTTGCAAATTATGGGCTGTAGAAATATCAAAAATTGCTTGGAGGTCACGATTAATGAGAAGCTGAGCAGTGTCAATGTTCTGGAATTGGAAAGAGAAGTATAGCTGTGTGTCGTCTGCGTAGTGGTGTATTTTGCATCGCTCAATGTATTGGTAAAAATCGCAGATGTACAAACTGAAAAGTAAGGGTCCGAGTATTGAACCCTGCGGAACACCTCCGGTCAGGGGTAAGGCCTCCGACACAATTCCTTCGAGGGTAACTCTATGTGTGCGATCTGACAAATAATTCCTTATCAGGAAAACTGCTTCAGTAGAAAAGCCCAAATAAATCAGTTTTTCACACAAAATATCACGGTCAAGAGTGTCGAAAGCCTTACTATAGTCCAGAAGTATCAAGCAAGTTAGGTTTCCGTCGTCTACAGCCCTAAAGAGTTCGTCACTAATGTGCAAAAGGGCTGTGGTAGTGCTGTGTTGACTTCTAAAACCTGATTGCACTGAAGTAATAATGAGTTTATGACTTCGGCTGCATTACCTTGAATGGAACTTTTTGAATAATGAAAACGTTCAATGTCGAAAAGCTTCAAATCAGTATGAATGAGATTATTTAATATGTTTTAAAATTCCAACCATTGCTCATGTGATCCATTAAAAGTTGGAATTTACATCGTAGGTAACTTGACGTTATTGCTTGTAAGATGATAATGTGACATTGTTTCAACCGAACAATTCGAACCCTAATCACCCCTGATCAATTCGCAATTGACAGATTGACAGTCGCGATTGCCAGATTAAATCTGTCAATTGAGAAATTCAATCTGTCAATTGACAGATCAAAAATCGCAATTGCGAGATTTTTTTATTTTTGCAATGGCACTAATACGCGGTCGTAGTTTTTATTGAAAGATAGCTTTATACTGGACTTTGAAAGTTACTTTTTATGGATGAGAATGTTCTATACTGTGAATTAATATCTGATTTGCGTCGTATAGAGAGATGTTCGAAAGGTTTTTGATATTTTTTATACACCTTATATTACATTTGTGAAATTAGGACATACAAATCGTGAATTTATTGGTTTAACGTAAAAATGGTTGCTACATGCCTTCTGAATGTTAAAACAAATAATTGACTGCCAACTTTCGGAGCCCTGTTTGAAAGTTTCCTCCTTCCTGAAGAAGTTGCAATATGAATCAAGCAGAATTACGTGAATGAAGGTGTTGTGACAAAATAAGAATTAGTATTGGTATCTATACAAGTGTAGAAGGGCAGATTCTCAATCTACCCTGAAAAGTTGCTGCGTCCATTGAAGAGCAATGCTGGATAGAACAAGTCCAATTAGTCAGCAACTTCTCGTATAACTCAAATTTTGCCTATAAAAAAAATAATAACAACCAATATATACAGGGTTTTTCAAAATTCAGTTTCAAGATTACAAGGGCGTATGTTTCAGGTCAAAATAAGACGTTTTTGTCCATAAACATGTGCTCGCAAACGCTTCGTTACCGAACTACAGAGCGGTAAAGTTTCAAGATTTTTTCAGTTCTTTCGATGAGCCTTTCAACTTTCAAATAATGTCAAATGCTTCGAAACCAACCTTAACGTCAAATTGAAAATAGCAGTCAAAGCCCACTATTCACTTTTTCATTGCTTCGTTGACAAATTTAATAAATTAAGCGAATTACGAAAAAATTACTTCGATTTTATTCTCAATTACGGTCGCAGATGCTTAAAAATCACAAGAGATAGAAAAATTTATGATAAAAACAAAGAATTTATTTCATATTTCAGAATCCACCAGCGGCGCACTACAAAAAAGTTTATGGGGCGAAAATGGGCTCGACCCCTGAAAACATATCTTCCTGTAGCATGTTACAATCACTTGCCATACTGGATGATGTAAGCCCTAAAACGTAATCTTTATTTCAAATTTGATCTCAATATCTCAGAAACTGAAAGAGCTATGAAGAAAAAACTAAAAAAATCTTGAAAGTTCAACGCTCTGTAGTTCGGCAACGGAGCGTTTGCGGACACATGTTTATGGATTACAATAGTAGTTTACCTAACAAGTGCAGAAAGTGATACTTTTCCGCACGCGATTGCAGATCACACGTCTGTTGGTCTGGCCTACATATGTTCTATGGCAATCAGACGTGTGACAAGTAGAGTATACGAACATCAACTTGCTGTCCGAAAATCAGACCCATCTTCAGTTCTGTCCAAACATCATCAAGAGACAGGACATAACATAGACTTTGAGAACACTAAGACCATCGCCACAACAAAAACACTACAAGATCGTATAATTCGTGAGGCCATCTAAATCGAGAAGTGACCTTCCTGCTTAAATAAACATGACGACGGTCAGAGACTTCCAACTGCATGGAAACCCCTAATTTCCAGATGCCCAGTCCCCACCAAGACATCCGACGGTGCTTTATATATATATATATAAATATATATATATATATATATATATATATATATATATATATATGAGTAACTGACAAATAGGACTTGTTCTATCCAGAAAGAACTGTTTTTCAATAGACGCAGCAGCAACTTTTCAGGGTAGATTAAGAATCTGCCCTTCCACACTTGTATAGATTCCAATATTGATTTTATTTTTTCAGATTGTGGTAGGTTTCAAACCCAGAAAACTACGGAACAAATAATGATCCACCACAAAATAATGACGTTCAAACAGTATCTGTCATATAAACATTTTTTTCTTGAAGATGCTAACTGTATAAACAA
>JAVJAQ010003404.1:0-41069 GCA_032362365.1 Zygogramma bicolorata | reverse complement strand
TCTCGTCAGCTTCTGATTATTTATAATGCTCAGATAAGACCTGTCTTGGAATATTATTCTCATGTATGGAGTTCGGCACCAAAACTTTCATTGAACCTTCCCGATTCTATTCAGAGAAAGGCAATCTGTCTTGGTAATTCTTCGCTCACAGACTCGCTCACTTCATTGGAGCATCGTAGAAGGGTCGGAGACTTGTCCCTCTTCTATAGATATTTTCACGGTCGGTGCTCTTTCTGAATTGTTATCAATCGTTCCACGCTTGGCAATATCTACACGGATAACTCGAAGGGTACAGACCCAACCCTTTGTTGTGAACTTGGAGACCTGTCGAACTTCTCTCGCTCAGGGATCGTTTTTCAAAGGAACAGCTGAGCCTTGGAGCTCCTTGTCGAGAATGGTTTTCCCTGAGGCTTACAAACTTCAGAAATTCACAATGAATGTTAATTCGTATCTTCTGTGCCTTTGAACATTACAGGGCTTCCCTTTTGTGTGAATCTGCATAAAAAAAAACGTCCGAAACAGTACGATCCCTTCAATTGAACTCGTTATCGATCTATTTTCACTCACAATCTCTATAGAGTTGATTCATTTCAAGACATTTTCTCGAGTTGCAAATTTTCTTGGAAAATTCGCCAATCAGGAATCATTTGGGAATTAAATCAAATTGGTGACAATGTGATATTCGAATACTCTAGTGGAATCTAGTTGGGATCATGAAATTGACGCTGAAATCATTCTTATTATTTCACATAACTTCATAGTAGAAGAGGAGAGATAAAAATGCAAGCCTTCATTGTAAATGATAGGCACCGTGTTTCAATGAATCTTAGGTGTTTTTGGTTGCATTTTTCCACTCTTCTTGTTTTCTTATCAACGAAGTTTGAATAACCTAAAAATGAGTTTTATTCTTTATGAAATATAATTCCTCATTTGTGGAAAAATATTTGAGAAGTTAAAGAAGAACGCATTAAAATAAAAACTATTTGACGCTTTCAAATTTCACTGAAACATGTTGTTTTCATCATTGCATTTTTCAGTGGTTAAGTTTTAGTTATTACCAAGGTTGTATTCTAATATTCAATTGCCTTGAGCGATTTTCGAGTAAGAAAGTAAAAGCTGAATCGAGTTTCAAGTTACAAAATTCACTTTCGTTGGTTGATTTTCGCTTTGGAAAAATGTCCAAAGCAAGTCTAAAATAATTGAATGGAATACAAAATCTACTCATGTAATAAACTCTCCTCACAACTGACAATAAAGTGCTCATGATGTGATCCACAAATCTACCTACCCTTTTGATGTGACCAAAGAACTGATACACATTATTGTTGGCCATAACATAACATATACAACACGGTTATGACGCGATATTATGGTGTTTGTAAAATCATCAATTTCATGATCCCCTGCATTGTAAACTAATTGCAAGTTATACTATGCATCTTTTTTTGACAGAGCTCAAATATCTAAACACCAAACTCAGAGTACTGCACTTGCGCGTCGTGCCAACCAAGTTGGCATCTTCAAGATATGAATTCATAAGAGTGCGAACTCCGTTTGAAAAAAGTTCCATTTCAATAGGTTACAATCATCCTTTGATATATAACTATTTGCTCCAACACTCATATTGTTGTGGAAGAGGATTTTATAATCATAATAGCATTTCAATATATAATATTTTGTATTAATTACTCATTCTATTTCAATTTTTAGTGACGCTTTTTTATTAGCACTGGAGAAAGTTTGTAAATCCTAGATATGAACCTAAGACTGTCGAGGCTGCAACATTCGGATGAAAGAAAGTAAGTGGGAAGTAAAGAAACCGTAAATGAGACACCGTCCCCATCTCCACGAAGATTAAGCACCTCAATGCAATAGTTTTACGAACACGCCGTGAAGTTTTTCCATTGAATGTTTGCCGCTGTACATTCCATTGTATTCTTTTATAGCTCACATTCATCTGTGATATAGGCATTGTTTATAAAGACATAGTAGAGGTAGCCAACAATACGGAAAATCATTCGATTTCGTTTCCTTGTAATGTCTTTCCTTACATTTTTCTTACGGATGTCGTAGCTTAGATCGCACATTTTCATGATCATGTATACATAGTGCCAATAGACAGTAACCAATTCAAACTACCATGAGTAAAAGGAGAACTCAAATTCAAGAAAAAAATTAAATTAACATCAAATCTTATAATGTTGTTCGTAATATCTGATACTTGGTGCCATCTAGCGATTAAGTTGAGGAAACGACATGATTCGTAAAAATCGGCATAAAATTCTAAACAATATCGCATCAATTGCAACACTAGGATTTTCAGACATCTTATGGTTGGTTGACTATCCTATTTTTCTATAAACAATGCCTTCAGATGGAAAACTTTGCAGTCAAGTTAACGGAAGTATCATAATTCAGTATAGAATGACTAAGTTCACAGATTGCTTCAATAACGTGAATTTCACTATTGGAGTATCTGTGCACTTTGTCACACTATACTGGAATTTTTTGACAATCAACCAGCCATGCTCGATTCTATGACCTCACGTGAGCTTTTTACATGAATATCTACTGGTAAAACTCAAAAGTTATGGTATAGAAGGCACCCCACTAGATCTTATCTGCTCAAATCTGAAAAATAGGACTTATCATGTTGAATATGGCGGTAAAAGCTCTGATTCCCATACCGTGCCATATGGCGTTCCACAGGGCTCTTCAGTTGGAACTCTTTTTTTATCATTCATTGATTGCCACTTGATCTAGGACAAACTGGAAAACCTGTATTTTATGCAGATAATGCCACTAGTTACAGGCAATAACTAAGAGTCTCTCACTTGTTCAGACCAGTCCGAAGCCATATTTAAAGACTGGTTCAATAAGAACTGTCTTCTTTTGATGAACCAAAAATTCAAAACCTTTGTTTTTCCACAAAATTCCATCACAGCAAACCAGTTAGACTATTAGGAGTGTTTCTGTACTCAAAGTTGGAATTAAGTTTTCACACCGAGGATCTGTGCAAGCGCCTTGCAAAAGCCACATTCGGAATGAGACAATTGAGGTCTCAATTAGTTGTTCAACATCTAACTGCTCCATAGAATATTTACTTACAGTTTGATAGTCTGAAGAAACAAAAAAAGAGTATTTGTAGTACAAAACAAATAATACGTATAATGAGCTTCAGTAGCCTTCGTTCTCATTGCAAGCCATTATTCAAAAAAATAAATATTCTACAATTACCCTGCTGCTATATCAATGGATGCCTTTTATCTTTTCATAAAAAAATTATTTACTGATGACGTTAACAATAATATACATTCACATTCAACAAGAAATAGTTGAATGTCGAATTAAGAAAACCCAAGATTCCTTCAGATATATAAGAGTTAAGTTTCATGATGCATTACCACCCAGCTATAAAGGACTATTATAATTTGATGAAAAAAGTTCACAATATGCTAATGAAGCAGTGCTTCTATACAGCTGATGAGTTCCTCTTGTACACCTACCTATGTACCTTATATCACTTATATAAACTTATTTATCGTCTACCATCTTAGTGTAGATGACGTCACAAAAACGCCTCAAATGCTCTTCACACATGAATTGGCTACCTGTACTATTTCTCCAAAAACAATGGTATAAGCGTAATTGTTCCTTTCAATATGAGATACCGGTTATTTCGAAGCATATTCTTCCTGTCGCTTTGCTTTTCTGGCACCGTTATGTCGAGCGAAAAAACTTTTTCGCGCGGTTGCCTCAAGACACTCCAATTAGAGCAAAAATACTCAAAACATTGAAAGTGTGCTGTGTTAGAGCTTATGGCAACCAGTTGTTACGTTTGTTTCGTTCGCTAACAAAGTATTTCCGACCAATTCAAAGTGAAAATGAAGGAGATCACAGAAGCGGTTGGGAATTCAGGGCCGTAGCTTCGGGCCATGTGGATGTTTCCATGACAAAAACATTTCCTAGATTCATTTCTCAAACGTCAACGGTCACAAGGATATAATAGAGGTTCGTGTAACTCTGATTCTATCACAAGAATATAGCTTTCCATGCATTTTTGGGAAAACAAGAAGGTCATTTTCAGAGCGTATTTCAATATTATTGTTCGTTTCACTTCCAGAGTGCAACCACAATCATGTCATTTTAGTCCAATTTTACATATAGTAACCTGTAAAAAATAACTTATTATTATTATTAATACTATGTGAGAAATGAGTATCCAGGTCAATAAATCAACAGAATTCATTACATAATAGTATATTATGCAACGATCGTGTAATGATGGTTATTAATACATGAGCATTAACCGGGATACGAAACGAGCCGAAGGTGAGTTTCGTATGGTTTATGCGAGTGTATCAATAACCATTACATGAGAGTTGCATACG
Organism: Zygogramma bicolorata; assembly: GCA_032362365.1. Lineage (NCBI taxonomy): Eukaryota > Metazoa > Arthropoda > Insecta > Coleoptera > Chrysomelidae > Zygogramma > Zygogramma bicolorata. The sequence goes on along the minus strand of JAVJAQ010003404.1, from coordinate 36,678 downwards.
CTATTTTATCTACACCCAATAAATAATGAAGAACTGAAAATACAATATGATTAGGTATTTATATCGAACATAACAATAGTAGGTGATCAATCGTATTTCTTTGAAAAATTCTACAAAATTATAATTGATGGTATAACCACGGAAAATACAACAATGAGAAATGAAAAGAAAAAAAATGCCGAGATCATGATTTGAACCCGGACGTTTCTGTTCAGTGCCCTCGCCATTGACCACTCGGCTATGAGATCTCGTTAGATTGGATCGAAAATAAAAATATATATGTTGCATTTGTCAAATGAAAAATATAATCCTTTCGATTGAATTTATAAAACGGGTTGTGGGCATATAAGTGTATTATTAGAGTACGGGTGTAGATAAATAATATTAAAATGAATTTTACACCTAAATTATACCCATTCATACAATATGCAAAATAACTTGGACTTTCATTGTTTGTTTTCGGATAGTAACACATCCCAACCCCAATATGCTTTATTATAAAAGAATAATATCTTATTGACAAAGCGTGTATATATAAATGTAAAATGAAACTGGTTCGAATAGTGGGGAAATGCCGCCAAATTCCTAATTATTCCTAATTCTAATTGCATTTTGCAAGGAAGCATTCTAACAGTTTGATTTTTTCAGAATATACGTAACTTTCACAGGGCTTTCGGTTGAAATATTAAAAATGCCTTGTTTCCGAATTAATATCGAAAATACAATTATATATTTTGGAAATTTTGAAAAAAAATTAATTTTTTTATATTCATTCCAAAATTCAACATGTTTTCAATAAGTGTGCCAAATTTGAACTCAAGATGTCTTATGGTTTCCAAATGCAATTGGAAATGAACATGGAAGACACTGATCGCCGACCTTAAAAACACTTGATGAAAAGTATGAAAATTGTCACCACAAAACAAAACTGAACTTGAACAAAACAATCAGTCACTTATTTAAAATATATCAATAATAGCAGATATATGATATCACAGTTATCACCTATCATTGCATCCTATCCGCATAAAATTCTTCCAAACTCTAATAGATTCTATCGGTAAGAACTCTTTTCATTGCTTTTCTGGAAATGCCGTTGGACGGTATATCTTTAATATTATTTGGAAGGTGATTGTACATTTTGCAGCCGTTATATATAATTGAATCTTTAACGAGAGTGGAAGATGGTAATGGTAGTTTGAGTTGATTACTTTGACGAGTGGCGTATTTACTCTCTGTAATAAAATTTTGTTTGTGTTTATTCATAAGACACACTGTTCCAAGTATAAATATAGACACAACGGTGAATACATTGTACTGCTTGACGTGATGTCTGCACGAATCGCGAAATTTTAGTTTACGAAGGTATCTCAAGTATCGTTTTTGTAAAACAAAAACACTCTGAAGAGCGTTACCACTTCACACTCCCAGAATGGAATACCGTATCGCAAATGTGACTCTATCAAGGAGTGGTATACTGACTTTGCGGTTGGGTATCCTAGTTCGTTCGAAGCAATTTTCACAGCATAACAACCAGAGGATAATTTTTCATTCAAGTTTTTGACATGTTCATTGAATTTAAGACCTTTGTCAATGTACAGTCCTAGAAATTTGGAAAACACACTGTTTTCAATAATCTGGTGGTTTAACCCGGCAGGACTCGCACTGTTGGATAAAATCTAACATTTTCAGTTGCACTACAGATTTTTTTTATCTCTTGTCAAATTGATTTCATATTTTAGGAATGCCTTCTATAGAATTCCTTTACCAGTTCATGCTTGTAGCGGGTCACTTTGATTGGGGGGTTGATGGTTGCTCCAAATAAGATTAACTTTGTAATGAATCTACCCCGCGAGCGATCACATTTGTGCTTTTACAAAGATAATTTGACGTAATAGCAGATACAACTTAATATTTATGCTTTTTCCTTTATTTATTGAGCTTTTCAACAGATAAACATTCCGTTCTGAAACCACCGAAGTTTAGACAACTTCAAAATTATAGAAATATTACGAAGTACTTGCAACGACAGTGCGATTAAATTTGCATAATTTATTTTTTTTGTTGTTTTGTTTGTGATCAACCAGAGGACAATTTTTTATTCAAGTTTTTGACATGTAAGTCATTGTTAGAAAATTCGAGACGCGCGTTGTCACGTTAGTAAAGTCCTACGCGCGAATTGCGTGGAAAAATCTACAGGCGCTGTTTTCACGTCGTTGAATAATACGTGGTTCTCCCGGGTTAAGGAAATATCAGCAACTGCACATTTGAAGGACACTATCTTGATTTTCGATATGTCGAAGGATAAAAGGTTCGAGTCGCACCATTTTTTGACCTTCATTATAGCTGAATTGATAATAATAATAATATTTCATTTCCAGTCACACAATATACATGTCAATAAGTGATGATTTGATGAAGATCAGATGCCTTTTCTTTTTTCCATAATATGGTGGTATCATCGGCGAACAGGGTGACACTTCCTGAAATGTCAAGTGTCGTCAGGTCATTAACATAAAGTAAGAACAAAATTGGGCCCAAGACCGATCCTTGGGGAACTACACATTGTACATTGCCTAGGCTTGAAATTGATTTCGTCTCAACTACTTGTGTGCGGCCAGACAAATATGTCATGAACCAAGAGTGTGTTTTATTTCGAAATCCGTAACGGTGGAGCTTCCGCAGCAGTATCTCATGATTCAATAAACGAGCATATTTCGTATTGTCTATCTACAAATGAACTGAAACTTATCACGAATCCCTTCCGATTATTCAGATCCGTGAGTCCGTTGGAAACCCCATCGGAAGTTGATAATCTGCTAGATCCCGTTTTTATATCTCTCTTGCACTTAATTAGGAGCTGATAGATCCTAACAGCGCAGTGTTTGAATCGAATCGACTGCAAATATTGAATTAATTTCGTAACTCATTATGTCTCGTGGAAATGAATCTTTAGACACGTTTTCAATGAGGAAACAGTCATTTTCCATGGATTTTTATTGGCCTTATTCTCGAGATGCTTAGTCTACCTTTTATACATTCACCATGCTTTTGTGGTAATTTCTGGTGGTGTGCACGAATTGCTCATCGATTTATGGATACAACTAGATTTAGTACCAATCCACAAACTGTTAAACGATGAATTTCCTGAAAATATCATTTTTAATCCAATTTCAATTCAGAATGAACGTGTATTCGGAAAGGGCCTTCACGTAACAGTTGTCAAATACGTAACGAAAGTAACCTCTTTTCATGATTTTCAAATAATTATTTTTCTATTGCATAGAATCTTTCTAAGTTGATTATCATTATTTTTTTTCAATCTTGAACTGAATGGAATCGGCCGTTACTTGATGAAAATCCATATTTAACAAATAATATACATTTGCCTGTAAAATTTTCACATATCAGGGTTTACTGAACCGCGACACGTGTTTCGCTATACAATAGCTTTCTCAAGCAGGAACTTTAAACTGATCTTAACCCTGTTACATTTCGAATTCATACAACATTATATCAGAAGGTTAATGAGAATATAGTCCGACAACTAATTAATAAATCAATCGTCCGACGTCACATCCTTATTAGTACAATTTCCTGGAAAGAACATATTCAACAGAGGAGAATTATCCAACTCCGTCTGATCATTAATTGTGAACTGTGAATGTTTATACTTATTAATTCCCAAACTCTCCAAGAGATTGAGTTTCAAACCTTTTCCTTGGAAATGAAGAATTTCAAATTCGTGGTTGAACTCTGTAAGGAGGTGAGATGCATACGTTGAATTTGTCTTACCATTTTGGAAACTACTCCTGTGCTCCTTCACCCGTCTATCAAATGTTCTTTCCGTTTGACCGACATAAAACATAGGACATGAACCTCACAATAATCTATAAACTCTTGATCTAACTGATACTGAACTTCTATCTTTGTTGTTTTTGATATAAGAGCTCAAGTTATTCTTTGTTTTATATGCAACCTTCAAATTTTTCAGTTTCAAGAAATTAGAAATTTCCTCACACGGTTCTAAATAGGTCAACGGGGGGGAGTTTGATGACAAGTTTTTGGACAAGAGGTGTCTACTAATCACTATTAACCGTTGTTATAGCGATTTGTTTTATATATTCAGTTCTTTATCGAATTTGTATCTGATGAGGGAACATTCACCAGTCTGTGAATCATACTGTTGATCTTTACCTACTCTCAGGTGAGCACAAATGATTACTGTTCTAGTCTTTGAAACACTCCGCTATGATTTAAAAAAGAGACGAAAAAAAAATGATATTCCTCTAAGAGAGCACCTAGTCGGATGAATTTGAACAGATCCGAACGGTAATAAAGGATGTGATTGGTCAATCCTTCATCAAAAAACAGCCAAGTTATGACTTGAGTTTCGAGAGAGAAGACCTGGAGCCACCGAGAACAACACAATCAGAAAACCAATGAACGAATGGTCTGCGGAGTTCGTATAGTGAATCTTCATATTATATTATTAAATTATCGATATTAAATAATATATATATATTATATATTGGAGATGTGTCTTATACTTCATGTTCCTAGGCTTGCTAATGTGGCCAGGTTTTCTTGATAGGTGCGTTTTTGAAGTTGGGTTTGAACACATTGAGGCTTTTTTTTTCTAATATTGATTCACACGAAAGGGAAGCCTGTAATATTCAAAGAGAACCGGTGAACAAACAGATACGAATTAACATTAACTTTGAATTTTTGAAGTTTGTAATTCTCAGGAACAAAGTTCAGCTGTTCAGCTGTTCTATTGAGAGAATATTTCTCAGCAAAAAAGGTTCGACAGGTTTCCAAGCCCACAACAAATGGGTTAGAATAGTGCACTCGTCGGGTCATCCGTGTAGATATTGCCAAGGGTGGAACGATTGCCGACAATTTAGAAGAGTACTGGCCGTGAAAATAACTATAGAACAGAGACAAGTCTTCGACCCTTTCAACGACGATGTTCCAACGAAGTGAGCGAAGAATCACCAACACGAATTGCTGGGGGAAAAAAGAAAAAAAACAAAAAACAAAACATGGTAAAAGGAGATAAAAAGATGATATAAAAAGAGGGAAGTCAAGAAGAAGAGAATTTGCTCCTTATGAATATCAAGAAGATGTGTCAATGAGGGGTAGAAGTGTTGACTACTTCCGAAGGAAGTATTAGGGAGATCTAGAAGGGGGAAAGATTGAATTTTTCCTCCATTGAAAAAGGAGTCTCTGGTAATGTTTTTGGTGGCACGGGAGGGGAGAGGGTGTCTGCTGTTCCGGGTGTTAAATGGGAAGAGGAGTGGGAAGTTTAATATATGCTTATTCATAAACACAGATTCCAGATGAATAAGAGTTACCGTTAGGATATTATGGTTTTTGAAGAAGGTTCTACAGGACTCTCTTGGTTTAAGGTTTTCCATATACCTTATTGCCCTTTTTTGTAAAATTAGAAGACATGAATAAAGTGGGCTGCATGCTCCCCAAAACGGTATTCCGTAGCGTAAGGAGAACCGATGTTTCGGTGCCGAGTCCTATACATAAGAACTATTCTTCGAGAGAGGCTTGTGCTCTTTGCCTTGTAGATCATTAGAAGCTGACGAGAGATTAACTATTTCTTCGCACGGAATAGAAATCTAAGCTTCTGAGAAGCACCTCGGGGCTGCAGGTCACAAAACACGAGGGTCTTTTCACCGACATTTTCTCAGAAAAACTTCATTTTAAAGAGAAAAAGATATGAGATTTTTTTTTCTGGAAGTCGAATTGGTTTTCACTGATGATGTTATGCTTAATTATGAATTCAAGAGTCGTTTTTTATTTCTTTTCAATGATTTTTGCGATGGTTGGTATAAGAGATAAGGAGGAGATAGAGGGATCATCAGAATCTCCGCCCTTATGGAGAGGAAGACACAGAAGTTTTGAAAAGAAGGGAATGTGCCTGTTTGAAAGGATAAATTTATCAGTGAAACAGCACATTCAGAGCGCTAGAAGGAAGGTTCTGTATTATTTTAATTGAAATGTCATCGTAGCCTGCAGTATTTTTGTTTTTAATATCCTTCAAGATTTCAATCAGTTCATCAATGTTGGTCTCATACAGAAACAAGTTCTCATCTATGCCTAAATTTTCTAGATGCACTAATGGATCATACGAACTAGCAATATTTTTGCTCATATTTTCTGCAATGGAGCAGCCATAGATTCCATATGGTTTCCCCAAGAGGGATTATTACTGATCGCAATTTCTAGCATCGAGATACTTGACTTTTTAGGAATAGTTACTCTTGACATCTGCATATTAGATGAAGATAGCTCGGCTTTCTTCGAGAAGGGTCATGCCTGGGTTTAACCAGCATTAAATTCCACCAACTTGATGTTAGCCCATTCTATTATTCTGGACATGTCTTCGTTTATAATATTGACGCTGATACCTCTCTGTATTTTCGTTTCTCGTGCTGGTGAAGGGACTCTGGAAGAGAAACTAGTATGAAGAGTCCTGTCGTCCACAAAAATATGCACTGAAAAAGATGTTCTCCAGCAAATCATTGATATAATGCAGATATAAAGTGAGCGCCAGAACTGAACCTTGTGGAACCGGTGGGGTTCTGGATTTCATAAAAAAACTAAAACTCTTTATAAAAATCCACGTGTTTTGGCAACAATTCCATATGCTATGCTAGATTTACCTCATATGTTCATTGGTAACAGATGTTCCGTTACGAAATTCTTGTGATATTATTTGACTTCGTTTGAATTTTCAAATTTTTTGTTGACGGCTATTTGTGTGAAAGAAGAATCAGTTCCAATAGGTTTCTAACAGGCGCTCTTTTTGGTCGGTGAATTTGTATTTTCATGCGTCTTTTTAGGGGGTATGAAATTATAAATAGCAGTTGAAGTAACAGAGAGTTAATTCTACCCAGCAAAGACGGCCTCTGTGTAACCTTTCTTCAGCTAATAATAATCTTATATCAACAGAAGTTCCCAATTGTTTGTCGAAAGCATTGCGATCCACGAGAGAGAATTAGGAGTTTGAAGTTCAACAGTTCTTCCGGCAATTAATTTAGTAGGTTCCGAGATCACTTAACTAAATAAACGAGACCTATTCGGTTATTCACAACAAAAGATAGAATTTTGCATGGTGGACCTCTGTTGGAGCTTCGAATCGGCTTTGGAACAACATATATGAAATTGATATTGATCGTAGGTAGATGGAGGTATGGTATATTAAATTACGAGTGTGGAAAGTGACATTTTTCACACGAGTGAGATGTAACTTACCCATAAGTAATGTACACTATTTTTTCTATGACCATGTATTTTATTAAATTATATGTAAATATCAGATCGTGTATATTGGGTTGCCTGACTGATCTCACGTTTTATTTGTGACAGCAGTCATGTTTGAATATTGCTTCTATGAAAAGTGCACATTAATTTACAATCACCTTTACAGTGAGATATGGGGATAACGATAATATACGTTCATTTGAAAAGAAGACAATGAGTAAGTACTTATTAGATAAAACTGGGTGGAAATTGAATTATTTGGAACCATAAAAATTGAAAGTGAACAGGTTATTGTTACAATTTGTAAATTGTTACGATGTCTGCGAAATATTCGTTTCAATACAAGCTACTCAGAAATAGGAATTTATTTGGAATGTATACAAGTGTAGAAGGGCAGTTTTTCAATCTACCCCTAGAAGTTGCTGCGATAATTGAACAATTTTCAAATATCAAAAATAACCGCAAGGTGCTGGGTTCGATTTTCAGTGTCAACACTATTTTATTTTATTTTCTTTATTTTTTATTAATATATAGTTTTCAACGTTTGCTTGAGAGTAATTGACAATGTTCCTTCCTGAATGGTAATGGTTCGGACTTCCATTGTCTATATTATTATAATACAGACAATGGAAGTCCGAACCGTTACCATTCAATTAGTTTTTAGTCCAGTTTTCACGCGAATAATATCAATAAGCAAGATCAATTAATAATTACATCTGTAAATCTAACAGGATTCACAGGTTTGATGGCTTATTGACAGCCAAACGGAAAGTACTTTACTCACGAGTGAGAATAAAGGTCACATTCCATGGGAGTCGAGAGTGCGATATGTGTTACTTTCCTATCTGGTCGGAAGAAAAATACTCATTTTCGCCATCATAAGCCAAGGATTGAAGTATTTATTTATTCTGAACGCAAAATGGAATCGACATTAAATGTCATTCATAAATATTGTAAATCATTCATTTCTGAGATTTTTATGAGATGACGCTATCAAATATTGTTGCAGAACTCGAAATACCTTAATTTTCGTAACCAGCCCCCAAAAATACTACTTTTCGTAACTGATGGAGAAATGCTCTTTTCAACTATAATTTTTATGTCATTCGATTTTGCTAAATTCGATTGAGGTATTCTGCCTTATTTCTACAATCTACACCAACAAATGTCACATTCCAAGACTCAGAACACTAACTATTTTTATATTTTCATTTCCAGAATTAGTTACGCGTATTCGATTTACGGAGGATATCACTGATAATCTGTATGATGATTCTGTTTTCTAAAGTGATGGAGTATTACTTAAACATATTTTCAGTAACCATTATGTAGCTTGCCAGTTCTACGCCTATGAATTTTTTGCTTCAATCCGAGGAAACCTAATTTTTTTTGAACGACTCGAATTATCATTTTTATATACCTTGAATGAATGTATCGCTGGAAAGTACAAAAATTACTGGATCTGGTCTAGGATCATTGTGTGATAAAATAATGAACTTGTCGTAATCAGTTACAAAATCATTTCACCAGTGGTTATGAAAAATGAAACGCATAAAAATTGCTCATCAACTCAAAATTGGTGTATTATTCTGCCGTTCTGCTTTGTTAATTTCAGTCCAAAATGATGTTTCAAACATCGTGATACCTGTCGAGACAATTTGAACCCTCAGGATCACTTGGGAGTGAAAAAAATACGTTGATTTCGGGTTGATGAACCTTTTTACGCGTTGAATAAAAATGGGTATTCATTTTTCCTGTGATCATGAAATGAAAACGAAATTTTAACTCCGTGAAAAGTACATGTGTTTTTCCATGTGGGGATACTGTTGAATTTGATCATCAATGTTCGTGATGATTCAAAGAGTTACTATTTCGCAAGAATTGTGAGATCTTTGCTAGGAGAGTTATGAGATCCACAAAAAGACTAGTTATTGATACTAAAGACACAACCGAGATGTCCATACAACTATAATTGACAGAAAAATCTACACAAAAATGATATTTGTAGTAATGAAACGATGTCATGAAAACTTGTTTAGGTGATGATGAAAGATGCAATGCTTTCTTTATTTGATTTTCCAATGAGATTTCACGATCGTCTATGAGTGAAAGACACGCCATTCATCATCGTATTAAGGACACGTGTGTAACACTTCTGTTTCCTGTCATTACGAAATCTAATTTCGATCCGTATCTGGAACGAGGGCCTCTTTTCAAAGGATCCGATAAACGAATGAAAGACATTCGAATGCAAGAAGTGAAATAGTTGGAAGAAAAAAAAGAAAAGGAGGAATTCAATCATATATGCTAACGTCGAAATACCAAAGTTTATTGAACTAGCTGAAGCGACACGGACGAAGGTTCAATACTTCTGTGAATTTCAATGCGTTTGTCAACGTAGTTCGAGTCAAAGAAGGATTAGAGCAAGGTCAAGCACCGATAAACCAACTATTCGATTTGTCGAGAGAAATATTGAAATTATCGGTTATAATTAATTGTACGAGTGCATAAAAATTACCTATAATTTTGCAGGATAGCGTGATATCTAAAATTGCAAGAGTTCATTTTCATATTTTGGCGAAAGTGCCCGAGTCCGAAAATAACCGAATGCAATTTGTATAAGATATCACGCTTGAATGCAAAATTATCTGGACATTCTTATGCACGAATGTAATTCATTGGAATATTTCACGAATGAAGTAATTCTCAAGGAAATGTTATATTTGTTTATTTATACTTTCCTCTATAGATTGTATGGAGTAATCACCTACACGCGAAATGTTTTTCTATTTCTGAAGTCTGTGACTTTTATTTGTGTTGTTTACTGACGTCTAGCGATACGGTTTCAAATGTGTTGTTATGGTGACTTGATACAATGCAATTACCGCTGTAAGTTTTCGACAATTGCATTGCTCTTATGGGACATTATATGTATGAGGGAAATATTCACCATAATAATTTATCTTTCTTCGGTAGGATCGTTTGAAATTTTGATATGTCGTTGAGCTCGAACTACTGAGTGAAATTCTTGAAAATGCTTGCGACATATAGGATGTTAACTTGGAAAATGCGGCTTTCAGAACAATGTCAAAAAATAGCATAAATGGTTACAGGGGACCTATCCCTTTCAGCCTACTTTTTAGATTATTCTTGAGTAATTAATCAGAATAATTAGTAGTTAACAGACGAAGTCCATATCGGATGAAAAAACTCTACAGGTAGTTTTTACACTGCCTTCGATTGTAAAGTATATGGAAAGCTAACCTTAGTCTTTATATTTCATATAAATTTTCTTCTCCAGAAGATGATAACCTTGTTAGCGAAAAGCGCGTCGAGTGCAAGGGTGATCTCTACAAAAAATTTCGACTTGCGATTGCGAAAAGTGCGGCCCATGAATGCCTAAACCTGTATCAAAAATCAAATCTTTGCTTTCGATAATGACTGAGGGGTGTCTTCATCTTAAGTGGGTCAACTTCTATACCTGAATCACAGAAACTTGTTGGGACATCAATGTTTATGAATGCAAAGCAAATTCATAAATTATCCATGATAATTAGCCGTCCCTTGCCCGCACAATGCTCTGCCTTCTGGGTGCACTTGTGTGAATGTTCAACAAAGGGAAATATAAATAAAAATTTATTCTGATAGAAACATCTCAATGTTATAGTTATTCTTTAAACATTGTATTTCATTCATTACTTTTTCCTCCGAATGATTGGCAAGAAAATAGCAATGAAACAAAAGCAGAAGTGCCTTTCGGCCTATCCATATAATACACCATTACATAATATGTATAAGCAATTTCTTGATTGTATTTTAATTGATGGATGAAAATCAATAACCACTGATCGGACCACGCACAAATATTATGAAATGAATCCTGGTGGGATACGCTGAACTTTGTAAGTTTTGGTAATATTGTCAGATGTGACCCCATTATGTATACAGGGTAGGTGTATTACAGTAAAAATTCAATAGATGAAATCATATCTCTTTCAAAAATGGGTAAATATGTAGCTCGAAGTGGATATTTTTTGAATAACGGTCTTTTAACATTCTGAAACGAAAATTATATCTTCGTAACAGCTTCAAGAAAATAGTGAATTTGCAAATGAAGGTTCAGGATTGAATTAAGCTTCAAGTAGGGTCGAAAATATATTACAGTTTCCTGTATGATTTTCACTTACAATGGGTTTACAAAACCGCCACACGTGTTTCGCTATTACAATAGCGTCTTCAAGCAAGATAAATGAATTTATCTTGCTTGAAGAAGCTATTGTAATAGCAAAACACGTGTCGCGGTTTTGTAAACCCATTTTAAGTGAAAATCATACAGGAAACTGTAATATATTTTTGTTAATATGGATTTTCATCAAGTATCGGCCAGTTCAATTCAATTTCAAGTAGGGTTTTTTTTTTTCGTCTACGTCCAGAGGTATCCCAGTTCCAGTAGTATTTATATTATTATGGTTGATCCATTGCTCGCACAAGTTTCGACTTCTGAGGGTTGACGTTCGTCAGATGGTTAACGGAAACGAACAATTTTATAACAATTTAGAACAAAATTCAAGGTAATAGTTTTTCATTTTGAAAATCCTGCATTGTACTGTATAATATATTTTATCTACGACAATTGTATAATGTACCCATTATACGTATGTTTGCTCGACTTTAATGATACCCATTATTCACTAGGGAATGATGAGTCATCATTTACTGCTGTCGAATACTTCCTTGATTGAGCTATAATATAATATTGTTTTGCTGCAAACAATGGGTTTTCAAAATATCATCGTGTGAACCACCAACTATTTTCAATTCAGTTATTTACCTACTCACGAAAAAAGAAGCCAACGAGCATCTACCGGTTGGACCTGGTAGACTAGGTTCGGTCATTTTCTTCCTAACCCAATTGGGGTAAAATTCCGTTAATCGGGCTCCGCCTTGGAAATGAATTTTTTTTGACGATTTTTATTTTAGAGTTTTGTAGTGAAAAATGCTTATAATTTGGTTTGAAAGTGATGAAGAAGATGATATAGAATGTGTTTATTGTGCTGATAGAAAGAAGGGGGAATTTCGAGCAGAATTGGCTGGGAAACAAACATAGGCGTAAAACCCCGATTTCCTGTCTTTGGGGGGCCGTATCTCCGAAACAAGTTGAGAGCCCCAAAAATTTTATTTGAATTTTTTGTTCAGGAGGCCAAAATACGCAAGTTCCACCAAAAATTTTTCATTTTCGAGGCGGAGCCCGATTAACGGAATTTTACCCAAATTGGGTCCTTCCTAAGGCCGCCGTTACTTGGCATTCAATCCTGTTTTCCTCTGTGGTTGATATAACCATACTGCATCTCCCTCCTTGAAATTCATCGACATCGACTTTTTTCGAAACTGATCTTCATTTTACCACTGGTCATCTGCAATTCCGACCCGGAAAAATCGTGGACAGCCCTAAATGTCTCCCTCAGGTCATCCACAGTCTGGCAACGACACATCTCCAGTTTGAGCAGCGCCAAATCTGCGAAATATCAAATTGAATGGAAGTTTCAACTCCCTACCAGTTAGCAACATGGAAGGTGTGTACCAGGTAGCTTCATGTTGAGAACTTCGGTACGCCAAAAGAAACAGAGGTACCAGCTTGTCTCAATCTTTTTGGTTTTCGGACACGAACATTGACAGGTAATTATTGACCGTTCGGTTGCTATCTCTCTAGAACAGTGGTTCCTAAAGTTGTCCGGACTACGACCTATCTAAAACAAGTCACAAAACTCGGGACCCAGCTTTTGGAAATTCAACCGTCACCAATATGAATAAAGAGATTTTTGGAATGAAAAACAAAGTTCGTATACAATTTTCAATAGGTTCTCAATCGAATAACCACAACGAAACGTTATTTAAATGAGAAGTTTGAAATTGTTTCCTATGTTTCCCCATTACAGTTTTGATATCAACTTCAACTCGAATTACTTTTGATCTCAATGAATTTGATGTCCAAATTATTTCGGTATTCGTAGGATTCACTGAAAATTTACCCCCAACCACCAGTGGGTCGCGACCCATAGATTGGGAAAGCCTCCTCTAGAACATTCTTGTTGTACATGGTGTTTGTTGATTTTTATTGAAGTTTTGAATTTCCCAGTTTCTTCATCGGAGAGAAAAAGCCAAATCACAGTGTTCTTTCCTCAAAAAACAAAACTATTCAGCTTTACAAGAACGAAAGGTTTCTTCATGTTCAGAGAACAGTGTCTCAACGGACGAGGAGTATGTAATCTTTGCTAATAATTATGGAATTCTGAAGGTTGTGATCTCCACTCCAGTCGTATATACCAATTCACGATTGACTTTTCATGTATTTAATTTTCCTTCTTTTCACAAGCACTCTAGAATTACCATCAGGTGGTTGATGCATGGACCAAATCATACATATAGATTCCCAGACCCAAAACTGAAAATCACGAGCCACTTACTATTTTTTGTACAAATCACAGTTGTCTTTTCCTGAAAGTAGATAAATCAATCCCTCATCGTTCAAAATATATTCAAAGAAATGTTCTCACATACAACGTTAGTGGTTTTATAACGATATCATTCTGTTCCCAGAAAGATGGAGACAATTTCTCTTCGGTACAGATATAGAATAAATCACAGACTCGATTGTGGAAGGATACACAGCACCTATCTTTTTTGGTATATTATTCATGCGCCCGGCCGTGAAAGCCTCGAGCAACTTTTTATCACGTGCGGTCTCGTTTTTGTGAAACGACAACCTCTCCATTACAATATAGCTCCATTCCAGGGAGAAAATTTCAATTGATATTCATCGCTGTCTCTTGCAACAACACACTAGAAAAAGTAGAGTTCGTTGCGATGAATTTACTGCTGTAACTTTGCAGAAGAAAGATGACAATGCCTATTATTGTGTATGGTATTTCATTCGTACGTTTATTTTTCATGCATCAGATTCTCAAACATTATTCGATCAGATATGAACCTTAAAGGTTTTTTTTTAACGGGTTGACTCAAAAAATATAATATGAAGTATATATCTTCACCCACTACAAAATGGCCGAACATTTAATAATTGCCTGAATATATCGACGTTTAACTCATACTTCGAGGAAATGAGTTGAGTTCAGTTGAGAAGATGCTCGAAATGGTTGCCTCAAACGTCTTGACATAAGAACAGCCTATGCGATATTTCACGTCAAACTTTTTCGAAGACAGCTACGCAAATATTTATTATTCTCTGTCGTATATTCAATATTGAAGCAGGTTCAGTTTCTTACACCTTTTGCTTCAGATAGCCCCATAAAAATTCTAAAGGTGTCAAATCTGGCAAGCGGGCTGGCCATTCCGTAGGACTTCGAAGGCCAATCCAAAGACCATGGAAAGTATTATCCAAATAGTTTCTCACTTGTCTGGAGTAATTTGGTGGTGCTCCATCTTGTTGGAATAATAATATTCATATCGACTCCATTAGGATTCACTTCGCCAATTCTGTGATTAGAGGATCAATATCAGTTTCCAACATATCCAAATGAAGTTCTCCTGTTAATGTTCAATTGACCATTTTGGAGATAGTTCACGTGGTACCTATCTACTTGAAAATCGAAAACAAATCTAAATGAGAATATTCGAACTGAACAATGATGGGGGGAGGAAGGGGGGGGGGGGGGGGGGGGGGGGGGGGGGGCCCAAACCAAAAAAAAGAGAGGAAAAAAAGAAAAAAGGGGAAGGGGGTGACAACAAAAGGGGGGGGGGAAAAGAGATACTTTTGTGGAATTTTATAAGCAAAAAAAACATTTAAGGGGGGGGGGGGGGGGGGGGGGGTTTTGGTTTGGGGGTTTTTTAGGATTAGAGGTGAAAAGGGGGTTTTTGTTTTGGGGATTAAAAATTTTATAAAATTTTTGGGTTTTGGGTTTGTGGGGAGGGGAAAAAAAAAAAGGGGGGTTTTTAAAGTAGATAAAAAAAAAAAAAAAAAAAATTATTACATATAGAAAAAAAAGAAAAGAAAATATATAAAGAGAGGGGGGGGAAAAAAAGAAAAAAAAGAAAAAAAAAAAGAAGGAAAAAGAAAAAGAATGAAAAAAAGAATTTTAGAGAATTGAATAAAAAAAGAAAAGGGGGGGGATTGAAAAATAGTTATAGAAAAAAATAAGAGAAAAAAAGATATTTTGAAAAATTGGAGGGACAGGGGGTTATTGAAAAATCTATATTATTTAATACCCAAAAAAATATAAAAAGAAAATTTTTAAATGCACAAAAATTTTTTTTGGTCCCATTTTTGAATATTTTTTAAAAAAGGAGGGAAAATTTAAAAAAAAAAAGGGGGGGGAAAAAAAAAAAAAAGAAAACAAAGGGAATAAAAGTATGAAAAAAATATTATGATGAAGAAAAAAAATAGAAGAAGAAGAAAGAAGAAGAGCCCTAGTTGGTTCGGGCCGCAAAAACGATTTGAGGGTTAAGCGACACCCCCAGCCATGATTACGCATGACATGTGTTCTTTATCGTCTGACATTTTCATATTTTTTATGGACGAAAAATAACCTATCCTTCCTTATCGGGTTGTTGGGATTGCCATATTGCACAGATTAATTAATATTTCTAGAATTATTGATATCAATGTGTATTTGAATTCAGGTAATTATTTGAATGTTCCGCCAATTTGTAGTAGGTGAAGATATTGATTAATATTCTGGGTTTGTAAAGTATTCGTCAGGAGCTTGAAAATGATGTATAACAAGACCCCCCCTTTCCATAAATATTTCTTTACAGATGGCGCCCAGTTGCCATCTTCACTTTTTCATCTGTCAATTTTACTCCAAAATATAGATTCATGCACCTAAATTATCCCAAGTTTCAATTTTTTGAGTTTACCCGTTCAGAAAATGAAAGGGAAGCGGACATTGAAGAGAAGCACTATAGACTTTCTCCTAGTAACAGCTTTCAGAGATTCTCAATATATTAGTCCGTTTCGAAAATATTGGGACCACCAACAGGTTTTTCGCAGTCTGCTTTCTATCTATATAGGCACCGATCTCTGGATATGTAGAATTTTGAGAAAGAGAGGTCAAAATTATTGTTTCGTAAATAGTAGTGAGATCGTCTCATGAGTAATTTATGTGGAGTACTGGAAGAATTATCATCTGATTCTTCTAAATTTCCTATATATCAAAAAATATTCTCATTGCCGGTTAAATTCGTGGTCATGGCAGAAATTTTCTGGCTGACTCGGTGCGATAAGCAATTGTGTGTTATGTAGATACCAATCCTGATTGGGGAATCTCAAGATGTCATCAACGACCTCTCAGCTCTGATATTTTCTGGTTTTTCTTACAGTTGAAATGGCAGATGCTCAGCCAAGATAATTAGCCGACGCTTTCCCGCACAAGGTTCTGCCTTCTAGGCGCACTCGTAAGACTGTTTGATGAGGAAAAATCTATAATAGAGAAAATCGATTGAACTCACTTCCTAATATTGAGAAAGGTGCCTAGTCTTTAGCTTTGATTTTCGTAAGACCGTTCCCAGATATTACATAGAGAACCAATTGGGGCACCAACAAAATTGATATAAACTCATCTTTCTTTTTTTAATTATTTGGAGTTACGAAATCGACTGAACACATGAGATGAATGCGTATATCATTGCTAAAAAACAGCAATTGAAAGAAGGTATAACAAAAGCTACAACCATATAAACAAGTAACTGCTCTGTGTTTCCTTCACAAATTCGCTCTGTCGAGAACTACACATCCAACAAAAATTTTCTTCTGCTATGGTAGCTCCCAGGTATCCTTTCTGGTAACTCGATTTCCCAAAGTTTATAAAGAATTTATATCAGCCACATCCAATTAGTGGTTGAAAGTAGCCATCGGCCATCAATTTGTAATGCAGCAATGTATATAGGGTATTTTTTTTTTTTTTTTTTTTTTTTTTTTTTTTTTCAACTGTTATGCAAAATGTAAGTTTGGAATTTTTATGCTGATGATTTTTTTCTTTGTGGGGGGGGGTTTCTGGGTTATTCTAGCCAATCATTGGGTATTATACTGATAAAACGCCTGGTCCTTTCGATTGTTTCGATAAAACGTTGTTTACCTTTGAATTGTCAAAACGTACGGTTTACTGCGTCGATTCCATTGAACGGCTCATATTTATATAAATTATCATGAATGAAGAGTATTTATTATTAATAGTCATTCACTTTTCACTTTTCAGCGTAATAATAACATAACACATTCAATGAACACCGAAACCAAACACGTAAGCATACCCAACTCTATGACAGATATAGCGATTGACCGATTCACATATGCCGCCGTGATTTTGCCATTATGACAGCGAAAAAACTTTGCCTTTTTCAGCGACAAAACAGAACCTTATTCTTGAAAGCATGGCAACCAGAATTGTAAACAAATCTTTGACGGCGTCTTTGTCAATTTTTCACCTGCGTTGTCAAAAGAGTGTATATGATCTGTGAAAATGAAATATAAGAGGGTGGGGGGTCCAAACCCCCCACAAAGGGGGTTTGGGGGGGCCCCTTAAAAAAAAAACTCCCCCCTGGGAAAACCCCAAAAGGGGAAGGAAATAAAACCAAACGGGGGAGAGGGGGGGTTTTTCCAAAAAAAAAAATCCGGATTTTGTTTTGGGGGATAAAAAGGGGGAAATGATTTTTAATTAAAGGGGGGGAAAAACTGGGGACGGGGGGGGGGGATTTGGCCACCCGTCAGTAAAAGGGAGGGGCATCATCAACAAAAAGTCGATGACTTCCCATAATTGAAAATCAAAATCCTTCATAGTATCAAGCCCCGACCAAAGGATGGAAAAAGAAGTTATTGTGCCATCTACCCATGGACGAGGTATTCTAAAAAAAACCGAATTCGCCCATTACCCTAGGAGGAAAAAGAAAAACATTCGACATAGTCGATGGGTTAATAATAGCCAGGGGAGTAGTTGTTTTCTGACCAGCCAAAACCTACTGTGTAGGTAGATTTGAGACTGGCCTGAACGGATTGTTCGAAAGACCATTTGATTTAACGCCAGCCTTCAAGTAAGCCCATCACTATGTCGAATGTTTTCTGAAATATAAGGATTGTGTCTTTAACAATTGTATTTTTTCGTTGAATTGAATAAACTAAACTGTATTCATTAAATTGTCGTACCGAATTACACTCGAGCTTTTTTATGTCGAAGAAAACTTAACATTTATGATTCGAGTTTAGTTGCCTTACGGCAAATTAACTCAAAAAACTGCCAGAAAAAATTACTCGTCTTACGGGCTCGTAATTTTTTCAGAGGCAGTTTTTTTCGTTGAGTTGCCAGGCAACGAAATTCTCATCGAAATGTCAAGTTTACTTCGACAAAAAAAACTCTCGTGTAATCATAAGTGAAAAATAATATAATAGTAAGGAACATCTGTTCTCCCCACGTTATTAAGAAAGTTGAACTTTCTCATAGCCTAATCAATGCGAAGCGAATGATGCAGTAAATTGTCTAATCCTGATTTTTTTCTCAACTGGTTTGACTTTCGTCTTTCACGCAAACAAAAATCCAGATAAACAATGGCTGATATTACACTATTCCAGTTCATTTGTTGGTTATTGTTCGAAACTTATCTACAATCATGCGAGAGTATCATATTTCCAGGAAAGTGCCTTTGTTGTATCGTCCTACGAAAGCAAGCTGAACAGATAATGGCTGGACCCCATACAATTGAAAGCTGATAGATGTAATGGTATGACTATGTGCGGTGTTGTAAACATCGTTTCGCACTTTACCGCTGCGTGAACAGCGTTCCTAATGGCAACCGCCATGTGGAGAAACGAACAGAGATATGTATTGTTGGAGGGAGCTACTTTGGCTGAATGGGCTTTCTGTATGTGTTTTATGAGAAAATGATCGTGTGACATAACTTCTTTCACTACTGTTCGGATTTATTTGAAATATCATTCAACGATGTATTTTTTTCAATTCTACTATCAGGTTGGAAAGTGATTGTTCACCCAGAAGAAGACGAAGTAGGCAAAACATGTTGCCAATCTCTTGACACTTTTTCCACTCCGTCTATATTCTTTTATTCTAAACGTCATTCTATCCATTGGAGTTCAAGAAGTGCTTAACGTGTACAGTCTAACGCAGTTGTGCAAAACGAGCTATCCCTGAAATAATACTACAGTTTTTACACATTATCCCAGTTCGCAACGGACAATGTACTCAGTTTTCCACTCAAAAACAACAAACTTTTTCATTAAGCAACGCACTAGATTCCAGAAATGGCACGTTACCGTTTTATTAGCGATTTTCTCAAGTGTAGTATTCAACGGTCTCGTGGCTTAACGCTGGTCTATTTTTATTGTCCAAAATGCTCTTGATATTTCAGTAAGTCATACAAACGTAGTTTATTTTCAGCAACCTTTCTGAAACATAATGGAAATTCATGATGTATTGCGAAACATTTCTTTCTCTGCGTAGGCAAATTATTTTTACAGAGAATGACGATATTGACATTATTCGTAGGAGCATCATGAAATACGTTTATGTGTATTGCCAACCTGAAACATAAAATGTGTTGAATTCAATCTTACAAATGATCATTGCATTGTACGAAATTAGTTCGAACAAATGTGTATGAAACAGTAAACCTACGCTAAAGTTCACATTTCTTTTTTTTGGGTTTCCAATCTACTACAATCTGAGAAAATAGGAATTGATATTGGAATCTATCCAAGTATAGAAGGAGATTTTTTTATCATTATATTTATATTTACACCGAAAAGTTGCTGCGTCGATCAAAAAACAGTTCTTTTTCAGTGAAACACGTTTTATTAGATTTACGATGAAGAAAAGCTCGAAGTCGTCTTCATCGTAAATCTGCTACACTTCACTTCGAGACATGATAAACTCCTACCACAGGTTACGTTCTATTAGTCAGCAACTTCTCTTATAACTGAAATTTGCCCAACAAAAAAAAAATAGAAGAAATAATGATTATCAAATACTTTCGTTCTTTACGTTTCGGTTTCAAATCTGCTTCCGTATCCCAAACTTCACAAATATTTCTCTTTCAGTTCTCTTTCGGAAATTCGTCAAAGATTTTATTTTCGATATCTGATTTTGTCTTTCAAGAGAGGTAGCCATGTCCGACGTATACCAACTGAACTGGTCGAGATGCAATTAAGAAACATAGTTTTCTCTTCTCGCCTCAGTATGTTATATAATATTAACAATGGTGTGGAAATTCCATGAAGAACTCCTGTTTGTGGCACACCACAATAGAGGAAATGATGATATTGAAACCTTTGGTGTAATAAATTAGACTTCTGAAACTTCCTCTCAAATTTGGGAATTCAGCAATGCTTCGTATATCTTCGATTATTTTTTTCAAAATGTGACGTTTTTGGCATTTCAACCAATAGTATATTATTATAACCAATCATTGATAAAACTGCCTGCTCCCTTTGATAAAACGTTGTTTACCTTCGAACTGTCAAAACTATACGGTTTACCGCGTCGATTCTATTGAACCGACTCATATTCATATAAATTATCATGAATGAAGAGTTACCTTATTATTAATAGTCATTCAGTTTTCACTTTTTCAGCATAATAACAACATAAACAACACATTTCAATGAACACTCAAACACGTAAATAGCTCATAACCCCAACTTTATGACAGATATAGCGAACGACCGATTCAGATATTTAAGGTTTCCTTAACTCACATGGAGATGGCGTACAATTAGTTTTCATCAAATACAATTCATTTTTGTTGTATGAGAAGAAACCGTTGTATGAAGATTTTGATACAACGACATAACGAATGATTTTATGTTCCTTCTGGCGCGATTTTCATTTCATAAGAAATTTTCAGTTATCAACCTTGTACAATGAGAGGTGTGACGCCATCTCTTGGTATCGTCGGAAAGCATTATCATGTTCACTGCGTAAGCATCATATCTCTTCTGGATCATAGAGGGCATACATCGTTGTTCGACATTTCAAATTTGTAAAATTTTCACCTATTCTCCGTTCCTTCTTATGTAAATGAAATACTGATCAATTAAATTGTTCTTCCTTCTATTTATTCAAAAAATAATCTCTCCGAATACAACTCGTTCTTCAAATTTAATAAGATAAATTTTCATTTTCGAAACACTCAAACTTTTTTATTTTGAGGCAAAAGAATTGAAACAAATCGAATTAGATAAAATCACTCGTCCTACGGACTCGTGATTTTATCAATCGGTTTGTTTTCATACTTTTGCCAAATAAAAAAGTTTTTGTGGAAAATAAAAATTTTTCGATTAAATTTGAAGGACTCGTGGTATTACCTTTGATTATTTTATCACACCTCTGCAGGAACTGCTTGCCTGCACTACCTTAGATAGTAAGATATGAATAGTACTAACTTTTCGTACTTAACTATTCTTCAGAATCAGTATTGAGACTCCCCTCCTGGAGATGCAAGCCTTTTCAGGGAAATGAGGGTCGAGTGCAAATAATATCGATATCGATTTGGTTTTAGGGTAATTAATCTCTAGAAAAGGTCATGTTAGTAGTGATATATGGGTCTCAGGTCATTCAGCTTTTACTGCCAACGCAAACAGATCGGCATATTGATCTGGATTATTAATACCATATACTAGACTCGAGTCAAATAAATGGTACAGATTCATGCGAGAAATTATTGAGGGAATAACATGTCTATGATGAAACTTGATTGAATGGACCGTCGAGAAAAAAGATCGGAAACGGTTGCAACGAAGGATGAATTAGCTAACAATCGAAACAGGGCTACTGACATAACCCATACGTTAGAGGGCCGTGCTCATAATATCACAAGAGCTAAGATTATTTCCTGGAATAATTCAAACTTACGTGGTATTTGAAGGAAATTCGACACCATAATTTGGAAAAAATTATTAATCCAACCAAACATTAAATTAATTTCTTTGATTGTCAAGTTGATCAAGGTATTGCTGTTTTTGACAATTACTACTTGAATTAATTACTAGTTTGAAAAAATCATAAAGGTGTATGTATCCACCATATTTCGGTAGATGAAGAAAAATTACCAACTTTTGTTAAACCAAATGCTATAACTCAAATAAGTACCACCCCTTTGGTAATTTCAGTTAAATAAAGGTGGTAGAAATATATTTTTACAAGTAATAGGACGCAATTTCAAAGAAAGTCACCAACAAATATTACCAACTTTAGTTACACCAAATGCTAACACTGAAATTGGTACCAACCCAGTGTATCCCCCTTCATTAATTTCAGTTAACTGAAGGTGGTAAAAATATATTTCTACAAGTAACTATATAGACGCGATTTCGAAAAAATTCCCATGTAGGTATATCTACCATATGTCGTTGAAAAAAATTGACAACTTTAGTTACACCAAAGTTGCTAGATCATTAGTTTTTGAACTGTCCATTTGAATATCGTGGCGCCTCGAAAAAATTCCCAGAAATTTTTTCAGTTGCCACGGTAATTAGTCGAAATGGAGGCATCTTATCATTTTTGAAAAGAAGAGGTGTGAAATTTTTGACGTAATTTGATAATATATTATCAAAAAAATGCGGAATTGTTATCGTCACCTTCCTGCGTCGAATGTGGAAGTCGAGAGTGGAGAACCATCAAAGGCGTTTATTATGGCAATTTTATTCAAACTGAAAGTGGAGCTACCGGAGCTACCGAAACATAGACTAGCGAACTCACAGAGCTCTTCTCCTCGCCAGGCTTGACTTTTTGCATTATAAAGCAAAAGTTCATTAACGGAAACCCCATTTGATGTTTCTGTGATGTTTTTCGTTGAATAAACCATGACAAGCAGCGATAAAATAGCAGTATTTCTAATTACGGAATATTTAGTTAGTAGCTCTTTTCTTGCCCTCCAGAAACGAAAGATCCACACAAAGAGATCTGAAATCATCACAAGAAAAAACGTGCCTGATGAAATACGGATTTTGAACTTGGGGAGTATAAGAGTATCAAAAGTAACAAAGGGGCTTTGCTTCCTGTGATACTTCAACAGGGTGGCAACAATAACTGACTTGAATTTGCAAAATGTCAATACTACAGTTGCTCATGTACAATTGATTCATACATAATGTTCAGAGACTGAACACGTTTGGATCGGGGATATGCAGCCATGATGCATCTGTGAGCACACCCTGGAAGCATGAGATATTTGCCGTGGCGCTCTAGGGCGACAATGATTCTTGTCGACCCATTTGTTACTTCAGCGGTGGAAAAATCTGTAGCATTACTCAAGGACCTGAAGCTAGTGAACGTTAAAATGAACTATTCCATCATGGATGAAAATGAAAGAAAAGTTTGTCAGAACTATTTTTACTATTGCATCTGCGTGATTAGCAGTTCAGATATTTTTGTGAATCCTGAAAAAAATTGTTGATGGTGGTTTCAGAACTGCAAACTTTTCTCCTAGCACCTTGCCCTCAATTTCACATGCACGTGCTCGAAATAGGTACAAATATGGATTCTAGGACTGCCACTCGAAAGTGTGTACTGAACCGACAATGAAACAGAGAAAAAATGTAATGTTTTTTGTCTCAATATGTACCAAAATTATCACATTAATAGTTCGAACTCTAGACGGAACATTTTTGAGCATCAATTTGTTCACTTCGATGTGACTGGTACCTCTCAAAGATCGCTTCGATCACACAGATCCGTGACTTTTTGTAGTAAATTGAATTGAAGTGACATTTTTCACTCTCGCACACTAATGAACACTATTTTTCCTACTACCATCTATATGTAAATATCAGATCGTGAATATTGTTTCTATAAAATGAATGAACAATTAATTAACAGTTTAGAGCTTTCGTTGCGAAATAGCTAAATTTTGTTTCAATGAAATGAAAATACAAGAAATATCATAATTAAATCAATGTAAATCGACTCAGGAGGTATAAGAACATAATATATCACTGATAACATAAATCTGAAATACTTATCTCAGTTGGTAGAGTATCCGGTAACATAACCGCAAGGTTCGATTTTCGGTGTCAACACTTCTTATCTCCATTTCTTTATTTTTCATGAATAATGAGTTTTAAGTTCAGTTTTTATGTGTAAATGTCAATAAGGAAGAGCAATAAATAATAACATCTGTAAATCTTTACAGAATTCACGGGTTTGACGGCTTATTGAAAGCAGTACGGAAAGTACTTTCCGCACTAGTACGGAAAACTTTCCACATGAGAATAAAGGTCCTTGCCATAGGATTAGAGAGTGCGATACGTGTTGATGGGGATGGTTTGTACTTCCATTTTCTATATCATTAACTCTATCGAAACGTTACCACTTTATATCAGCCATTTTCCTAATTAACAGCATCTGCTGCACTGTCGCCAAGATGAAAAAAAACCCTGGTGCGTTGACCGATATGCTTTTGTTCAGCCAATTCCTCTCGACCTGAGAAATCGAAGAGTAAACTTACATTTTTTGACGGTAGGTGGTGTTGAGGTGGTGATAGAATGCATTTTTCTAAGGGTACATTTTCATTGAGGCGGCAGCTTACGCGTGATTTTCGATACCGACGGTCTCATTGGATAAACTCTTGCGGGATATTTCGTTCACCAATAGAATTATCAGTATACAAAATACGTAAGGTCAAGTTCGTTCAATAATCAGCTATTAATTTTTTTGAAATGTTTGACAGTTCGATTTGAATGCATTTGAAAGTTCCTTTGATATTCAAAATCTTGTACCTAGTTCTAGTTACTTTTCACGTTTTTCTTGTTTATATTCTTTTTAGGTGTTTATCGTTGCTGTTCTTGTATTTGTTTGATTTTAAAGTTATAGTTAGATTTATTATGAACCGATTTAAAAAGCTCAGTAAGTATTACTTATCCCTCATATCAACGGCTCGTAACCACATTAAAATTGCATTTTTTTTAACACTATGAAGAAAAAAGTATCTACCTATCTTCGGTTTCTCAGAAAGTAGAAAGATAAGATATATATACTTTCCAGTTTCACTCACAACTATTGTTTCGGAAGATTTGAAATCACATCACAATCACTGATCCATTTTTTATCGAATTGAAAGCAAAAGGAATACCTAATAATCAGTCAAAATGTGATGACTACATAATTCCTAGCATTTCGCGGGAAAGCAAGAAACTGCATGCAAAACATGAGACCATGAAATAAACCTAACCTATGAATCTATAAATAATCAAGTGGCCATCGAGCAGACGGATATCATGGCATCACAGATTAAATTGAAATCACGTAAGGTTTGCCTCTGCTGGCAAACTCTCGAAGGCATCTCTTCAGTTAAAATTGATCAAAATCAAGATAGCAAAAAGTATAGAAAGTTTGCTTACAATCTATTAGGTATAAGTCAACACACCAGGGTTTTTATTCATCTTGACTGTCGCTCATCATGGCCAGTCCATTGGTATTGTTCAAAATGCCCTCCGATATTTCAGTGAGTAATCCAAACATTGCCTATGAGCAGCAATCCTCGGGATATTATTGAGTTTTTGGCATGCCAAACGCTTTCACCATCATTATCATATTTTGAACCTTTTTCAACAAAATGCAACCATATTGAAGATATATTTCATCATTGACATAATAATGCAAGTTATTCACGACTTCAATCGGAAATATTCTCCTTTATTGCTAGTTGATAGTTGATGCCAAGTGATTTCAGAGATGGTACCTTCTTCCGAATCCTTCATAACTGCTTTATATCGAGTATAATGTTCTCTCTAGATGTAATAATAATAGACATCAAAGGATTGTTGCGTTTTGAAAGGGAATTAGATGAGATACAATTTCGTTGGGATGAGAGCTTTTCAGTGGCAATTGCGAAAACGGTTCACGGTATTCTGTAACGTTTCAGAAAACGAGCCAGAAAATTAATAACGGAGATCATTCGGAAAATGCGCCATGGCAAAATAAACGGAAACTCAACGAACCGCCTCAAAAATTGGTTTCCTTTGACAATTTCACATTTACGGTATCGTTTAAAAATGTTCGTTTCACCGACATTTCAGCAAGAATGGGTACTTTTATGCAACAGGCGATTATACAGACGAAATAATAATACTTTTCGTTATTTAGAGAGAATTTGTAATCGAGAGGATTGGAGCAACACCATTAACTCTAAATAGATTCGCAACTTTTTTGAATATCAGATCTCAATCTACGAAAAACATTCGATGGATGGATGGAAGTAACTATGTTGTAGAAGATCATCATGAAAATTAAAAAAAAAATTATTCAGTGTAGTACATTGGGTGTGCAACAAATTGAAATTTTTCCTGTTATTTGCACAATGATAAGTTGACTACTGTCAAAGAATAGTGCTTGTTCGTTAACCTTATTGAATGTACTACGAATGACTTCAAGTTAATCAGCATACTGGGAAAGTCAAGAAATATGAAATTTGTCCAAGAAAAATAACCTTTTTTTCCAAATGACATTAAAAGCGGCCTTTTAATGACACTTGGCAGGCTTAGAAGTTGTACTTTTAATGCCTAGGCAGAAAAAGCCCACTTTTACTGCCCAGGCAGAAAAAGTTCGTTGCTAGACAACCTTCCAAGTAATAATTTGAATCAAACTGGTTATTAAAATTGACAATGAAATTGAGAAAACTCAAAATGATGCTGATGATAATAAACTGGTTTTATTGCATTAAAACTACAAACTACAACACGAAATAGACAATCAGCACATCTTCAGAGAAAGATCCTATATTTTTCTTCTGTCTATATTCCATGAATCTGCTTATGTGAGTTCATATACAGTTCTTGATTTTTCCGGTAAAAGGTTAAATTCCACATTTCGCGCCTGGTCTCTTATCTGAGGTGGTGTTAATTGCATCCATTCATCCTCACTTTGCAGTAAATCCATTTCTAACATGACAACTTTTCAAAATTGACAATGACAAAGTAAACAGTAAACAAACATATTCAACAAACGTCATCAGCGGTAAACATAGTAACGCAGGGCCCTGTTACCTTTGATAAAATAATTTAGTTATTTGGATATTGATATTGGAAAGCAATTTAAATATGAAAAAGTCGATTTTGCGTGGAATTGAAAAAAATTTGAAGAAAAAATTATATGTTTCACACGGCAGAAGAACAGATTTAATGCCTTGGCTGCCGCGGCATTAAATCTTGTGCTTTTATGCCTAGTAAAACAAATAACTATTCATTGGAGAGACAGAGATAAAATGTTATTTGGAAAAGTTCTTCAGAATCAAAAGTTATACTAAAATACAGAGTCATGGCTCCTATTTTAACTTCCATAATTTTTTGGGATTTCTTTGATTTCTCCTGTATGATATGATTTTCGAATATTCTGATTATTTCACTATTATTCAAAGTAGCCACAATCCGATCATTTCAATTCAATGCATGATTTCTTCAAGTCAAGGCATATTTGTAAAATTCACTTGGATCTTTACTATTCAACACAATTCTGAAATTTCGTAAATATGTTTTAAACAAAACGAATGGCATACAGTACCTATGCAGGAATATTTCTGTGAAACTTTTTAGTAACAGACTTCACTTTCAAATCTCTATAAGCCTGTTACTTACAATGGTCCATTGCTCTATTTTCATTCTTAAATAATATACATAAATACTGAAAATCCTTTCACATAAAATTATGAAATATTAAACCCATTTCAAAATGCATCCACCGTTCCAATCTCGTTTTTTAGTTGCGGGTTATAAACCAAATTTCCAGAATTTCCCACTCGATTTTCGTCATACATTCAATCTTCAGTTGGCTGTGAGCTCCTGATTGACATTGCGGTGGAAGCTTTTTCCATTATTCCAGCGAGAAAAGTGAAATAGGGTGGCGTGAGGACAAAAGATAAATATTGATGAAAATCGTAGATAACGGATGGGCGAATCGATGAATGAATTTAGGGTGACACGTACGATCGTTTATTCAATAAATCACGATGAAAAATGAATAAATATTGCTTTCTTCTGACGAAAAGTTTTTAAACTGTGGTTGAAAACTGATACCACTATATTTTAATGACTTTCATCATTGAATGGCATCGTGTCAGCACAGATATCCACTATCGTCGTGTGTTTCAGAAATACTATTCAATTTTCATTGCATGTCACCCAAGGAGTACACAATATTCCCAACCTTTTGTTGCAGACTCGATAACCTGCGGAAAATCTTGCAGTTCTCATAAAACACTCGAGACCCTCGAATTTTGGGTTTCCCAGAAGGAAACCAATGGTGGAGCTGTTAAATTCACTTACGTTTCCTTTCGAAGCGCACTATGTCTCTTGAGCAATAGTAGATTTTCAAACTGCTGTTAAGAATCTAAGCTCCCAGCTGAATCCTGAATAGACTATCATACGTCTTGGCCAATTACTCCGATTGGCTGTTGGTTCAAGCTCAAAAAGTGACTAAGAACTTTTTCCTTTCTTCCCTTCTTGCCAGATATTCGATGACTGTGCTCGACTTACTGTTTCTATAAAGGAGCAGGCAATTTTGTTATAGGGCTCCCATTGTGCAATAAATCTTCCTTTCCCTGTTTATTCTTCTCTCATCAGATCCGATTCATGTCTTGGATACAACCTTCTCTGCACATAGACCGAAGACGATTCTTGTTTGCGGCCGATTGCTAACAATTTGCGCTGTACGATGTGCCTTCTGTTAGGGATCTCCCTCCAGTACTTGGTGTGCTTTGGTGAATCTTTGGTCATCCACTAGATGGCGTTTTGCGTTGGAGGTGAACACCATTCGCAACAGATATTGTTGATTGCTCGATAATCTTTTCAGCTACAGCCAAAATATGTAGACAGAAGAAATTACAATGGACCTTCGAAACCAAAGCCTTGCTTACAGATTGAGATACCATGAATATTTTCTATTGTTTGAACTTGTACTCTATCACGTCTTGTCGTTAGGGGTGTATCCAAGGTGGTACTTATTCTAAAAATCAAATATACCCCACACTCATGAAAAAGTTAGATGAAGATATAACGGCTTGATTCCTTCTCATATTCCGGAGAGCATATGTTGTAGAATTCAATGGTAGAAATTCAACAAACATAGTGTGTTTTTCTGGAAGAATGAATCCGAAATTTTCCACATAGTTTCACTGTGATATAACTAATGTCATCAATCAATGTTATATTTTTTTAGGCCTTAGCGTGCGTTTCTCACGCGATTGAATTTTTTTGACAAAAATATCACAATTACCGTAACACCAAACTGATATTTTTGCATGATGATTATCATCTTCAGGAGAAGAAAATTGATTCTCCTGAAGATGCTAACCTTGTTAGCGAAACGCGCGACGAGTGCAAAAATATCAGTTTGGTGTTAGGGTAATAGATCTCTAGGAAAAGTTTCATCTTTCACACCAAAGGTTCCATTCTTATCGTTTGAAAATATCACAGTTTCCTGTACGGATTCGTACAAGAAACTGTGATATTTTTGTTAATATGGGCTTTCATCAAGTAAGTATCGGCAAGTTCAATTCAATGTTATTTTTTGAAGGGGGTTAGGGAAAGCTTAAATCCAAGTTTGTAGGGTCGCCACCCTTATCCCGCAGCCCCCATCTTGGAAAGGGGTGCAAATGGTTTTCGCACTTCATCTGTCAAACTATTCATCCCACAGAGAATGTATAAGGTCATTTGCAGATTGAATTCTCCACAACTGTATTTCTATTCAAATCATCTTTCGAACAATTCGTATTTGCTATTCTTGAATATACCTAGACAGCAGGTTTTGGCTGGCACCTGCCAGAAAACAACTGCCTCATGGCTAATACCACGAAGGCCATTGAATTATAACCGACCGGTGCCAGTGCAGGTTTTTTCCGCAGAAGAAAATCCTGCATTTGCTTTTGGCGATATTTCTATTACTCTTCATCGTAGAATCGAAAAATCACAAAGTTATAAAAGAAAATTTTTGAAAATTTCGGAATAAATTCTCTTTCCGGAAAAATAATTTTTTTTAGTCATTTAGCGACAAAATGAAAAAATTTTTATGGAGATGATTTTCACTATAGATTTTCGGAATTTCGTTCATTTATCAGAGCTTTACAGCGCTCCGAAGTTGACCGTATTCTCAAATACTCCCTAGGATGATGTTACGAAATGTCCTAGCGCTGGCTTTGTCGGTCATAAACGCAGAATAATATGCGGGGTCGAAGAGAGACGTCATTTTTCCAGGAACTCGTAAATCGCGTGAAGTATTCGATACACATCATCGAGGCTTCCCTCGAAGATTCTCCATAGGCGTACGCAGGTATATAAGCAGACGCTTCATTGCGGAGAAGTTATTTAGAGAGCGAGTTTAGTAGAGTTATTCAGATAGTTTTTCGGAGCTTAGTGGAGAGAGCTTTGGTATTGCTAAGTGCAGAAGTCGATGCAGAGAATTTCTATTACAGAGAGTTTTAGTACCGAGCGTTGAGAAGTTAGCGGTGCAATTCAAGCGATTGTATTGTATTGTGATAGAGAGCTGTAATAAAAGTAGTTCAGTGTTGTTCGGAGTTTTAATCAACGAACCCGAGAAAAAATCGTAACAATACATATGAAAATGAATAATTGGTCTTCGTTTTCTGTTACCCTCTGATTATCCATGAAATTCATAATTTTTATCGAAAATGAAAATTCACACCCAAAAACACTGCTTTCGTTCAATCGACGATTATTCGAGGATACCCTTATGTCTCAGCAGTTGATCTATACAAGTTGGGTTATATAATTTTATCGAATTGATTGTGTTGGATATTATTTCTTGTATAACTCACATATTTCAACCTGCCATGTATGATTGTAACGTTTGTTTGTTTTTTTCGACGTGCCAAAAACAATTTCGTAATCTGGCTAAACAACTAACCGCAATCAAAGTTACCAATGGCGCTCACCACCTTATAAATATATCTCGTGTATAATCCGATTTAGAAATTTGCATACATATCTCCTGGCGCTCGTTAATCGCATTTCATGCAACCGATAATTCGTTTCAGATACGGAAGAGAAGACGAGGAGGTGATGGGGTTGAAATTCTGCAACGAAGCGATCATGTGTTTGGCCCAGCTGTATCCCCCGCATTCAGGCACGCCGGAGGCGATCTCCCCCCTACAGGTATGTACACGTCGGGCGCGAACATCGTTACTGTTGATTAGTGTCGCCGGTGTTGGTACGACGCGACGGCTGATATTCATTTAGCCGGAAATGGCAACACTTGGGGTCGCTAGACTTCACCTGACATATATCTCGAACGATTATGGTTTACCTTCTCAGTTGTGTGCTTTGTTAAAGAGTTTCTGGCCTGATAGGTCTCTATACGTGGTTGGTGATGGAGTATCATCTGATATTCTCCCAATGAATGCGGGTGTTCCACAGGGTTCAGTTCTGGGGCCCACTCTGTTCCTGCTTCATATCAATGATTTGCTCGAGAAAACATCTTGTTCAATACATAGTTTTGCAGACGACAGTACTCTTCATACTAGTCTCTATTCCAGAGTCTCCATACCAGCTCGAGAAATAATAATTCAAAGACACATTCACGTAGATAAAATTAACAATGACTTGGTAAAAATAATAGAATGGGGTAACATGAACTTGGTGGAATTCAATGCTAGGAAAACCTAGGCATGCATCTTTTCAAGTAAGGCCGACCTATCATCATCTAGTATTCAGATGTCAGGAGTAACTATTCCTACAAAGTCAGGTATCTCGATGCTAGGAATTACGATCAGTGATAATCTCTCATGGGAAAACCATGAGATCGATCGCTGAAGGTGCTTCCCTGAAAATTGGATTTCTACTTCGTGCGAAGGAATACTTCACTTCTCGTTAGCTTCTAATGATCTACAAGGCTCAGATACGACCTGTCTTGGAATATGGTTCTCAAGTGTGGAGTTCGGCACCAAAACATTCATTGAGGCTTCTCGATTCTATTCAGAGAAAGGCAATCCGTCTCGTTGGTGAATCTTCGCTCACAGACTCGCTCACTTCATTGGAACATCGTAGAAGGGTCGTAGACTTGTCTCTCTTCTGAATTGTTATCAATCGTTCCACCCTTGGCAGTATCGTCACGGATGACTCGGCGAGTACATAATTCCCATCCCCTTGTTGGAATTTGGAGACCTGTCAAACCTCTCTTGCTCAGAGATCTTTTTTCAATAGAACAGCTGAGCTTTGGAACTCCTTACCGAAAAAGGTCTTTCCTGAGGATTACAAACTTAAAAAATTCAAAGTGAATGTCAATTCATAACTCCTGTCTTCTTTCAACATTACAGGGCTTCCCTTTCGTGTGAATCTGCATATAAAAAAACTTGAGATTTCGTGTTGGAAAAGTTGCGATTTCGTGGCGACACTTGCATCTTTGTTTATAGAGATATAGGATACATACAGCCGATTGCACCGACTTTTTCTTATGGACGCATTGAGCTAATGGGCCAGGTCATTTAACGCACTGCAGCGATTACACCATGTTTTAAAAGATTATCGAACACCTAATAATGAACCCTCTCCTATCTCAGGTCTCTCAAGAGAAAGTCTGTGCAATCGGCTGTTAGATACGAAATATATCATTTAAAGTGGATAATGGGCATTGGTGAGTTCTTATCCAAGTCATGTCTTTTCTAACATTTTTCTCACGGAAGGTATGCGAAATCTTCTAGGGGGCACGAGTGGCAGGTTAATAAAAATTCAAACCAACCTCAATCAATTCAGCTTATCAATGCCAGTCACGGATGCCGGTGAGCACACCTTCTCCAACTGGAAATTTTGCCGAACTCTCTGGTATTTCAACCGGAGGAAGGGACTGTTACGAGCCCAACATCCATGAACTCGGGACCGCAGGCTTCATTTCGCCTCATAAGGAAGGCATATTCTCAATATATCTTGTGCTCATTAATATATTGCCTTCGAGCTATGATATGCTTTTTTCTTGCAGTTGTATGTGCTTTCGACGCTGTCTTTTCCTGCATGAGATCACTCATTCAAGTACTAACTGCGCTCGGCGCTGTTTAACTTCAGGTATCATGACTGTCAGTCAACCTGAAGGGCTAGGCCGTGCCCATTGGTCATATAATTATTATTGAATCTGATTTAACATTTGTGTGCTCGAGTTACTTGTAACCAATGGGTGCAATAGGTCTTTGACAAAATGGCTGAGGCTTTCGCGGCCGAGGTTTTCAGTATTACTACTTTTCTTCGGGTTAGAAGGCCGTCGTTCTTGGGAATTTCATCCTGGCGTTTCGCTACCGCGAGTAGCATAGCTTCTTCATCACATCACAGCTCACTCATCTCTCATCTATTATTATTATGACTAACCGTTTCGATTCCGTAAAGCGTATTTATATTGATGCAGGTAGTCTGGAGTGTTAATTACTTCTGTCGGATTCGGGAATAATTATCAGTATCAGTTGCTGCATTACCTGCCGTGATTTTATTAGTTATTCTTGATTTTCTCAGAATGGGATTCCAAATCTGTTGAGACTCAAAGCTTTTTCTTTTCTGTTGAAATTGTCCGTGTGTTTGTGGATCTCTATCGCCTCCTGTACCAGTCGGCTATGGTAACCCTGGTTGGGGGCAATCAGTTTTGCATTTTCAAACAGAATCCTGTGGTCTGTTCGAAAATGCAAAACTGATTGCCCCCATTTTGATAGGAGCTCCAATTATTTATTTGTCTCTAATTCGCCCCGTGAAACTTCCTATTTATGTTCGCTCAGGAATATCAAATACTTGTTACCTACAATGGTTATTGTTATCGGAAGCAATAAAACTAGACGACCTCATTCAAGGGATGTTCGTGTACGTAATTTCATTGATATTGCTAATGGCATCATTTAGACAAAACAGTTCACAGGGATTACTACAATGGAAAACATGGGTACGTTAACTTTGTTTATATGCGCGGTTACCAGACAAATTAACTTGGAACTCGAGAAAAAAAACGGTTGATTCCAGATAAAAATGATTTCCGACACAAATATTCATCAAAGCACCCCGCTGCGCTGTGCGAAAACAACTCAAGGTTCCAAAAATGGAGAGGATTGAAATTTCAACATACATTTTTCTGGTACATCACAGTGTATGGTGAATCCATATTTACGACAGCACTTCTTTGGATTCTGTGTTCAATTCAAAGAAATATAGATAAATGTAAATAACCTTCGACCATAGAAAACTGAAGGAATTGTGAGAAAGGAGGGTGTAAAACTTGCTTTTTATGGAGCTTCAAAACGAATCAGAATAATTCAATGTTTTATCCAACTAATAATTCTAGTGAGAATTGAGGAAGTTCATCAACTTCGTATCTTTGTATTAATTGCCCAAAAAAACACTTTTTATTTCTTTCGTCTGCGATTGAAAAAAGAATGAAGAACAAGATTTTTTGATGGGTTGTGTATATCACACACTTCGTTTGATTCATCATTGAAACATATATATATAGCTAGAACAGAGAGTAAAAGTAAAAAAATCTCACTCATCAAGATAATATTTCATTAATGCTCAGGATAGATCTTAGTAGCTGGATGATTCGATATTTTTTTTTTCGGCAATCGTGATTCGTGAAAATTCTGTTGAGATACGAGTTACAAACTGATGAAATACAAACACTTCTTTTGAGCTCACCAACAATATGAAGTAAAAATATGAACTTGTTATCTGAATAAAAATCAAGAGGGCGAAAAAAAACCCAGATAGATCGATGTATCTCCCCGGAAACACCTTTCATACTGAATTCCAAGAAAATCGTTGAAGCCGTTTCCAGAATTCAGATTATATACATGTTGCTCAACAACGCCATCTACTGAAGTAGCTTGTTTTGGGTCCCGGACTCCTCCAGGATGTCAAAGATGATGAAGCCTGCAAGTTTTCGCAAATTTAGCTAGATCGATTCATGCCTGAAGAATTTTATATATACATATATAAGTATATCAAATATAATATATATACAAAAAAATAAATACTCAGGTCCCTGAATGTCAATTGTCTATTTTCAAAACAAATATTTTTAGTTCCACGTCAAGCCATTCGAGTTGACGGTCTGACATCTTTTAAGCTCCTATAAATTTTGTGGCGAATAAAGGGAAAGATGATTTTGAATGAAAGATACATCAGCAGTCGTGCGAAAAAATAAACAGAACGAAATTTTCAGCGTTCATAAGCATTTTCCACTTCAGGAAATCGCAAAACTCACTCTGAATTTTAATCGTGAATAAATACATTCCTAAAATAACAGTGCTTTTAAAGTGAATGCTGATTTCTACAACAGTGGAGGTGAAGAACGTCTGAAGAATTGAGTTGTGAAATTATTAGGGGTCGACATGCTTGGTCTACATGAAATTAATGTATTTCCATATGAGCTCGCCTATACGAAACCTTCGATCATATGAAACTGGGTCTGTATTCCTCAGATAAATCCGTATACGACTGTGTTCTGTCGCAGTTTAACACATCTGGTTTGTATCGCTCTACGTCATTCTATCCGAATGAAAATAAATCCGTATGACTCAGGAATTAGGCTTCTGAACACTGGCTTGCAAAGAATTTTGGTTGAAAACATTTCCATTGAAAAAAATACGTAATGGATGATTTC
The DNA here is from genome assembly GCA_032362365.1 of Zygogramma bicolorata. NCBI lineage: Eukaryota > Metazoa > Arthropoda > Insecta > Coleoptera > Chrysomelidae > Zygogramma > Zygogramma bicolorata. The sequence continues at coordinate 805 of JAVJAQ010003404.1, read as the reverse complement.
GACATATTGATCAATTATTTTGTTCCGTGTACTTCTCGTGTGAGCAACCTTTGCATTTCCACTTAATGTTTCGAAATGAATCCACTCAAAATTGGCCTATGATGCCCGTTTTTTTGCCTGTTGACCGATTGACTGTCTGTCAAACTAATGTTTTCGTCTCCTATATTATTATTAGCATTTATATTCCCTTCTACTACTTACTCTACTTCGAATGATCGGCAACTAAAAGGCGTGGTACAAAGTCGTTATATGCAGATGCACTGCAATTTTGATCTGATTCAGCTACACACACTACAACTCTTTGTATTCTTATAAGATGCATCAAAACTCTGGTGTGTTGATTGATATGCGTTTGTTTAGTCAATTCTGAGAAATCGAAGTGGAAGCTTCCATTTTTTTACGGTTTGTGATGATGCAAATGCGATTTTTCAAAGCTGCAACTCCAATCAAGCGACAGCGCACTAGTGAATTTTGATACCGACGGCGTCATTGGCTAAAGTCTCGCGGGATCTTTCAATCACCAATAGAATCATCAGTGCACAAAAATTGTTCAGACAAGTTTGAAAATTTGATACTTTGATTTGAAGTATTAGAAATTTGAATGCAATGTAATTCCCACGCTTTTATCTTTACTATTGGGAAGTTCATAATGTCATGCGACGTCTGGCGAAAATATAACGCACTGCTATAATTTCACAAACAAATGGCTTCCATTTTATGTGTGTGAATGTATTGAGTTTATTGGTGTTGATTTAGGAAATCTCATCTGAAGTTGTAATTTTTTTCGATCAATAATAACAAACAA
>JAVJAQ010003403.1:0-84985 GCA_032362365.1 Zygogramma bicolorata | reverse complement strand
GCCCAAGAGGCTGAGGTGCAGCTGGTGATAGGACCAGCATCCGATGGAAAAAAAAAAAAAAAAAATTAATTTGACACCAATCGCTAAAGCAAACAGTCTTCGAATTGTAGTTGACCTGTCAAAATACTTCCATGTTTGATTGAAAAGTACACTAAGGGTCAATGTTTTTTCAAACACTACAACTGCGCCCAGTAGGGGAGCATCTCGTTCTACCCACATTTCGTAACACCCACACTCTCCGAACATACCCGAATGATGCGCTGTTGCCAAATTCATCCTTCTTTCAGGTTAGTTAGGTAGGTTAAGTTAGATTGGATTAACAGAGAATTGCAGAATATCCGGTAAATTTTGCAACAGTGCATCATTCGGGTATGTTCGGAGAGTGTGGGTGTTACGAAATGTGGGTGTTACACACTATGGGTGTTACGAAATGTGGGTGTTACACTATGGGTGTTACGAAATGTGGGTGCAGCGCAGCGCACTCCCAGTAGCCTCGTGAGAGTAATGGACGACTAATGTTGAGTGCATTTGCTATATCAAGCATAGGGAAATTCAGAAAAACCTACAATACTACTGGGTTGGCTGGTGTATTCGATTAGGTATCAGACATTACCTTCTAAGATTGGTATCATGGTAGCCAACAATTGCCTATTGCATACATCTCACCAGAAAAAATCCTATCGTGCCTAGCCCAATCGGATACCAACTGATCCAATGTTGAACAAATATATTCCATAAGTACAGCATATTCATGAAAATTTAATTCGAATTTGATAGTGCGGGCCATGCAATTACACTCAGAAACAATTAATTTAGATTTCTGAACACTCTGCAAATAGTTAAGATTCACACCCTCTTACCTGAAAGAATATTACTGAGTTCCATATTGGCTAGCACCCCATCGGAAGGTGGGAAATTTTGAAAATTCGAAGCCATTGATTCACTTAAAAACATATTCTGGCTTGCTTGCATCATCATTCCATGACTTGAATTTCCCGAAGGCTCTTGTTTAATTTTGTCATTTAAACCCCCAAATCCTACTAGACTTGGACCTGAAGAGTCCTTGTGCCCACCAGGATCGCCAGACCCGAGGGGTAAACTAAAATTTTCATGTCCACCATAATGATTCCTTCTCATCGACTGCTTTTCCCACAATTTTATAACAGAACGAAGGGTAATAGGAATGGAAAAACATTTGTTGAGTATTTTTGTACTCAAATCAGAGGCTATATCAGGAGCATTTATTGGCGGAGGTGTTCCTGGGTTGTGAATTCGGCAAATGAGGTTGGATGCGTCTGCGAGATCTATTTCAGCCGTAGCCATACTCTCTTCTATGGGATGTTCCAACGAGATTGAGATGTGAGTAGAAGAGAGGGCGCTCACCTCAAACATAGTCATATTTTCAAAGTCTGGAAAAAATCGATTCAGATTATTCAACTAGTAACGTATATAATGGCTGGTTAAGCTTCATCAGTAAAATATAGCAAAGTGCAAGGATGGGCAACACTTGAAGGAAACATCACAGATGAACCGTCCTCAGTTGTCCGTTTTTAATCATTGAACACTGGTAGAGAAAATTGAAAAATCAAAAGTATAACCAGGAGAAAGTGAGGGGAGGGGGAAACTGGGTACACTTTGGAGTGGTAGGGTTATGCCTGTACCGTCGAAGGCATCATCATCGTGTATGATCTCACACCGGGTTGCTGCAAGGGAGCGCTCTGTTTGCATGGTTCCGTATGAGGACTTGGTGCAAGGGGACACCGTGGCGCTCCGTATGGGGCTGATTTTAAATTGAATTTCATTTATATAAATATAAAAATTGTCATACTGATGATACTTGTTTGCAATATTCAACATGTTGTACCCTTATGTTGGTCATACAAATTTTATGCCCAACATAATGCACAGGTTGCGAACGGTTAGCTTTTGTCAGGGGAGCAAGGGCGTTTCACTTGAAAATTTCCAGAAATTCATTATCTGGCACTGAGAATAACTCTGGTTCAGAATTGTGTTGATGGTACGCTATCTACAAAAAAAAGTATACAAACTCATTCTTAAGGCAATCTCTAGAGAAAGATTTTATTGTGCTGAAAAAGAGGCTCTCAAACATACAAATAAATTCGCACACATCATATAAATATTTAATATGCTGAAAAATATCAACGTACAATTAATTTTTGAAGAGTGAATGAATTGGGTTGAATATAGTATTGAATATTTGAAAAACGCAAAGAGAAACTCAAGCGGAATGGAAATACGTATACCCAACAATAACCGTAATGATAACTAAAGATGAATGCATTCAAACTTATTGCATGTTTCATTCATAATGCTGCAACTTCGTCACTCCAGTGTGATGGTCTCTCAGTTTCTCTCCAAATACTGTCGATTCACGAGGAACGTCTGATAACCGATGTTTTCTGCCATTACACTCGTGTGTTGTTGTCACTTTTGTTGACAATAATCCCAGCGGATGCTTTCGGAATTTTCATCCAAGAGCCTCCGTGCAGAAAGAAGGTTTCATTTGGAACCACAAATCTGCAATCCGATGCATGTCGCCGAAGACTGATAATTGCCACATACTCCAAAAATGGACAATTTTCGAGATATGTCATTAAAAATGAACAAAATTGATTTTTTTTGGTTTTGACCACATAATCAGTTCGATCTTGTACTTAGGAAAAATGAAACTTAGAAAATCGTATCGAATGCAGTTTTTATACCGAGTGTTAGATATCGATAGCAGCGAAATACATACTCAAAAATTATTTCCAATTGTTAATTGAACCGTTAATGCAAACGGATTCGAGGAAATATCTGAATTTTCTATATTTTATACGCGATAGCTTAATCATTTGAACAATTTATGAGTTGAAGGTAAACAATAATTAAATATTCCAAATGAACAATTTGTTAAGGCCAGCCTCAACTCACCTACACTCTGGGTTGACGAACAAGCACCTGTCAGAAAACAACTACTTCCCTGGCTTATACCACAAAGGGCATTGGATTACATACAACAGATGTTAGCGCAGGATTCTTCACAGAATAAATTCCTGCATATGCTCTTGGTCAGGGGTGCTCAAACGGTCGATCGCGATCGACTAGTCGATCGCGAGTGCTTTTTGAGTCGATCTTGAGAATAAATTTCCGATATAGAACTATTCACAGATTTTGTTTCAGAAGATAGGTCACTAGAACAAAATGAAATGAATAAACTACCAAAATATATTCGATCCACAATTAGGCCAGAATAACACCCTCACCACTTTCTCTCATCGTAATAAACCCCTGCTAGCAGGAAAAGGCGGCGGTACTTGTCAAAGAAAAGCCGCGTTTGGGTCAATTGATTTGTGCGAGTCTGCATTTTCTGATATGAAGATAATTAAGTCAAAATATCGCAATCAACTAACAGACGAACATGGTTTGCACTCGGTAAATACGTACCCTCTTATGAAAAGTATGCTGAGGACATGCAGTGTCACGCTTCAATATCCAAAGTCACCCTTCAGTTAGGTTTAGACACTACAACTCGTTTGTTTTCAAGAACCAATAAACTCGCAATTTTGAATAATTTTTTCATTGACATTTTAGAGTAGACCTACACTCAGAGGCGATCGATCGTAGTCTAACAATATTGAGGTAGATCGCCAACAGTACAAGTTTGAGCACCCCTGCTCTTGGTGATACAACTGGGAGGATCAATTTTCAATTATTGGGACGGGACTCACTTGCAGACCGGTTTCGGGCTATTTGGCCTCTCGTCAGTGCAAGGCAGTACCATTATCAACATAAGTCGCTGACTTCCCATAATTAAAAATCATGTTCGAACAGACTATCTTCCCTAGACCTAGGCTGCTACAAACAACAATCAAGATAGCCGTTGCTGCGCCATCTATTCGTAGACTAGGTACTAACCAAGAGCATATCTGCATGGCCCAATTCCTAGTACAAGGAAATGACGAATATCACAAATATTATGATATAATATAATCATCATAATATTCGTGATATTCGTTGTTAGTACTTAAGCAACGGGTAGATGGCGCAGCAAGGGTTACTTTGCTCGTTGTTTGTATCAGCCTAGGTATAGGGAAGATTCTCTCTTCAAATATGATTATTAATTATGGAAACTCATCGACTTATTGTGGACGATGGCACTGCCTTGCACTGACGACAGGCCAAATAGCCCAAAACTGGTCTGCAAGTGTGCCCCGTCCCAATAATTGAAAATTAATTCTGGCAGTTGTATCGCCAAAAGCATATGCAGGAATTTCTTTTGTGAAAAATCCTGCGATAACACCTGTTGGATGTAATCCAATTCCCTTCGTGGTATTAGCCAGGGGAGTAGTTTTTTTCTGATAGGTGTTAGTCCGTCAACCTACAGTGTAGATGGGTTGAGGCTGACCTGAACAAATTGTTCATTTGGAATATTCAATTATTGTTTACCTTCAACTCATAAATTTTTCAAATGATTAAGCTATCGCGTATAAAATATAGAGAATTCAGACATTTCCACGGATCCGTTTGCATTAACGGTTCAATTAACAATTGGAAATAATTTTTGGGTATGTATTTCGCTGCTATCGATATTTAACACTCGGTATAAAAACTGCATTTGATACGATTTTACAAGTTTCATTTTTCCTGAGTATGCGTCTGCGAGATCTATTTCAGCCGTAGCCATACTCTCGTCTATGGGATGTTCTAACGAGATTGAGATGTGAGTAGAAGAGAGGGCGCTCACCTCAAACATAGTCATATTATCAAAGTCTGGAAAAAATCGATTCAGATTATTCAACTAGTAACGTATATAATGGCTGGTTAAGCTTCATCAGTAAAATATAGCAAAGTGCAAGGATGGGCAACACTTGAAGGAAACATCACAGATGAACCGTCCTCAGTTGTCCGTTTTTAATCATTGAACACTGGTAGAGAAAATTGAAAAATAAAAAGTATAACCAGGAGAAAGTGAGGGGAGGGGGAAACTGGGTACACTTTGGAGTGGTAGGGTTATGCCTGTACCGTCGAAGGCATCATCATCGTGTATGATCTCACACCGGGTTGCTGCAAGGGAGCGCTCTGTTTGCATGGTTCCGTATGAGGACTTGGCCAAATAGCCCAAAACTGGTCTGCAAGTGTGCCCCGTCCCAATAATTGAAAATTAATTCTGGCAGTTGTATCGCCAAAAGCATATGCAGGAATTTCTTTTGTGAAAAATCCTGCGATAACACCTGTTGGATGTAATCCAATTCCCTTCGTGGTATTAGCCAGGGGAGTAGTTTTTTTCTGATAGGTGTTAGTCCGTCAACCTACAGTGTAGATGGGTTGAGGCTGACCTGAACAAATTGTTCATTTGGAATATTCAATTATTGTTTACCTTCAACTCATAAATTGTTCAAATGATTAAGCTATCGCGTATAAAATATAGAGAATTCAGACATTTCCACGGATCCGTTTGCATTAACGGTTCAATTAACAATTGGAAATAATTTTTGGGTATGTATTTCGCTGCTATCGATATTTAACACTCGGTATAAAAACTGCATTTGATACGATTTTACAAGTTTCATTTTTCCTAAGTATAAGATCGAACTGATTATGTGGTCAAAATTCAAAAAAAGCAATTTCATTCATATTTTTAATGCCATATCTCGAAAACTGTCCATTTTTCGAGTATGTGACAAAGGACACTTTTGATCAGTGTATCGAGATCTACATTATACTAATAATTCGGACAAATTCACGGGAAGTCATTTTCCATAAAAAAAAGTTCGTTTTATTTTTGTCAGAACACGTTTTATCATTAGTCTTTCCTTTCATTCAAAACAGTTATGTCAGAATATAAAGGATGTAGAGACCTGTACAAAAGATTTGAAAGGATAATAAAGATTTTAGTGAAGACCTTTCTGGATGATATAAAGGATTATTGGATTATTTGAAATATTTGATTCAAAGCCAGTCTTCAAGCATACCCAGGAATATTTGTAAACAATAATTTACAGTTTATAAATTCAATTACAACCAACAAAACATATTCAATTTTGATAATGGACAAATTGAAACTCCGTTACTTAACTTTGTTCACTTCATCAAATATATAAATTCTCTACTAAAATTATGATGATAAGTACCGTGCTTGGATATGCAAGGTATTTGCAAATGTCTCTGGAAATTGACCGCAAATCCAAGTTTGGAGGGACGAAACGTGACTTTTTAGTTGGAGACATATCTCAACTCACACCTTTATGAGTTAAATATTCGAGAATGATTTAAATAAGTCATTTAACAGAACATTTTTGACTGAAATGCTTCCCAAATCAATCTTCGGTAAAACGATCGAGAAGAATTTGCAACTGTGGTTCGGTTTGTACACCCCAATCCTAGCAATAATAATCTAGACATTCAGCCGTTTTCATCTGAATTATGGGAGCAAAATCCTGTTCAATAAATATTCTTGAGAATGAGTACTGACAATATTTGAATATTTCTTTCTGAATCGCAAACCATACATGAATCACTCGAACTGTACGGTCTTTTTTCCTTGTTTTTGATAGGTTTCTTTGAGATGCATGATCAAAACATTTCATATCCCTCCACAAACTTGAACGACATTGCGTCCGATTGATTTTTTCATTGTGGAATGAACAGACAAGTAAAAAGTTACTTGAATATGTGATGAAAAACCAGAAAATATTCAAATCTTAACTTACCTCCAACAAATAGAATATGATTACAACAGCAATTACATCATTATATAGTGCGCTACCAGATTTTGTTTGAACTATATATTTATTGTTCAAAACTTTACCATTTAGTAAATACACCTAATTTTTTTTCTGTGAAATTGATCACTGTCAGATTTTTGTGTCTTGACTGTACCTTCAAAAAAAATGTTCGTTTTGATATTCCAACTTCTCTGAATACAGAGATAGAACTGAGATTGAATAACATTATTTCATTTGCCTCATGTATAATTTTGCAATATTTTGAGTGAATACAATTCTATTTGGTTTGACCCTCATTAAATAAATGATTTGGTGAACTTTTAGACCAACTTTCTTCTTGTTAAGTTAGACGCAGCACCTTTTCGGGGTGGATGGTTTCAAACTCAAAAAACTACGGAACAAATATTGATCAACCACAAAAAAATGACATTCGAACAAAACGTAAAACAGTTTTTGGTAGATCAATAACTAAGTTGCAGAGATGATGATGCGGATAGTGCCGTATCAGTTCAACTTTGAAAATTAAAATCAAAAACTGTGGTATTCGAAATCATTGCATCCACATACTTTGAGACACTATTTATAGTAATCAAATTCGAATTATTCAATCAATCGATCACCTCTAAATATTTTCCTTTTTCAATTGGTTAACAACTATCCGTTATGATACACTTCTGAAAATAGTTAATTTCTTACTTTGAAAGCCATGGTAGTTGTTGTTGATCTTGTTCGATGGAAACTGATGCGTACCGAAAGAACCCATTGATTTTTATAGTAATCCAAAATTACATAATTTCAATGGTGTATGGCCCACTGAAAACCAGTTTCCTCGTTATCAGAAATTATTGAGTCTTCTCATGAAAACCCATTCATTGTTAAATTCAATTTTATCTGGAGTTGATGCCGTGAACGTTAAAAATTTGAGACAACGGCACTCAACGGTGGTCTCGGTTTTTCAGGCATGTAGGTATATTGACTCCGTGAAAGCATAAATTCTCTCATCAGTTATTGTTCGTTTGCCTTAACAATCAAAAACGATTCTCGGGTATTTATTTCCTTGTTACTATTAATATTTAACATTCGGTATAAAAAAAGCATTCGATACGAGTATTCATCTCGTCAACATATATTATAAATACGATTTTCTAGATGCTCATTTTGCATTATCCACTATTTTTCTGAAGGCCAAAAGAAAAATGTAATCTGATTTAGTAAATATAGTCTGTATCGAATATTATTCTTTCCAATGACACAATCGAATTGTGTTGGATATATAAGTATATTTGTAATAACTAGACCAATTCACAAGTTATTCTCTCTCCGAACACGGAAATACAAAAGTTGAGATGATAAGCAGTGCATGATAATTTCTCCAAATGAGTGTATCTGAAACGAAGAACCAATTGTTCAAATAGAAACAAAAATTCACAAAACAGTGCCAACAAGCAGGCTTCGATATCCGCCAAAGAATCATTTAAAGTGTCTAAAGCGTTTGATGTTAGTAGTTACTACTAATGAAACATGTGACATACTTAACCATACTGAGTAAGCGTAACTGATACATACTCAGCGACACTGCACCATATTCAAACATACTACGCTAAGGGTAATCAGGTATCTCCTGATGTTACATGGTTGGACTCTAGTTTTGTCGACTTGACATAGCATCAATGCAATTGTCAAGTATCATTTCATTCGGTATGTGATTCGTCACCAATCGTATCCTTTGCAATTTGATCAGCGACAAGTATGTTGTCAAATCTGTCAACTATCATTTGACACAACACGCACACTTCGGACCCGTCGTCCATCATCTCATTTGCGAGATGGTGACGTAACGAGACTTCAAAATTGTGAATTGTTAATTGACATCTGTCAGCGTAAACTTCAGACCTAGCAAGTGTCACGGCGCTAACTTCAGACCCGTAGTTTACAATTTCATATGCGAGATGGTGACATCATAAGGCGCCAATTTCGAATATACCAACTGTTATTTGACATATGGCACAGCTATCAAATGAAAACATTCAAGTTTAATTTGAACTGGCACATAACACAGCAAGATTCGTCGACCATCGTCTCCACCTGCACAACGATGTCGTCATAAGGCGTCAAATTTAAAATCATCAACTGTTATTCGAAATGACACAGCGATAACCTCAAAGATTCTATGGCGAGCTATCGAAGAAGCCACACTGCATCATCGAAAATCTTGCTATATATTGTGCATCTACTAACATTACCTTTGTTTAATTCACCCTTCCAATTCCCTGGTAAGTTAATTAATTGATAGTTACTATATTTCACGAGAGGAGAGTCACAACAAATAGATAATGTCGAAAGAGGTAGGAGGGCATGACCCCCCTGATCCTGACAATACCAATAATATCAATTATGAGGATCTGCGGTATACATATACAGACACAGGCCCTTTTGAGATATATCTACAGAATAAAAAAACTGAAAATGGAAATTTCAATTTAGGCAATTTACATCAATTATCAGTAGCAAAGATGATTTATAATATGAACATTGGAGAGATTAAGAAATTGAAACGCAGAGGCCGTAATAGAATAGGAATTGAATTCAAAAATTTTAATGCCGCAAATAATTTTCTAGATCACCCCATACTTGAAGAGAAAGGGTTAGAAGCCTTCATCCCCAGAAATAATATTACCTGCATAAATAATACGATACATCGATGCAGACATCACAGAGGAAGAAATCGTGAAACATTCCAGCACTAATATCGTCAACTGTAAAGTCATTAAAGCAAGACGACTAAATAGGAGACTAGTAAAGGGAGGAACTACGACATACGAACCAACCGGAACTGTCTGTATCACCTTAACAGGTAAGCACTTGCCTGCCAACATTGAAGTTTACTCATTTTCAATACCAGTAGTACCCTATCGCTTACCTGTTATTCAATGCTATCAATGCTTTCGTTACGGTCATACTAAAGATCAATGTAGAGGAATGATATTGTGCCCAAACTGTTCGCAAAATCATGACGATATGGAACACTCTAACAGACGAATGTTATGTAAACACTGCCGAAGCAATGAACACAACTCCTCAAGCAAAAATTGTCCAGAATATGACCGACAAAATCGTATTAGACATCATATGTCCTATGATAACATGTCATATTATGATGCTAGTGAACTAGTCCCTAAACTCACTAATAATCCAGAAACCTATATACACAAATCGAGAGACTTCCCCAGCCTCAATACCTCAACCCAACCCAACCTCCAACATGACCGATTAACTGATCCCAACTATGTCACCTATAGTCAAAAAATCCAGACAGACACAAGAAAACGACGAGCCCCTTCTTCACCAGGCTATGACAGACAAGCACATATGGAGGCCTTGTATACTCCACTAAACAGACAGAATAACACCCCAATATTTCAGAGTCCTTATTACAATGTCGGTCCTTCTACAGCCTCTTCTACCCCAAGACCGAACTGTGAAACTATACCAGCAATAATTATGCCAGATTATTTCCACGTATTACTCGACAAGTTAAATAACATGACTCAAACAGACAAAGAGCAAACACTAAAATTAATATTAGACACCATATTACCAAATAATAACCCCGATAATGAACTCGATGAGTATTAGTACAGTACAAAATCTCAAAATTATGCAGTGGAACATTAAGAGTCTTAATAGTAATAGACATAATCTCATTTTAAATATTGCAAATTATCAACCTCATGTGGTATTACTTAATGAAACCTGGTTAAATCCAAATTTTCGAATAAACCTACCAAATTTTAAGATAATTAGACTGGATAGGAAGGATGGTAAGGGGGGTATTGCGACTCTCATCAATACTAATATTGACTACAAAATTGAACCTCTCAACATACCAAATCATCATGAAAACTTTCAATATCAATGTATATATCTGCCAACTTTCAAACTGTCAGTCATAAATATTTATAATCCCCCAAATATTCGACTACTTTACGAAAACCTACAATATATAGTAGACCATATCAATAATTCATTTAAATTGATGGGAGATTTTAACGCACAACACCAACTGTGGGGGAGTGCACTAACAAACTATAATGGAAGAGTAATAAAATCTTTATTAGATAATATGAACTTGGTAATCTTAAATGACGGATCAGCTACAAGATTAACTCCTCCTACTCAAAACAAATCAGCTGTAGACCTTACAATCACCTCAACAGATATAGCAACAAAATGCTCATGGAACACAATCCACGATTGCGGCAATAGTGATCATTTCCCAACCTTTTGCGAAATAGCTTTTGCACAAGCATTAACCAAATATGAACCCCCCAGAAAGAACCTCAAAAAAGCAGATTGGCCCTCATATCATAAATACCTTACACAACTACTGATAACCAATAAATCACTAACTTACGAGGACCTCTATACCTCTATCCTACGAGCAAGTGACATTGCAATACCAGATATCTCCACCTCTTCTACAAAACATCAAATCAAAGTCCCCTGGTGGGATTCTGAGTGCTCCACAATAATCCAACAAAGAAAAACAGCATTACACACTTTTAACCAAGATCCCTCACTAACTAACTATCTAAACGTTAAAAAAGTCATTGCTGAAACAAAAAAACAATTAAACAAAAAGAAAAAAGAAAGCTTCATGATGTTCTGCAATGGTTTGAATCGCAACACCCCTCTAACATGCATATGGACAGTCATAAAAAAATTCTCTTATACATATTATAACCGATCTTATACGAAATTACCAACTACAGTTGTAGCTGAGAGGATATTGGATAACTTCTCCCTATGTACTATTAACCCCTCATTTCAACTTATAACAGATGACATATATGTTCCCCAATTCACCATACATGAATTTAAAAATGTAATAGCGCAAAAAAAAGATAAAGCAATGGGTCTTGATAACATATCATATAGTATGATCAGGAATATTCCAGAAGAAGGAATAGACATACTCATGGTACTATTTAACAAATATCTAAATGGTGACTCAATTCCACAACAGTGGAAAGAAATACTAATCCTACCCATTCTAAAGCCAGATAAAGACCCTGATCAGACAGATAGTTATAGATTCATAGCTTTATCTTCATGTTGGGGAAAAATCTTAGAAAGTATGATTGTAGTCAGATTGGAGTGGCTATTGGAACATAATAAGATGCTACCCCCATTACAATTTGGATTTAGGACCAACAGTGGCTGTATGGATGCTACTACGTACTTGATAACGAATATACTGACTGGCCTCTCTATCAATAATTTTTCTCTAGCGGTATTCCTAGACCTGAAAGCTGCATATGACACAGTAAATGTTTATAAATTATACACAGAAATGATAAATTTGAAAATACCCAGTAAACTAACACAGCTAATTTTTCAATTCCTTTTAAACAGATACATCTATATAAAGAGTAAGAGTGGCTACATTCACGGACCAAAACAATCATCTGTGGGCATTCAACAAGGATCCCCCCTTAGTCCTATTTTATTCAACATATATACTCACTCCTTACATTCACTATTCAGTAAGCAAATTACAGTCATAAAATACGCCGATGACATTACACTGTTAATCCAGGGTCCAAATATTTCAGATCTAATAAAACAGATGAATGAACAATTATTGATTTTGCAGGACTGGCTGGCCAATTTTAATTTCCAAACATCTACCAACAAAAGTAAAGCACTTATTTTTCGAAAGGGTATATCAAAACAACCATATGCTCCAATATCCATACTCAATGAAGTTATCCCATATGCCACTCAAACTAAATACCTGGGTACAATTATAACCTCCACACTTAATTGGTCTAAACATATTGAGTACATAAGCCAGAAAGCATTGAGGGGAGTGAACATCATGAAAGTGTTGTGTCGTACTTGGTGGGGGGCAGATCCTCAAACCTTATTAATATTATATAAATCAATTGTTCGTTCCCATTTGGACTATGGATCACTACTAATCAGACCATCTAGTAAAACATCTCTTGCTAAGCTAGATAAAGTCCAAAATCAAGCACTAAGAGTAGCCCTGGGTTGCATGAGGTCCACTCCCATCAATGCCCTGTTAGCTGAATCTTCAGAACTACCACTTCACTACAGAAGACAGTACCTCACTAGTAAATTCATCCTCAATAAACTGTCCTACAACCAGAATCCAATCATAGACAGTGTCGGACTCTTAATGTTCCACTGCATTAATAGAAACCCTTATTGGACTAATAAAGCCTTACCCTACTACGTAGACGCCCTTCTTAAATTAGAGCAATACTTACCATACATAAGAGCCTACGATGTGTTACCGTGCCATGATTTTCCGCTATGTGAACAGCTTGCGCCCATTCCAGTTGAGAATCTACATTACTCCAGAGCAAATATATTGAATAGCTCCGAATATATAAATGAATATAGTCAATCTTTATCTAATTACACATGGGTGTATACAGACGGTTCCATCGACCCTAATACATTTCAAGCAGGATATGATGTCTACATACCAAGCCTACAACTAAAATACTCTGAAAAGTTACCACAATTTACTCAAATCTGCACGGCCGAGATACTCGCTATACATAAAGCATTAACAATTTGCCTTAATGCCAACCAGCGCAACATTGCAATATTTACTGACTCTCAATCTGCTCTCCAGAAAATCATTCGCTCCGACTTTTACAAAGCCAGGGATCATATCAGTTTCTTAACAAAACGACTTATGCTGGACATGACCCAAGCAGAACACAACATCAAACTGATATGGATCCCAGGACACATCGGCATCAAGGGCAATCACATAGCGGACACATTAGCAAATATCGGACGAACATTGAATGTACCATTACCTGTGAAATTAGACAAAGAGAACTTCCTTCCTTCTATAAAGCAAGACATCTGGACAACGTGGAATCTCCACTGGCATGAATCAATGGCCTCATCACATTCTTTCTATGGACGCATACTCACCGAGCTGCCCAAAAAACCATGGTTCTCCAAATTTCCCTATAAAGACCGGCGCCATATTACAACCATTATACGAGCCAGAACAGGACACTGCTCTACACCAGTACATCTCCATCGACTGGGTATTCTCCCCACTCCTAACTGTAAATGTGGCGAAATTGGCGACTTACAACACATTTTCTTTGAATGCAAACAGAATTCACCTGATATTGACCTGTATACCCAATTGGCACGACTTCAAATACCTACCCCTATTAATATAGTATCAGTATTACAACACATCACGTATCCAGTCATGATGGTAATATTATCTTTCCTACAAGCAAACTCTATTAAGTTGTAACTATCATTATTCTTGTTACAGATCCTATCTTTTTCACCTGGGTTATCTTACTATGATCCGAGGCAACATTTCGGGATTGTGTAATGCTCGGCCGTTGCCCCTGAGCGAGAAAAGTCTAATAACCTGTGTTGTGTTTGTCTTACTAATACCATAGCACTATACAGACGACGAGGTGGGAATATGGGATTTCCCAGACGTGCCTAGGAGGGCACATTCCTTCCTGTGACAGAAAAAAAAATCAACTGGACGTTGGGTATATGTCTACGGACGACTCCCATTCAAGCAGTAACCAACCAACCAATAACCTCAAAACTGCTGTTGACCGATATGTAGAACATGCACTTCATCCTTTTTGAAAATTTTCATAACGGACAATTTTTTCTTTTATATGCAGATTCACACTAAAGGGAATCCAAGCGTGGAACGATTGATATCAATTCAGAAGAGCACCGACCGTGAAACTATCTATAGAAGAGAGTCAAGTTTCCGACCCTTTTACGATGCTCCAATGAAGTGAGCGAAAAAGTCAACAAGACGGATTGCCTTTCTCTGAATAGAATCGAGATGATTCAATGAATGTTTTGGTGTCGAACTCCATATATGAAAACCATATTCCGAGACAGGTCTCATCTGAGCCTTGTAGATAATCAGAAGCTGACGGGAAGTGAAGTATTTCTTCGCACGAAATAGAAATCCAAGTTTCTGGGAAGCACCTTTAGCTATTGATCTCACATAGTTTCCCCATGAGAGACTATTTCTGCTCGTAATTCCTAGCATCGAGATACTTGACTTTGTGGAAATAGTTCATACTGACATCTGAATACTAGATGATGATAGATCGGCTTCCCTTGAGAAGAGACATACCTGGGTTTTCCTAACATCAAATTCCACTAAATTCATGTTACCCCATTCTATTATTTCACCAAGTACTACGTTGATTTTATTGACGTGAATTTTTGTTTCTCGAGCTGGTATGGGGACTCTGGAAGAGAAACTAGTAAGGAGAGTGTACCCGCAGAACTATGTACTGTACAAGATGTTTTCTCGAGTAAATGATTGATATGAAGCAGAAACAAAGTGGACGCCGGAACTGAACCCTTTGGAATACCTTCATTTATTGGGAGAATATCAGATGTTACTCCATCAAAAACCACATACGGAGACCTATCAGAAGAAACTCTTCAACAAAGCACACAACTGAGGAGGCAAACCATAAGATGGCAGTTTAGAAAAGAGACCCAGATGCCAAAATCGATCAAACGCTTTTGAAATATCGAGTGCAACAGATATCGTTTCTCTGAATTTTTCGATTGAATGCTGCCAAATATGAGAAACATAACCCAATGAGTCACTGGTTGATCTCTGATGGCGAAATCCGTATTTTCGATTATTGATTATTCCTGATTTCGCTAGATATTTAATAAGCTTTATATTGATTGCTTTTTCCATGACTTTGGAAATGATAGAAAGCAATGCAATTACAAGGTGAAGTTTTCTTTCCTTCTTCAGGAACTGAATGAACTCTTGCTATCCTCCAGGAATTAGGAAAACCCCACGTTATATGAAAGGCTGAATAACCATCTCTGCTTTCAGAACAATTGCTGGGATTCCATCAGATTCGCAAGCCTCATTCGTCTTCAGGTCCATTCAAATATTTCTTAAATTTTGTTAATGAAAAATTAATTCAGGTATATAAGTGATATTCAGGGGATCTTTAACCGATGAGTCCAGAGTAGAATCTCCAGCAAACATTAGCAAATATATCTGCTTTTTGTTAAGCAGAGGTGGCTTGGAAATGAACTAAAAGTGAAATTTTTGGCGACAGCTTTAGCAAAAGAAAATTAGCAAAACGAACGAGAACCGTTAGGACATTCACACTACACCTATTTCTTGCGTTAATATACTCAGATGTCGTCTCCAAACCGGGGTCTTGGCGCCAGCGATTGAATGCCGCTTGTTTGGATGTGACAGCCTTAGAGCAGCTTTTATTGAAACATGGTTTCTCAGACTGTGGTCTCTTTGTACTACTTGGAATTAATGTTTCCATTCCCAGAATAATGGTATTAGAGATTTCTTGGGCACATAGAGTGGGATCACATTCGAAGACCGTCCCAGTCGGCTGACTTGTAATGCCAGACACGACGTCCGGGTAACTTACCATTCATTGGAGCCAAAAACGAGCAAGTTGTTGAAATCAAAGTGTGATCAGAATTACTCAAGGGGGGGAGAATTTTGATCTGATGAATATCGGGATGAGTGATAAGAAACAAGTCCAGTGTATTGGCAAATTGGTTATTCGTATCAGGAATGCGAGTGGGTTGATCTATGAGTTGTTCCAGATCATTAGTAATAGCAAATGCCTTTACCTGTCGTCCTCTTTCATCTGTTCTATTCGAGATTTTGAACCATGAAGAATTTGACTTTCCACGCTAATTTTATTTTATTCTTTCAGCAGGGTTCCATTGACATTTTTCTTTGAAATAATATGTCTTGTTATTTGATTCATACCGATATTATTCCAGCACTGACGAATGTTATTTTTCATGAGTTCATTATTGGCGCTTTCTTGTTAAGGTCGTGATTATATGTATTGATCTGAAAGTAGCATACCATCGAGGAATGCATACAGAATAGTTTCCAAATTGTGTTTTCATAATTTTGTATTGCATTTGCTAGGAAAAAATTGGCAACCGGAACCTGTAGAAGTCTTAGAGTGATCACAGCCCTTGACAAAGAAAACTTCTTGTGTAATATTCTGTTAGTAATTGTTGGGAAATGAAATGTTTAAAATAATTCGAAAATATGATTACATCATAAAAATTCACTTATTTCGGGTATCTTATCAGTCTGGCTCGCTACCGTTATTATAAAAACACATTCTCTACCGAGTTTTCCAATTTGTTGAAAAACATTTGAAACTGGCCAAACCGACCGTAGTTTTTGTGAAAGTCCTCTGGGTAAAATTCTATTTATGCTTATATTTGTGCGGTCTCAATTCGGTACGATAATTTTATATTAAATGAAACGCAATTCAAACTGAGCCCCATACGGAGGGGCTACGGTGCCCCATTACAACAGTTCCCCATACAGAAATTATGAACGGCGATTGAGCCTCGGACAGCACAGTTGTAACTACCTAGGCCAAAGTGTACCCAACCCCCCACCTTCCACAATAACCGGATGAAAGACACATGAACTAATAAACGTTCACAACACAGAAAATCACGTCATCATCAATATTAAAATCTTCGATAGGCCACAACTCGAGGAGAATCTCTGCTACCAAATACATGCTAGAGTAAGTGTCAGAATTTGGGGTTGAAAAAATCCATATTTTTAGGTCCAGAAGTAATACATTTCAAAATAAATATGGAAATTGCAGTCGAGAGGTCCTCTCTGAAGACTTGGCCTACGGCTAATTTGAAAACCTGGTAATGAGGTTATATCATGCCTTACAGGGGGCCCCGTGCGCCCCTGAAGGATAAGGACGAACCCTCCACATGCTGAACAAGCTACTAAACACTGCACGCCGCATGAAACGGGGCCAAGTGATTTAGAGCAACCTCTCTTGGCCCCTCGGGACCCACTGAAAGACTCAACTGTGAGTAAATGACCAAGTCTGATGATTTTGATGGGTGAAATATTTTTGAAGGGTGAAGAGGGGTGACTGCACAGGAGGGTGGGTAACAACTGCCCTGAAATTGTCCTTAAGGGCTCATAGAAGATCTTTTGCAAGGCTTTGTCTGTTAACCTCCCAACTACAAGGTTGTTCCTAAAAACTAACTCTTCAGATGACTGAATACTAACACTGCTTGTATCTCTTCTTATAAATGATTTCATTGAGAATTTGTCTTTTTCAACAGCATTTCAAATAGCATACGGAAGGAGTAGAGCAAAAAAGTTGCATGTAGTTATCCACTACTGTAGTGCTACATTTTTTATGTAGTGGAAATATAAGAGGTCGTTTAAATACCTTTGGAAAACAATCTGCAGAAAATGAATGATTCATCAGGAACATCAGTGGCTCAATTTTAAGGTCAATCATTTTTTCAATGTGAATATTAAAAAGCCTTCAAACCCCCCAGAATATTCTTTGTACATAACTTCCAGGTTCTTCCAAATATTCCACTTCTGTGAAAGCAAATGTATCAGAGGAATATTGAAGGGCAGTATCTCCAGAGAAAGTGCAGTGAAGTGATTTATCTTGAAGAATATGAAACATGTCCAGAGAAAAGTTTAGAGATCTTGTGGATCTTTAACTTTTTTATTTGACACATTTGTGAGAATGTTCCCTAGGGATCTTTTTTGTTTCCCAAGTTCGTTGTTTATTATTTCCAAAATTTGTTTTTTGATATTGAAGTTCCTTATTATTGAGTCATAATTGCCTTTTCATATTTTTGTGTTCTCTCATTTTCATTTTGAAATCTGCTCTGCGGCTTAGTAGAAATTAACCAGGACATTTTTCTTAAAGCTTTACAGTCTTATACTCTTTGATTGTTTTACTTGAAATCCACTTGTTTGATTCGTTTTTTTTCCTTATTCTTTCAAAAAGTCAAGCAACATGCCACAACATTCGATAAGAAAATCCACTTAGTGACGAATGGTAAGGCGCAGAAGAACATCTATTGCATTTATTCTGCAATAGATAAAGATAAGAAACTTAACCTAGATTCAAGCTATTGATCATTTTGAGGTGACGTCACGACAGGTCCGCCATTTTGCCGGTAGGGCATACAAAACATTATAAACAATGGAAAATATCGATTTTTGAAGTGAGAATAATTTGAAATGCAGTCGTTTTGTTGTGTTGTGAGATAAGAACATTTGCCATAGTCGATAGGAAT
Source organism: Zygogramma bicolorata (assembly GCA_032362365.1). Classification (NCBI taxonomy): domain Eukaryota; kingdom Metazoa; phylum Arthropoda; class Insecta; order Coleoptera; family Chrysomelidae; genus Zygogramma; species Zygogramma bicolorata. Next base: position 66,092 of record JAVJAQ010003403.1, on the reverse strand, counting down.
ACTTGAAGACTGGCGTTAAATCAAATCATCTTTTGAACATGAAAGGTAATGAATCGGACTTCCATTGTCTATAACATTAACTCTATTGAAACCTGTTGCTGAGAACGAAAGGATAAAAAATACAAATCAAGTGAGAAAATCAAATCCCAAAAGGAAAGGTTGAAATGGATTTTTTGGGCAATAATGAAATTAAGGATTGATTGATCGAAGAAAATAATGTTGTTACAAAGAATCGAGATATCGAATATGAAATATGAGTCAAAAAACCTTCCTTACCAACAACAAAATTTTCATTTATCCTCTTGGCCAAAACTAAGAACAAATCCGGTCTCATAATATTTGTAAGCCTGTAGGGATTTGTAGGCATTAAACTGTTGTCCAGTATAGAGATTGTGAGTTATTAGGTAATTTATCATGTCCATAATGCTCATGGGTTGGCAAAAAAATTAAATTGTTGGTCAGTTCACTAGGGGTCAACAGTGTCTTGTCTATAATCTGAACTTTTGAAGACCGGTTTTCCAATGCAATATATCTATCAGATGAAAATAACCAACAGTTTGAATCATTATCACTGTCAAACATTACTCACGCGCACCCTCTCATTTCTTTCATCTATCTGACACATAATTTATTCATCCTTGTAATTAAAAACTGGCCCTAAGTCGTAAAGCGATTTCACGTATCCTTTAAGAGATAAGTAGTATTCACTCCAAGACATACTGTTGTCGAATTCAACAAAAACTTCAAATAAACACAACAAACAGGCAAATAACAACGTAAACCTTATGACAACATCAACTTTGTGTGCCCTACCGACGAAATGACAGCTATGGCAGAGTCACGTGAATCAAAATGATCAATTCTTCAGTAAAGGAAATCAAAACTTGCTAACAAATACCTTGTTTGCTGTTTGGCCTAACACAACTTCCAATGATTGTATTGAATAAGGCCTGCTCCCTCAATATCATCAGAATACTGGCTACATGTGCTGGGTGAGTGAAAGGAATATTAGTTACTAATACCCCATTCATATTTTTGTTTTCAGTTAGGAAATAACAATGGTTCTGATCAGGAAGCGTCTGAAATACAAGTTATTATTACACAAGAACACCACCAGAAAAATAAGTTATATTTCATGAAAAAAAAATCATCAAAGTTTTGTTTACTCACAACAAACAGTCCTTTATGATTGCTGGAACTCATTTTTCCATCGCTACTGTGTGCTACAATGAGATTAAGTAGAGGTTGCACAGGAGCATTATCAATTTCACTCCATGGGTGTATTTGTTGTATTTTTCTAATTAGGGAAAGACACATTGGCAATGGCTTGTTCAATTTTAACATAAAACAAGCGGGAATAACTGCACTATTTTGGCTTGTTAAAGAGGTGTATGAAGGGGTACTGAAAATTAAAGATTATTTTTGAATACATCAGAAGTAGGAAACTAAGTAGTTCAATCAAATTTATTTGTTGAATAGTGCAGGTGGATGGTAGTGAATAACAGATGGTTGTCGAGTCTGCTATAACTACACGGTGATTTCCAACGGTTTTAGAAGCATCTGTAGAAATGATGCTGTAACCATTATACTCAGCTTTGAGTTCGAGGAAGAGATGTCTGTATAGGTCTGGAAAGCGTTCGGTTACAGTGGGGTGGTTTTCTAATCCACGGTGCTGGTTGTTAAGAAGTGAACGGAATTACTTCAGAAAAATCCATTCCGTGTTCATTGAGGCGCCCATAGTATAGTAGTTTCGTATTTTTTGCAAAAAGTTCCATATAACGGTTCGAAGAGGTGATGGATGGATTGAGAGGGTTGGCAGATATATTTGCTACATACAAAATGCACGGTTACTAGGAGGTTCGTCAGCTTCTACAAACAGGCTTTCTATTAGACTTGTGCGGAAGGCACCAAGTGCGAGTCGTAATGCTGCATTATGAATTTATATCTGATTCGTAAACAATTGAGCCGTAATCAATTTTGAATCTTATGAGAGTTATATAGATAATTAGCTGTGTTGCAGTACTGACTGGCAGGTGTTTTCATTAGGTTCAGTCCCTTCTGGCGTGATGATCCCAGTTATCGAATATGGAAGTTTCATCGAAGTTTTTTGTCAAACACTATACCCAAGAATTTATGCTAATCAACACTTTCCAGAACTTGGTTATGGAGGGTGAAAAATGGAGGTCTGATTTCGTTTTCCTGCAAAAACAGAATACATTTCGTTTTTGAAGAAAATAAATTCAATACTGTATTTTTAGATCAAAATACAGACTTGAAATACTATCTTGTAGTAGTTGCGTAGCTGACTGCAAGTTGTTGATGGTGATGTATATGACTAGGTCGTTTTCATACATTACTGCTTTGATTGGTAAATTGATATTTTCAAGTATGTAGTTTATGGGGACTAGAAAGAGCGCGTGACACTGAGAAAAGACCTTTGAGGGATTTCATTCTGTTGAATTTACTATTCTGAGAGTACTTCATTAGCTCGAAATGATCTGTTTTGAACATAGCTCAGAAAATTCCATTGATTCCCCATTCAATTTCAAGGATATCCATACCGTACCGTAAGCTCTGGATATATCAATATTTAGAGCCATCAGTTTTCGTTTATTTGCGAAGGCTCCGTATATGTGTAATAAACGATGAGTTTTGGAACCTTTGGTGTAAAAGTTGAAACTTTTCCTGGAGATCAATTACCCTAACACCAAACTGATATTTTCGCACTCGACGCTAACAAGGTTAGCATCTTCAGGAGAAGAAGAAGGAATTTTCTTCTCCTGAAGATGCTAACTTTGTTAGCAAAACGCACGTCGAGAAGAAATTTTCTTCTCCTGAAGATGCTAACCTTGTTAGCGAAACGCGCGTCGCGTGCGAAAATATCAGTTTGGTGTTAGGGTAATTGATCTCTAGGAAAAGTTCGGTATATGTGGCTTCCAAGGTTGACCAAGTTATCCAGTGTGCTGCGATGATGACGAAAACCACTATATTCAAGGATGAGGTTTTTCGATCTCAAAAAATAATGAAGTCTGCGGTTGAGAATTTTCTCGAAAGACTTCCACATACAGCACGTAAGTGAGATGGGTCTATAAGAGAGCAGGATCGATTTCGGTTTTTTGTATTTGTTATAATGGTAGCTTCTGACAGTTCTGACCATTATTTGGTGGGTTGCTGATGAGCTAGATTTGATTCAAAATATTGAGCATTTCGAGAACGTATTTGAAGAAAGATATATGGGATGTCATACAGTCTGGGACTGGATTCACCAACTGAGTTGATTGCGCCTACATATTGGTTATAGGTATGTTAATGGGATTGTTAGCATCTCCTAAAACAGTGATTTCTTGAATTTCAGCAATATTCTGCTGGTTAGGTTACGATAACGAATGCTGGATCATAAGAATTATTATTAGATTGCTCTTCGAAAACACCTGCCAGTGTATTTCTTATTTTCCTATTGTCCTGTACAATTGTTCCCTCACTGTTCAAAGCTGCGATGTTATGAGATGTGCTTATTGCTCTGACTCTTTTCACGCGATCCCAAACTTCAGTTGCAGGAGTAGAACTGTTCATTAATTTGGTGTAACTCTTTCTTCCATGATTCTGATAAAATCAGAATTTTGCTCTCAGCTTCCTGGAATCGAGAATATTTTCTTCTGACCTATAACTTTTCACTTTGGTAAGTGCTTGATTTTCGAGTCCAGTTTTTCCAGCGAATTGATGCGTTTATTATCGTATTGAAGAAATGTTTAACGGTTAGATTAGATTATCGGGGAGCTGGCCCATGGCCTGATTCACTGCGACTTTTTCAGATCTATTGTGATGCTCCTTGGCTGTTAGAGCTCTTTGTCTAGCTTGATCTCTTTGATGAGACTCCATAGCCTTGACACTGACTCCTTCATATAGCTAGCAGCCTCTGGTTTCTCCTCCCCGCATCTTGCATGTCTCAGCCTTGTTATCGCTTCGCATTCACAGAGCACATGCAGTGCGGTTTCTTCCTCTTCTTGACAGAACCTGCATTGGGTTTCTTCTGTCAGACCAATATTGCTCATATGTTTCCTGAGCCGGCCATGCTCCGTTAGTAGACCCACCACTACCCTTAATATTCGTTGGAGAATTTTCATTTGTGCCAACTACGATTGTAAAGTGATCACCACTATATAGATAGGGATGAACAGTCCATGTGTGGCGTGGGAAGAGTGATGCGTCACTAAGGGTGAGATCTAAGAACGATAAAGTACTTGTAAATGAGTTGTTTCTAGTTTTTTCTTCCATGTTGAGGATGTTTAGGTCAATTGAGTTGATTATACTCTCCTCGATTTGGATTGGTTCATTTTCCGTGAAAGGCTCCGTTATTTTTTCATGATGTGTGTTGTGGTCTCTAAAGTTGGTTTCTTGAAGAAAAATAAACTTGTTGTAAGAGAGACGGTTGTTATCAACACTTTTATACAGAGTATCACCATGAATAGTTGTACTAACAGTTTCTTCATTTTGTTTTACATTCAAAGTTATATATCAATATTATTAACATATATCACGTTAAGATTGAACATGATTTGTTAATTTGTTATTTTATCTACTACTTATCAGTGATGTATTACATGTCCTGTAATTGGGTGTTTCCTGTTGGGCAATAAATGATATTATTATTATTATTCGATACCTCAATTTTCTTGTCACAATATTATTTCATTTATTTCGTTATTTAAATTTTTTTTTGACTCATTTCATATTCGATATCTCGATTTTTTGTAAAAACAGTATTGTCTTTGATCAATCAATCCCTAATTTCATTATTGACCAAAAAATTGATTTTGATTTGATTTTTCTCACTTGATTTCTATTTCAATCCTTCCGTTTTTAGCAACAGGTTTCAATAGAGTTAAAAATATTGACAATGGAAGTCCGAACCATTACCATTCAACACTTTATCCAGTGTATTAGTGTGTTTGCACTTCTATACAATACTCAAGTTGTTTTAAGGTCTTCCATGATCTATATAGCAAGTGCTTTCCGCCTATAATTAATAAATCATGAAAACGTCACTTGATATCATGTGAAGCGTGAGCTGAATGGTCGCCTTTGAAAGCCTATTTACATTTTTTTGTCATGATGTACATGATTAATTTATGACAGAACAAATAATCACGCATAATTCCCTAGTCCTCGCCACGAAATCACCGTGTGGGACATACACGTTGAAAAGTAAGACTTCGTCAATCCATTTGTCGCACATGTGTCGACTTCTGAGGGTTGACGTTCGTGATAGGACGTCAACTGGTTGAAAAAAATACATTTCGAACCTATTTTAAATTCTGACGTTTCGTTTCGAAATTAGATAAAATGAATTGTGAATTGATTAAAAGAGTAAGGCTGGATTCAGACAGATCCGAAATCCGATCGTACGACGATCCGACAGCTTTCTGATTGGTCTAAATTCAAATTTAGACAAATCAGAAAGCTATCGGATCGTCGTACGATCGAATTTCGGATTGGTCTGAATCCAGCCTAACAAGCTAGCTTGTTGCATCAATTTACTTTTCTCTGACTAATTTTCAACTAGGAAAATTCAAAATTCTGACCAATGCCATTGTTTCGGCTCTTGGGGGAGGGGTCTGCAGCCCTATAGCTCTCTCCTGGGGTATAACTTCAAGAGGATCGATTTATCGTAATCGGGTAAACACTGTATATAGCAATGTTGAACGAGCGGTCCACCTCTGAAAAGATGAGACTTTTTTATCAAGTATCAATTTTTTTCGTGAATCCACAAATATAAGTTTATCCATTAGCGAAATTAGGCGGGAAATACACTGTATAGATATCCAGCAACAAACCCATATTTACTTCAGGGACAATGGCGATACGATTGCTGGAATGGGTGTTATAAAATATATGGAGATAACCAGCAATAAGGCCAAGAAGCTGAGGCGCTTGAGAGGGAGAAGAAGTTAGACGGCCTCCACCAGAAAATAGCGAACGAAAACGTCGCGCGAAGATTTAGAGGTACGAGTAAGACAATCCATTTGCATAACGCCTGAACAATTATTCAGGGTTATTTGAAATAATGTGAAACCAGTTTCATGAAGTGAATGGTCGACCCTCCGAACACCTCCAATGACTCCTGTCTTACAAATCTGTTAATTTTTCCACATCCACCTTGACCTTCTGAAAATTGCTTCGAATTCTAATGAAATTTGATACTTTTGACTTTCTTACATTCGTGATTTCGTTTGTACTGGTCACAGAAAATAGCTGGGTGGATTCATTATCGATGGAGAATTACTATTATATAACTGCTAGCTGACCCGCGCCCTCTTCATTGAGCGTTAATTATTTTTGTGAACTAATTATAATCTGTAGTTCTTAGTACTTAGTTTCAACAGGATCATCACGCCTCTGCCTTCTAGCCGCACCCGAATGAGTTTTTTAAAGAAGTCGAAAATGTTATAGACCCCTTTTATTACCCCGTTAGACAATTGACTTCAATAAAATACGAAACACGTTTCCATCAAGTCTGTTGAAGAATATTTCTGGTAAAATTTGAAGTAGATTGAAGTATGTTGTCCCATTCAAACTTCGACCCCGTTTTTCATCCCCTTAGAGGTGGAATTTCGGAAAACCCTTTCTTATCGGATGCCTAATTCATACAAAGAACACACCCTCCAAGTTTCAGATTTCTACGATCAGTGGTTTAGGCTGTGCGTTGATCACACCTAAAATAACTTTCTACCTTTTTTCAATCCCGTTAGGCGATTAATTTCAATAAAATACAAAACACTTCTTCCATCAATTCTGTAAAAAAAATTAATTCAAAATTTGAAGTAGATTGGACCAAGGCATTACGTTGTCCCATACAAATTTGGCGCCCATTTTTCACCCCCTTAGGGGATATATATATATATATATATATATATATATATATATATATATATATATATAAGTTTTTTGGGTATATCGTGAATTAAAGTGAAAATTATCAATAAACTCCAAGGACTTATGTATTTGGTGTAGAAATATTGAAATCATAGCAGAGCGCTTCAGACTAGAAAAGTCATTATATACTGGATAGATGAGATAGAAGATTGTCCAAATATAAGCATATTCAAAAGGCCAATAATGAAACACTACTGTAACAAACGATTTTTCGAATAACTGCACACTGCAAATCCTCTTTGATTCACAAGCCTGTAATCCTATTTTGACTGCATATAACCCAATCAAAATTACCTTTTGTGATGGAATCTGTTTATTTGCATAAGTACAAAGGGCTGCTTTGGATACCCTTCGTTGCAATAACTTCGTAAGGTTTAAATATTTATTCACATATTATTTATTTTAAAATTGTAATATTGAGATTTATTGTGAATAAATTGTTATTATTATTATTATATTGTTTAAATGAAGTCTTCGAAAAAAAATATCAGTGTTTACTCGCCAGGTGTACAAGAGCCAAAACCATCAAAATATATATGTTTGTGAAGGACAAAAAATTGTTTAGAAGTTTGAGGACATATGGCATATTTTAAGGTTCAATCCTGAACAAAGTTACATCTAGGATAATTCTGTTCAGGATTAAACCTCTAAATCAGCGGTCGGCAACACGCGGCCCGCGTACTTCCTACTTGCGGCCCGTGAGTGTTTTGTAAAATTAGTATAAATATTTATATAATGCATTTGAGAAATTAATTAAAAAAGGCTGTCGACAAAGCCGGAATTAATTTTCATTGGAAAAATGACAAAATAACAGTTATTTCAATACACCTACAGACAGAATTCAGCGACAGATTTAGCCACTTTGAAAACGTTTCAAGCCAACTGAAGATTTTTGCGAACCCATTTTCGTGTGATATTGAGGATGTACCAAGTCATATACAAATGAATGTGATTGATCTCCAATCTAATGCGATGCTCTCGAAAGATTTTTTATCTACACCCGTACTCTAATAATACGCTTATATGCCCACAACCCGTTTTATAATGAAATCCATTACGATACAGATTTTCATTACGATACAGATTCTCAACCAATAGAAACCCATTATTTTTCAATCAAGCATGATGTGCAAGCTTTGCATTTTGACGTTTGTCAAGTCAAAATCAGTGGGAATTGAATTTTTGAAGAATTTAGTCAATTTTCGATAATTGTATGAAAATGTCTTATGGCAGGGATATAGAAGAATTACCAGCGACCCTCCACAGATGTCTTAGACGAGAAAAAAATACAATTGAAAGGATCATATTTTTCATTTGACAAATGGAACACATATGTTTTTATTTCCAACCAAACTATATGGGCTGTCATGTCCGAGTGGTCAAAGGCGCCGGCAGTGGAAAATTACGTCCAGGTTCAAATCCTGACCTCGGCAGAGTTTTTTTTTCATTTTTTTCTTCTTTTCATTTCTCATTCTTGTATTTTCCGTGGTTATACCATTAATTATAATTTTGTAGAATTTTTCAAAGAAATACGATTGATTACCTACTATTATTGTGTTCAATATAAATAACTAGTAATATAATATTTTTAGTTCTTCATTATTTATTGGGTGTAGATAAAATAGCGTATGCAACTTTCATGTAATGGTTATTAATACACTCGCATAAACCATACGAAACTCACCTTCGGCTCGTTTCGTATCCCGGTTTATGCTCATGTATTAATAACCATCATTACACGATCGTTGCATAATATACTATTACGAAATCAATGAGCTAGTTAAATTTTATAGCAGCTTGCCAGCTGATTTTGACGAGTTGAAGAGGTTTGCTCAGAAGTTTATTATAACTTTTGGTAGCACTTGTTATGCGAACAAACTTCTTCAATTGTCAATTACCACAGAAAAAATAAATATCCATCTCGTCTCACAGATGAGCATTTGAGACGGATTCTACGTATTTCAACTACAAATATGATTGCCAACATACAAGAAATAGCCTCCCAAATACAACCTCAAGCATCACACTCACTTTTATATAGAATCAGTCATTTACTTTGTAGTTTTCTTTTCTATTTTGTGAATTTTTCTTATATCTTTAAAAAAATGAATAAATGTATAATGAAATTTTGGTTTTTCTATGGGTATGGCATTTGACCAATTTAACTAGTTTGAGCTTCTAGGATTGATATCACGGGTGCGGCCCGCGATAACTTAATTTTGCCTCCTTGTGGCACTTGCCTGCCAAAAGGTTGCCGACCGCTGCTCTAAATGCTGTAATATGTCTTTAAATTTCTGAACAATCTTTTGTGCTTCAGAAAAATGTATTTATATGGTTTTGGCTCTTGTACACCTGACGAGTAACTACTGATGATGAATTTTCTGTTTGTAAGCACTCTGCTATAAATTTAATCAATAAATCAAAGTTTTATTGAACCAGTTTTCTTTTACAATTATGTTAAGTGACACCTAACAGAACTATAAAATACTAACTACTCAAACAAGTCAAAACACACACGATGAACGATAAAAATAAGCATTGAAATACACATTCAAGAGACAGTCACTCGATACAATGAAATCACACATAGCTATTAAAAGTATTAAAATATTATTTGACACCACATTTGCAATACATACAGTTGAATATAATATTGAATTATGAATAAAATAAATATATTTCTGCACAAAATACAAAAGTCCTTCCTTTTCCAAATTAAATGAGTATGTGTAAACGAGACTAAACAATATTCACTTCATTCCATGATGCTTTGTGAGCATAAGAAAAATAACAAGTTTCATAACATCATAAACAAAAATCTCAAACACAGCAAAGTGCTTTCCTGAATAAAACGTTTTCACTCGATTATCCAGGAACATTAATGTAAATTTCCAAAATTTGATTTATTCTTCTGTACTTGGGCATGTTATCTTCCTTACAATCAAATAATAGTATCTCACCTCTTTCCATTAATACTCCTGTTGACAGTGATGAGGCTTGTTGTTTGTAGTTTATGAGCTGCTGAGCCCTCCATACAAACAGTAACACTGTATCCCAAACCTTTCGCTACAATATTATCTATAATAATAGGGTCTAATTCGTTCTTTTCGATATTCAATAAGTCATAAGGAGAAACAAAATATGTCAATTTCATAGGATGACCCCCTTTTCTTTTTTCCAATATACCCACAGGTGATTTGTGAATCAAATTAAAAGGTTCCTTCATAAACATCTGCAGTTGAGCTAGGGTGCTGAGGTCAGCCTCCAATGACTCCAGTGCAGTGAATGCTTTACATTTAACTTTCTTTTCAGCATTAAGTTGGTAAATCGATGTGAATCCTTCCAACTGAGATGTGAAATCGGCAAAATCTCCTCGAGATAAACAGTTCACTAATTCAATACAACTTTGTTGTTCCTTCTTTCCTTCATGATGGATTTTCACATCTTTCACAATTCCAGATGGATCCAGTACAATTTCTAAGTAAAACATATCAGATGATATGAAAACTCCTGACGGTTCCACAACAAATTTCAAACTGAAAAAAATGTTTATAATTATCAATAAATATTTGAGGATATAAGTGAAAAGTTGTCAAATTTAGATCACTCAGTTAAACAAATTGATAATGATGTAGGTTCCCCATTACTATAACAATATATATGAGGACGATTCTCATTTCAGGATCAGAGATTTATTCAACCTCTCTATCTATATTTTCTGGCAAACATTTTGAGACAAGTCTCAAGGATTGTTAAAGCACAAACGACGATGATTTGCGACCAATCATAATTTTACCTATCAAATCAAAACTTATAGAGAGACTGATTTTCGAAATAAAGGGCTGGATCTGTCGAAGGTAGCCTGCTGAGTCCTGTTAGACTGTAGGAAGGCATTTGACTCATTCACAAACTTTTTATCGCAAATATGAGTTATGGATTTTTCAAAAATGAATGGCTCTCGTTTTCATTTTTTCTACAAGACGCAGGCTGAAGGAATTGCAATATTTGTATGCAATCTAAAAAACAAACTGCGAGATAGCTAAACAGGGATCTGCGAAATTGCGAGTAGGAGATTGAAGATAACCACTGACAGGATGAAGGCACCATACGATCTTAACTCGAGATCGCTCGCGCCTGAAAAGTTATGTTGATGCTCGCGGCTAGTTGTTTTGACATGCTCGAGCGTCGGTGGAAACGACGAAATGTCAATTTTCGAATTCAAGTAACACTCTGAAAAAAAAATACAAAAGTAGACAGGCCCGCCGCACACACGGCAAAACAGCCTATTTAAGACGACAAAAGTCAAAAAAATTGAGTTTTATTTTGAATAAAATTTTAATGCCAAACCGGTTTCAAATATCCCTTATATCCACTACAAGATTTTTTTCTAGAAATGCCCCAATCCATGGGGCAGGTAGCCAAACTTCGAGTTCTTTCATCAGCCTTAAGCGCGGATCCCAATATACGTAACGTCACCGTCACGTCTCCGCACCGTCACCATCACGATAAATATTCTTACATTGCAAGCAATGAACATAATCACACTATCAGTCACGTCCACCTCCCGTCGCCGTCACCTCCGTCGGCGATTGCAGCGAGAGAATATTTGAGGTGTCGGTGCTTGTCCTTGGGTCGACTGTACGTGTGTAATACGTTAGTGTGCATTGAATGACGTCTCTGTTCACGTAGGTTTAATATTTAATTTGTTTGAAGATAATATAAACTTAGTGTTTTTCCTTGTTATCCTGCCTTCAATTCTATGCAAGAGAGGGAAGAATTGCTGTTGCGAAATTCTAAAATATTTATAAAATTTTAATTCATCATCTTCTAATGCCGAAAATAATGTGCGATATTCGCACTCGGCTTTCCTTCTCAGAAATATATCATGCACCCATAATTGCCTTTTCTTCTTAACTTTGAACTTTTCTTCTTCCATATCCAGAATAAGCGCAATGTGTCCAAGCTCTTCATTTGTAAATTCACTCATGTTCAAATTTTCACTACTTCGCACTCTCTACGGGCAGACAAACGGACTGCTGCTTGCCGGTTGTCGGCTAGTATGAATTAAGGTGATATTTTCGGTTCGGTGACGGTGCGGAGACGTGACGGTGACGTTACGTATAGTGAGATTCGCGCTTTAAGCGCGAATCCCACTATACGTAACGTCACCGTCACGTCTCCGCACCGTCATCGAACCGACAATAGCACCGTATTCAGGTGGACGTGACTGATAGTGTGATTATGTTCATTGCTTGCAATGTAAGAATATTTACCGTGATGGTGACGGTGCGGAGACGTGACGGTGCGGAGACGTGACGGTGACGTTACGTATAGTGGGACTCGTGCCTTACTCGGCTCATCAGTTCTGTCCCAACCGTAGTGTCGATTTGTTGTGTTTTTGTGAAGTTATAGTGCATTAGTGGAATATTTTCAATATGGATATTTTACCTTGTGGTAAGTACATTATAATTTCAATATAATTATGTAGTTATAGAAAAATCCTAGTGAAATATTCGAACATATCCGTTGAATGCACATTTTTTGTTGTTGTTTGCCTTAGTTTGACTAGATTTCCAAATAAAGTTCCAGTTTGTTCTGGTGAGAAAAAGTGAAAAAACATAACCCACGTGTCTGAACTTTAGTTCGCAATAGTTTTTAGCGCTCCTTTTTGCCACATTTTCACATAATTCGTCATTTTTCACAGGTAGTCAGACAGTCGATGGCGCTGTGGCGTTGCCGAAAATAACCAGAAAAGAACTGATCTTGATACTGAGGAGCGAAAGTTTGTTCAAGTCATCGATACCTAAGTGCAATAAACGATTGTTTGATTACATTGTCGACAAATACAAAATTTTTTTTTCAATTATTCACATGAAGAGTGACCGTGATGATGAGTGACGATGCTTCATCGGATTCTGATTGAAATAATTGTTTTCATCATTCAATTATCATCATTATTATTGTTTTATATAGGTTAGTTAATTTTTGAGTTTCTAGTTTCATAGATTTGAATGTTTACTGTTCTAGCTAGTTTGTTTTCCTGTCATACATATCTATATGAATCAAAAACTTTATTTTAAACAATATTTGCCTTGTATTCCTATAAAAACTCAACCAACATGAAATTATATATCACAAATAATGTTTTATACACACAATTTATGTTTCTGTATTGAAAAATGTTTTTGTAGCCGTAAATCGGCTGTTTGGCCGTGTGTGCGCCGGTTCGATTAAGAAAGACTCCAACGTGTCGTAGAACGGTGGCTCAAATTAATGTGGGGGAAGGAGGGGGGGGACAAAAATCGCATTTACGGGTTAGGATCAAGTGTGGGTGTATCCTAGTCGCAGAAAAGGAATTTCTGCAAAATGAACACCATTTCGGGAAGGGCCCTAGTACGATAGCGAAGAAAATAAGTGACGTGGTGTACAGGATTCAACGTAACCTTAGAGCAAAAATGAAGGTCGTTCACCCAGAAAGATTCAAACGTTACAGTGGTATAACGAGACATTGTTTGATCGGGATGAAATCAAATACTGGATGTGTATTTTGTGAAGGTTGTGTGTCATCACTATGGACTGTGTTTGTATTTTGAATCTCTGTCAAAGTTTCTTTCATTTTTTTAGATTGTGATAGGTTACAAACTCAGAAAGCTATAGAGATGTTGTTCCGGTTCTACAGAACCTCAGAATTCACTGTGAAATGCCGTCATTATCACAGCAGAACCGACGTCAGTTGACGACTCTGGGGAGGCAAATAAATCTAGAATAATAACCAAAACAAGATGGATTATAGAGACGAGAAATGCTCATATAAAATTATTGTTCAAGTTTTGTAACATCATTGAAACCCCAACATTATTGAAAATGGGAATATGATATATAATACCATCCACTTATCACTATGCACGATGCTAATGCAGAACTGGCTTGAAAGAGCTAATCGAAAAATGTTGTCCAAGCTCGCGTAGCAGTGAGAAAACTGGGTAGCAGAAATGGACAAAGGGATTGACTGACAGTAGAGCACATCAATAACTTTCGAAGACTCACTCTTTAATTTGTACGAGACTTGACAGTCGGTATATACAAGTACGAGTAGCATCGTCAAGGAGACCTCAACATTAGCGAAGATGGATTCATCAGGTTGAGAGTTCATTCCCCGTTTCGATATCCAACAAAACATCAGTTTTGTATAGCTTTCAATTCAGATGTGAAGGACTGAGAGCATTATAATGGATGTGGATGGCATAATATTTGTATATTATTATTGCACCTGTGAAACAGAAGCAAGAACTCTCAGATCTTGTACGTACATAGCAAATGCCATATGGTTTTTGGGATATGTGAGATTTGCACAAGACATGTATCCGTCAACTTCCCATCTCCTTCATATAAAAGATGCTGCCGAGGGAAAGAATTTGCAATCTATCTGAAAAATAACTTTTTTGTATGAGTCGTACTATTTGTAACTTTTCTTCTTCAATGTAACTCAATATGCTATATTTGATGTATATAAATGTAAAATTCAAACAAGAACATGCACACAAGATGTATATATTAATTTAGTTCACTTTTGTGTGTGATTAACCTTGGGCTCAGCTACTACCAGTAATTGTTGTTGGTTGACGTGGCGAACTGTTACCACTGACGGAAAACTATGACAGCATTTTCTTAGAGTGTTACACCTTAGGTGGTTCCACTTATATATATATAAATATGAAGAAAAATAATGTAGGTAGTAGAAGATTTCCAGAATGAAAGCTGTCCCACTTGATTAATTGAGCAACTAATTTTTATTTTGAACAGTTCAAAGATGGAAGGGATAGTGGTTTGGCCGGATACCGGATATTTGGCAAGCTACGAGGCTGGAACGCCGGATTCTCGGCTACCGGATATCATTGGTGAACGAGATCGGAAATATTCGGAAGCGTTCGAGTGATATCACACCTGAGCGGATATCGCCTCTTATCAACAAATGCGAAAAATTTCATCAATCAATGAAGCAAACCAAAAATTTTATAAGCGGGAATTAAAATAAACGGTGCCCATAACCTATTGTGCCTTGTTTAAAATCATGATAATAATTTGACTTTCACTATCCGGTATCCGGTCGGATACTGAATTCAATCCGGTATCCGGTCGGATACTGAATTCTATCCGGTATCCAGCCGAATAGTGAAAATAAGTCCGCATAGGCAGGATACTGGATAGTTACCGGATATCCGTTTCATCAATAATTGTAAGTTCGATTGAAATCTCTGCCAAGGGGGTTTATTCGATTTATGCATTGTTTTTTTATAATTAATGTACGTACCACTTTGTATTTTACTAAAAACCCTTGATAAGTGTGAGCGTTTTCCCAAAAGATCAATCTATTTGAGTGTACAAGTCCAAAATAAGTCAGTATATGTATTTGTGATGATACTGTTCTATGTAGTTGTCTTATTACATGCCAACACTACTCAGTTTCGAAATTGAATTATCTGTGTTTTTCCCATGTTAATTTTTGAACAATCTTCAAACCAAGATATTTATACTGACCCACCTGCACGATAGATCTGCCATCAATTCTTATCACTGGGCAAAAAACATAGGAAATATTTTTTGTTGGTGAACCATGACACCAGTTTTGTTTACATTGACTAACAATTCATTATTTTTGCAAAACTGTGAAAATTCACCACCACATGTATTTGCAACCTAGACAAATAAAATGGAGATATTTTTCTGCTATTATTATATAGGTCTTTTCAGCTATATTATGATTTTCTGTGGTGTTACACAAGAATAATCATTATCACTCATGAATATTATGAACATGAGTGGAGCCAGCGTTGAGCCCTGCGGAACATCTAATGAAATAGAAGCTGATTGTGATTTCATCCAATCTATTAGAACTATTTGCGACCTCTGGTCTAAGTATGAAGCCATATAGTCATTGCCCGCTCCTCTTATTCCCTTTGTATATAATATGAACTCATTACATATTTTTCTATTATATTTTTTAGCGTTGAAAGATAAAATCCTGAATAAAATAATTTCAACTATCATTCAAACATGGATCTCTAGACGTTAGCAGAGGTCTAAAAACGTCTCTTAATTCTGTTATGCATGGAAATAAGCAAAATAATGATGTCATTTGCCAACCAAAGATCTATCCTTTGCAGTATCTCTCATTTAGATGTTTTTCACACTGGATTGATAGCATGCTGAGTCTTTGCTCAGATCCCTTTCACAGCTACTCTCATACACCTTACCCAAAGCTTGACTCAAAGCAAATATTATGATGATAATTTTTATTTATCCTTGGCAACATTGACAACATATATGATGTGTCAGTAGAAGCAGAGGAATATGCAATTACTTAATGGAAGATGAAAATAATTTGTTTTCAAACAAGTAAACAATAACTGATGAAATATGGATTGTGGATTGCACAGAAATCAATCCTTGTAATAAAGTTCAATGGCTACACCTTTTAGAAGTTACACATCAAAAGTAACAATAGTTTCACTGGAATGACTTCTTTAGCAAGTTGCTACTATGGAGAAGTTCCGTTGTACTATTGGGTGTCATATGAAATATCTAAATATCATTCTTTTCTGGATCAGCAAATAGAACAATTTCATTTCATTCAGAGTCACCTATTACAATATTCGCATATTTTGTGAAGAAAACAAAAATCTACTTTCATAATATACCTATAATACTTACCCTAACTGCCTGGTGAGACTCTCCAACCGTTCTACCATACTTTGCAGCGATGTAACTTTGATAGAATGCTGTAAAGTATCCAGACATTTTTGATGTTGGCTCTTTTCAACAGAGTCCAGGGCATATCTTTTTTCCTGGAAAAGTAAACTTAAGATGCGTTTCTAAAACCATGGAACTTTTCTTACCAACAAAGTCATTCGAACATTTTTAGATATTTCAGGAAGACTTTTATAATGCGCAGATTTGGATCTGAGCTTTTCCATTAACATTTCTAGTTGCCAGTCTTTGGTTTTTTCCTTACTAGAGGCTGGCACAGACGTATTACCTGAAAAGGAATAAATACAATTAGTATAATTCTTGATTACAAGAATTGAACCCACCGTTTGGTAGTCGACTCATTTTTCTTAGTATCTTTTTAACATTTTAAAACCCATCTCGTAATGAAAAGGAAGAAATAGGACATCTTATATCGGTCTTAGCTCACTTCAGCCATCACTTACTGCTGCTCACTGCACGCATTCTACGAAATTCTTGGTTTCTGACAGAATCGTAAATAAAATGAAAAACACTTGACAAATCTTCTTCTCTTTTTGAAGGATCATTCCGTCATAAATCCAGCTTTGACGAACTGCTCAGAGGAGCCCTATTCTTGAATTACTCGCAGTTCTGCGAATACGCTATGCTGAGCTACGACAGATCTGATTGGTCTTCGCATAGATAAGTACATATATATCAGGGATGGCCAACCGGTCGATCGCGATCGACCGGTCGATCGCGAGCATTAGTCCAGTCGATCGTGGCAAGGCAAAAAATATAAATAAATAGTCCATATTGCGCAACGTCATTATTAACTACTCAGCATCATCTTATTCTTATAGCATTTTTCAATCGCTGTTCCGTCACGGTATTTATTCTCTATTCTCTATTCTACGCAGTTAGTCTTTTGTTTTCGGCGCGCGATGTCTAATAAGCGGGAAGCGTGTGAGATGCGGGGGAGGGGCGTATGTCAATCCGTCCTGTGGTCACGTCTCATTGTCAGTTGACAGTTGACGACAGAGACGGTACTGGAATTACGACGTTTTGACGATTACCGATATAAATCACGATAAAACTCTGTATCACGCAAGCCTCATAGTTGTTTACGTACGTTATGGATAAGTGGTTAAAAAGAAACGCTGAAGGATCATCAAAAGAGGAAATAAATACTTCTGAAGGTTCATCAAAAAAAGTAAGTTATTATTTTTGATATTGTAACTACGTTACTACCGCTCAATATTCGTACCTATACTACAAGAATCACGAAATTTACATTAAAAATCAGAAATTAAAAATAATAAAACCGAACGTAACCGAGCACTGAGTAAGGCTGAATTCAGACAGATCCGAAATCCCATCGTACGACGATCTGATAGCTTTCTGATTGGTCTAAGTTTGAATTTTCATGCGGGCGGGAAGAATTCGTCCGAAAGTTTTAACTTTTTCCTATGTCGGATGAAGAAAATGCATTCTGTCAAATGCAATGGTCGAAACTAACGATGTTCTGATTGGTGCATTATTTTTAGCGGGAATCATCTGATTGAAATGTCATTCTGCCATCCGATATCGGATTGAGATGAAATATATTTAACTTCGTCCGATAAATTTACCCACGGAACTCAAAGGACACATATATTCTGACAGAAACTGACGTTGTGGCGGGGAGTACCGAATACCCTAGTATCACTAGACTACAAAAGGGTGAAAACCAATATAAATTCAAACTGGCTTAAATATTTTTTTTTTATTTCAAAATGAAGAAAAAGGATATTGAAATAGGATATTTAGAGAATTTATTGCAGGATATACAACTTCCATGATAATTGAAAAATATATCTGTTTGAAGAGTCTGCGGAAACTTTCCTCAAATATTGCTCAACGTAGTAATAGATACGGGGCGACTAGGAAGATTTTCTCATTTTAAAATCACTAAAGAACTATGTGACCTCAAATAAGAACATATTTGAATAAAAACTGCATCTCTTCATTATAAATATACTTTGTTTTCGTACCAATCGATGTTAGATAAAATTTATAGTACCACTATGGATCATCAAATATCATTATCTAGTTATATAAGGTGTTCAGGTAGGTATCTTCCTCGATGAAACATTGAGTTGAGTCAAGCACATGGAACTCCTTTGTATTCGAATCATGTCTGTTATGGATTCTCTGAGGTGGTAGTTTTCTCTCAATGAAATAAAAAGCTGCAATTTGCATCTAACATACGAATGTATTTTCATTGGTTATAAAAATTCTGCGATATTGAGCCATATAATAGATTACTTCAGCACTAATATAAATGATTCGAAAAACACTATTTCTCTTTATGGTCAGTATTAAACTCTATTTCTTAAGAAGCTTTTACATAGTTATATGACAAACCAACAATTTTAGAACAATATGCCCCAGGGGATTATATAAATTATACCTGCAAATGACTATCGAATTCAGCAAAGATTATTTTGACCAGAGCAAACACATACTATACAGTGTTCAGACTATAAAAGATATACAATGAACAACATAGTTCAATTCAATATCAAAACCGGCTCAGTATAATAATTGTATAACTTTATTTCAATAATATGTGGTTATTTTGCCACTCCTGACAACATTCCATATTGCGAACAGTGATAGTTGGACGGAATTTCCATTTCTGCAATCCTCAAATATGTCTAGTACACTCCCATACATTAGTCGGGATGTTCTTATATCTCCTTATTGAATATAATCGTCCTTCCAAATACTATTAGCGAAATAGGCATTCCCTTCTAATGCAGCAACACTTATCTATTCAAAATGAACGATGAATCATTGCGAGTACCTTGGGTATATCTCATTTAATTATCTTGGTTCATGTAGTGAGCCTGTCGACATTCAATGAAAATATTTTCACTGTGCCCTTGGTAGCTTATGTGGTACAAGTCACTCTTCCGCCAAGCCAATCTTCATTGTTGGAGTACTAGTTAAGGACATATGATTCAACTGGTGAATGGCTTCATTATGATATTTTGCATCGCTTCTCTTCTGACTACATAAAGATCATGAGGCTCAGTTCACTTGAAATATAGGAAATAATCTTCACTCATCAAATATTATTCGATTCATTTCACCCTGAAAAGGCACGATGGTTAAATACGAAACACTCGACATTTTTGTTTACTGTACCTGGCCGAACGACAATTTTGTTTTCTGACTAAAGGATGAATATTATTAGATGAAGCACATTATTTGCTATTGCTACGATCTCAGTCGATCTCGAAAAAAAATTATCAACAGTAAACATATTAGGTTATGTTTATTTATTGGCGAAACTTCGTCAATGGAGTTTTGCGAATATCATGTTTCGTGATCACACAGAACAAAAAATTCTAGAATTTCGTATCCGAGTAACAATCGGGTCTATGTGAATCGCCCATTTTGTCCGATGATACGAGTACGATTCGGACGTCGGATATCGGATCTGTCTGAATTCAGCTTAATACCTACGCGTGCCGCGCTAATGTCATTGACCTCCGAAGCGCTTTACAAACTTTTCGCGCCCATATTACATCAAACTATGTGATTTTTTTATTAGCTTAATTTTTTGAAGTGTATTATAACAATTATTATTTTAAATACTCGGTGGATCATACGAATTATTCGCCTAGTTGCTAGGTTGTAGTAAATGCCATCTTTAGGAAATTAATTCTCATTAAATTGGATAATTTCTACTTTTGTTATTACACGAATTATGTTCCTGATATTTTTATTTTATTTTATGCAGATTCTTGATAAATGTGCTCCAAAGAAATCAAAAACTTATCACTTTCACCCAGAATGGGAATTGGACTACTTCTTTACTATGGTGAAAGAAAACTGTTGCTGCTTAATATGCAATACATCCCTGGCAATACCTAAAAAAGGAAATTTAGAGCGACATTTTAATACAATGCATAGTAAATACCAGACTGACTTTCCACCTGACAGTGAAATAAGAAAGAGTAAATTGCAAGCATTGAAAACGCAATTTAAAGTTCAAGAAAACATGTTTTCTGGGCCTATTGAGCAAAGTAAAGCTGCAACTGAATCTTCTTTCCGAGTAAGCTACCTAATTGCACAGAAGTGCAAACCTTTTTCCGATGGGGAATACATCAAGGAAATCTTCGAAGAAGTGTCAGATTCGCTGTTCGTGAATTTCAAAAATAAAATCGAAATTAAAAAAGCTGTTCATGGTTTACAGCTGTCTCGAAATACTGTGATGCGCCGTATAGAAACATTAAGTAAAAACTTAAACGAACAACTACAAAAAGATATCGTCCTCTGCGTTGCTTTTTCGCTTCAATTTGACGAGTCAACAGATATCACTGATACTGCACAATTACTTGTTTTTATTCGAATGGTTTTCAAAGATTTCTCGACCAAAGAAGAACTGTTAAGTATGATTTCATTAAAAGGAAAAACTCGTGGCATTGATATATTCACGGAATTCAAAGCATATATTTGCGAGATTAAGCTACCCTTGTATAAACTCGTATCAATGACAACTGATGGAGCTCCTGCAATGACAGGTATTCATAATGGTTTTATTAGTCTTTGTCACAAAGACGAAGATTTTCCAGACTTCATTAGCTACCACTGCATAATTCATCAACAAGTACTGGCTAGTAAGAGATTAAACACGAAACATGTGATGGATATTTCTTTCAAAATTGTAAATTCCATAAAGGGAAAAGCACTCCAAAGACGGCTCTTTAAACAGCAATTAGATGAGAATGAACCAGAATTGGTATTGCACACGGACGTAAGGTGGTTGAGTCGAAGCAAGTTTTTGCAAAGATTTCGAGATCTATTGGACGAAATAATAAAATTTCTTGAAGAAAGAGGTGATGATTATCAGCAATTGCGTGATTTAGACTGGCAATGTGATTTAGCTTTCTTGGCAGATTTTACCGGAAAACTGAGTACATTAAATTTGAATCTACAAGGCAAGAATAAAACAATAACAGAAATGATGAGTTCTGTTGCAGCATTTCAAAGTCAATCAGCGTCTATGATAGTTGACATAGAGAAGAAAAAATTTGAATAATTTATAAACATCAAGGATCACATGGAAAAATATCCTACCTACAATTTCATTTCTGAGAAGTACACGACAGAAATTAGGACAGTGATAGCAGACTTTGAAATTCGCTTTAGTGATTTCAAAAAAATTGAGAAATTAGTTCAATTCATCAGTTTTCCGTTTAATGATTCCATTAATCATAGTGATATCTATGAATTGGCTTCAAAATTCGCAGATATATTTCAGATGGAGAACATGATGTTACAAAACGAAATTATTACTCTGCGCTGCGACATATTTCTTAAAGCAAGGTCATCCTCAGGTCAAGATTTCTGGGCATTGGTGTCCAATGAAAAATATCCAAATTTGAAGAAATGTGTTGAACAACTTCATTCATGTTTTGGTTCAACATATTTATGTGAGTCAGCATTTTCATACTTAAAGCAAACAAAAAATAAACACCGTTCTCGTTTAACAGACGCTCATACATTGGATTCTTTAAGGTTGGCAATTTCCAACTACAAACCTGATTATGCTAAACTAGTGGAAGATACTGCGACGCAATGCTCACACTAATATATAGACAAGACTTACTACATGGGTTAAATTGATCAAACATCATCAAGACTTCCATTCCAAAGTAGGTATTAAGTAAATTTAAGGAAACAATCTCATAAATATGTGATACGAAAAGGAGAAGACTGATTAAGACTGTTCAATAATAAAAAAAATTATGATTGTGACTATGCTGTTTCATTTAAGATTTCAAGAAGTATGTAAGTGGTAGATCGCACAGGGTTTTGTTAGTAAACAGTAGATCTTATGTCTAATCAAGTTGGCCACCCCTGATATATATAATATGATTTCTATGGGTCTTCGCCTAGCAACAACGAATACGTTCAGCGAAAGGGTGGTGCAAGAATAGGGCCCCAGTATTTTTGAGGATTTCAAATTAGGTTCGCTGAGTTAACTCGAAAAAAAAAATCAACTAATATTCTCCTCTTTGACATACTATACCTAATAGGAAATTTTTTTTGTATGTACGTATTTTGACCATAGACATTTCAACTAATGGACTGGATTTTATGACAGTTTTCCATATAACACGATGTGGAAGTAGCGGATGCGGATTAAGCGGAATACAATAATGACAAAATTTGACAGTTTTCCATGGTGTAATGTGTAATGTCAAATTTGGTGAAACGCCTTCAAGCGCTGTAAGCTGTTAGACGCGACCATTCTTTTGATTTGAAATTGACAATTGACGTAATGTAAATAATTTGATATAATACCATTGACGTAATATAACATGGACTGGGCATTAGAGTGAGAGGATTGATCCCCACACCTAAAACGGCATGAACATATTAAACTAAGGGCAACTGCGTCACCACTTACGAGTGACGTTACAATAGGTTTGTTCTAGCACCAATTTCCAAACGGTCTGAAGCAGTCAGAGGCATGCGCAAAATGAATTTCGCTCGCCAATATTCATCTTGCGCATGCCTCTGACTGCTTCAGACCAATTTCCAAACGGTCAAATGTGGTGCTAGAACAAACCTATTGTATCACTTGTTGCATATTTGCATAGCCAAAAATTGATCTGTTGTTTTGTGTTTGCGATTTTTTGAAGCTATTCGAAGTGTTCAATAGTGTATTGTTTTATGTTTATATATATTTAAGACCTTTTCAATTAACTTTTTAGTGTTTATGCGTTATTATTACTCTCCCTTTTCACCCATTTATTCTCAATGTGAGATATAATACTTCTTGAAGGAATGTCGAATCTCATACCTAAGACAACAATAATATCCATACTTTCTCAAAGCCTATTTTTGAATTTATTGCTTCAGTTGAAGTGAATGGAAAATTGCTATGGTCATTGAATGAAAACATAGGATTTTTTTAGAGTGGAAATCATAAGAGTGGATTTTTCAATGCATGATATATTTATAATAAAAAAAAAAACAAATTTTCAATTCACATACTGGAAACTATATGAATTGAACATTTCACTACAGTGAAGGTCGTGAAAAAATGACCAATATCGATAAAAATCTATATACAAGGAATACTATGTATACGAATCATAAGCTATTCTTGTGAATCTTGAATAACACTAAATATTGGTTATTGAAAATAACTGTTATAGAAGAATATTATGAGGCACCACTGATATTTCTGAAATATCTTGTAGGTACCTAGTGGTTTATTGAAATATATTATTCAATACCCGAAAATATTGACTATTGAAAATTTTCAATATGCACCATAATTTCATTTGGTCCTATTCTTGAATATTTCTCAATAATCTAGTGAATATTTGAGAATCAATAGGATACCAGAAAAGAACTGATTACCTACGGAATCTAAGTATGCAACACATATTACTGATGACGTAACACATTATGACGATGGCGACTATGACGCAGATGCCCTTATAGTTGGTTCGGGCCGCAAGAACTTGTATTTGAGGGTTAAGTTAAGCGACACCCAGTCCATGTTATATAGGCGAAAATCGTCAACCGATAGATGGCGTTGCTAAATCCAAGATGGCTTCACTTTACGGTGAACAACAAATTATGGCCATTTGAAGTAATGGTACTATTAGTTCATGTTTTGCATTCTTGAGGCCTTGTTGAGTGTAAATTACTGTTTAAACGTCTTAAGTAGCTTTGTGTGCTGAGGTAGTTACACGTTTGGCTAGTATTACAGCCTTATTTTACTCGTGAGTGTTATAACTTGAACTACTTCACCAACCTACATTCCAGATCAAAATGTCTTATAGAATTGGAGCTACATAATATTTTGGATTACGTGGAAAGCAGAACTAGAACGTTGAAATAGGATGAAGCTGTGTTCAAAGCAGGGCATATCATTGCATGTGGAGTGGAAGAAAGTAATCATAAAAATAAGGAGCTTATGTTTGCGAACATTAGCTTTAGTAGAGCATCCACATGAAATCAATATATTGCTGGCTGATGAGGAATGGAAATGCCAATGTTCCTGCAAAGCGGGTTTATCTGGGCTCTGCAAACATATTGCAACCCTTATATTCTTTTGTTATTAAGTAGGTAATGTCATTTCCTAAATATATAGAAGTAGTTGATTTTCGAGAAATGTTTGCATGTAATTAGCTTTTTGTGATAAATAAAGGATCAATATATCAGATTTATTAAAACATGTAACCGAATAGTGTTTCAACAAATGTTTTATTTTTACTATTCAAATAAATCATGAGAAAAACCTGATTTTTGTTTTGCTACAAAACTTTTTCTGTACTTTTACATTGTAATTCAGTACTGAGTATTTTGAAGAAAACTTACAGAACATAAGGTTTCTTCAAAAGAAAAAGCTGAAGAAATAGGTTGGGTACTCCTCTTCTAACGTGGAGATCAACAACCTTAACGCTGAACTGATATATCACTCGACTAACTATTCAATTCTTTAACAAAGGTTATCATTTCCAGAAGAAAATTGATAGTATCAAGTGTTAGAGTAACTGATCTCACACCAAAGGTTCAAATCTCACCAATCATGAATGAATCATGCTTTTAAAAAAAAAATGTCTAACCAAGGAGATACAATTGGCAGTTATGCTACTGACTAATTGGGGGATAGTGTGAAAGGATAAAAAACAGACTAGAAAGCTATGATATTTATTTACATAAATGTAATCATACTTTGCTGTAACTATATATTAATAAATATCATATTATAGTCTTGAAAATGGCTTCGAAGTGGGAACTGAAACGTCCACTAAACTTTATTTTCAGATGCTCTAGAAAGTGGAGGCTACTTACAAACATATTTTTAGTTATTGGTTTACTAATTTTCAATATATTTTTTTCCTGAGACAAAGCTTTTTGTCGTTAATGGGGAATTTATGTAGTGAAATAGTACTAGTATTATATAATGAGCACAGTGACACCGAGCACATTTTTCTTGATTTTGTAGGAATACTTCAATGAATTCGCTGCATTTTGGATTGTAAACCATAACAACACTTCATAATTATTTCACTCTTCGCACTTCTGTACTGTATTGAGTTAAAAATATTTCCAAAATAATAATTTTAAATCCAACACTCATAAGGCTCCATAGAAATAATATTTGTTGTTCACCGTCCGGTTAGTTCAAAAAAAATATATAGATGGCGATCCCTTCGAAGTTTTAGCAAATTACGTCAATGTATAATACAGTGTATTTATTATACACAAATACACAATACTGATTACTGAGCAGTGTTGCCGATTGGCGGGTAATTACCCGAAATGCGGGTATTTTTGAGTTGTGAGGGCGATTTTGCGGGTATTTGAATTTTGCGGGTAAAATGGGGGCAATTCCAAGAGCTTGGGAAAACATAAAACATTGTCAACATTTTGAGAAAAGATTGGAAGAACACGGCTTGTGGCCTGAAATTTGCCCTTTAGAAAGAAACTAGAATGACAGGAAATCAGAATCACGGAACACGGAATTCACAATATAAGGATTATAATTATGGATTTTGTGCATGCAAAATCCAGCTCTTTCTGTCACTATTGTGTGTCTTTCTTTCTTTTATCTTCAAAGCCGAATTTCAAATATCAACCTTGGAACATAACCCCATTAAATTAACATTTATTTTTGTTGTGTTCGGTTTCCTTTTTAATCTTTATACAATTACTCATACAGATTTGAATTTTGAAGAAAATGGAAAAGTGGCTAGTAAAATATAATGAAGATGAAATAGTAAGAATATATATGAAAAATAAAAAATGAAATTTTTTTGAAACTTTTTGTAGGAAGATGAAAATGAGACTGCTTTTGGGAGTGATTCATCAATGAAGTTCGTTTTTTTTGTACTCTGTTTGTTATATGAAATAAAACTTTATTTTTATCAATGTATCACATCATTATGTCATTCCTCTTGGAAAAATTTCGAGTGTTTTGGAGAAAAGGGAGTTTCGAAAGCCTAGGTATGGAAAGGGGCTAAAATGCGGGTATTTTGAAATAGCGTGCGGGTAAAATCGGGTATTTTCGTTGGATGGTGTGGGTATTTTGTAGATATGTCATTGGCAACACTGTTACTGAGCAAAATCTGCTGCTGACTGCTGCTCGCTCAGTTCTCAAGAATAGTATTGCTGATTCGGATCCAAAAATTATAAAACAATTAATGATATATAAATTTGATTTGTGTCAAGATGGAATGGACAAATTATCAAATATTACTTGCTTTTGTAATGGTTGTAACTGGAAGCATTAATACTTTGAGTACAAAGTTGGTACCTATATTTTTTAATCATTTTGGTAAAGCCGAGGGATATTCCTGGATCCTGGAGAATTCTTTCGAAGAGTTGTCAACTTTTTTTATATTTCAGATGGGCTGATGAGATCAAGTCAATAGGTCGTGATGGTGTTGAGAAAAATTTCGAACATCCCTTTTTCCAAGCAAGCACTATGTTCTTGGGAGAGTTATTTTGTCTTCTTGTTTTTAAAATTTTATATAGAATCTTGAGTCAAAGAGCGGTAAGTAATAGATTTAGGTATATATTTGTTTATTGCACAGCACCACGTTCTGAAAATGTGCAGTGTTTTGTGCTGCTTGACAAAAATCTGAAGTTCAAATGTAGAACTCTCCTTTCTTCACGAAGTTCATGAAAATGGCATACACCATGTGTTCTCTCACACTAAAAAAGTGATCGAACCACTCATCTTCTTCTCTATCAGGTGCATTCAAAACTCTCTAAATATTAATAAATTTCCACTATAAAATGAATCAGAATTCTTGATACGATTCGGTGGTTTGGTACACGTGTTTATTCCAACTCTGCAAATTGTATCAGGAATTCAGATTTGAGTTTTATTGTCAAACATGTATATAATTTGGAAAAAAGTGTCGAGTTGTAATGAGTTGTAAACAGGTAGTACCTGACAAATTTGTGTTCCCATTGTGAATAAAAGAAGGTGGGATATACCTTTTTATGCAATTTGAAGGGAAAGAAGGAAGGGAGAATGAGAGAGGTAACTTCGGGTTTGTATTCAGTGACTCACAATGTGTGAGTTTGTACCAACATATTTTTTGAAACTGGACCATTTGATAAACAAATATTCACTTGATTCATTTATTAAAACTGAATGAGTGAATTCGGAATCACTCAAGGTTTTTTGGAGTGTCCTCTTGGATGATTTTCCAATCACAAGAATATAACTGCTTTGCATAGTAGTAGATGATTATTTTTCTAAGTGTTAAAATATTTTTACGACATATCCTTGGGTTTGTTAATTAAAACTCCAAACAACACTAAACTATTTTATTACTATTCTATTAATATTCCACGCATGACGAGAGTGGAACAAGGACGTTTGCTCTCCGGCCCCCTCATATTATTCTGCGTTTATGAGCTACAGGGTCGGCGCTAGGACATTTCGTAACAAAATATTGTAATCTTCAACACAAGATAACTGATAAATGTTTTCAAGTATAATGAATGAATCTCTTCCCCCTCTTCGATACGTAGATGTTTTTGTGAATATAATGTATATTGGGGAAAAATGTATGTCATACTCATGTTTGAATGGAAAAGACGATAAGATTTTCTATATACTAATTTTCGAATGGGAATAAAAGACAATCAGATGAACTTGTACCATTTAAAAATTCGAATCAGAGGTGCTAATTTCGCGCGTAGCTTTCGTTCTCGATGATTGGCAGAAGCAGCGCCACTCTCAAGACGGGGCGCCGCTGATTCTGGATCTGGAACGTAACCTATAAGTTATAATAAAACCTAACCTTATTTGTCTTGCACTTGGTGTTGTTCAAGTTTGTTTAATTGTTTGGTTATTATATGTTTTGTGGAGTGTAGTTTTGTAAGTAAACAGTTTAAAAGAAAAGAAGTGGTTTGCAGGAATTCTATATGCAGGCTAAAAGAGCCATGCAGCTTAACCCAAGTGAAACTAATAAAAGCAACAGTGAATCTAGTTCCGATTCTCGAAATGTGGACGTAGCTATTTTACCTAGTAAAATGATCAATGACCATGATTCGGAGGAAAGCTCGAAAACAACGCACTGGTAATTTCTGTGAAATTATTTTGTTTCATTTGAAATATATGTGTGATAAGATTATAAGGTCTTTAAATTTTCAGTAAAATTACTTTGAGTACCTGATTGCTGTTTCATTGAAAAATCCATTCATTTTTTAATTTGATCAAAAAGATTACTCAATAATATCTTTTAGATTATATGAACACATCTTCAAGGTATTACGGAAATATACCTTTAAGATGATTTGAAAAGACATCTTCAAGATGTTATAAGATATCTTCAAGATGTTATGGAAAGATATCTTTAAGATGCTATGAAAAGACATCTTTAAGATGTTATGATGAGATATCTTTGAAAGGTCTTATTTTGTAACATGAGTACATCTTTGAGACGTCTTTAAGATGTATAAAATATATTCACGTACATCTTTAAGATATCATAAATGTCTTGGATAAGATGACTTCAAGATTCCTTTAAGATGTCTTAGTGTTATCTGGGAAATAGCCCGAAACCGGTCTGCAAGTGTGTCCGTCCCTATAATTGAAGATCAATTCCTTCATTTGTATCGACGAAAGCAAATGCAGGATTTACTTCTGTGAAGAAACCTGCACTGGCACCGGTCGGATATAATTCAATGCTCTTCGTGGTATTAGCCAGGGGAGTAGTTGTTTTCTGACAGGTGCCAGCCGAAACCTACTGTGTAGGTAATTTGAGACTGGCCTGAACAGATTGTTCGAAAGATGATTTGTGAGGAATCACCTCCTGAAGTTTGTCAAAGTACTTTTGAATCACCCTGTATAAGCACGGACAGAATCTGGCGCAAACTTTAGGGGATAATGAGGACACCTGTGTCTGCCGGAATCCACAGCTACTTTTCGGGTAGGCGAAAATCGTCATTTTGGACTCTTGAACAGTTTATTTGGGATATGTTCCGTAAATCGTTTCGGTTAACCAGAGCGGTTGACAGCGGTTTTGGCCGGTTGACAGCGGTTACTGAAATTTTCGATATACGGAACGCTTGTCACTTGTCATACAGAATCATAATAATAAAAGGAAAAAGACTTTATTGAAGATTAGAAGAAGTAATTTTACCTACCTGATTCATTTGACCTTAATTAATTATTGATTGTGTTCTTTGGCACTATATAAATCAAATGTCTTTCTCTCTATTCATATCTAAGAGATAGAGAGGAAGCAATAGCACCTAATAGACCGGGAGGTGATGTCACTTTTTTATCAGTGATTTATCTGCAACTCGAATGTGATTAATTAGAGAGTTTTACCATTACTGTACTCCAAATCGAAAGTCAGCCGGCGCGACCGTGGTGGGTGTGGGCGTGGGAGGCGGTGAAACTCGCTGAAAAAATCTCAAAAAAAGTGATTGATCTCCACTTGAAACTTTGTAATGATGTAAATTATTCATGATCCTAGGTGGGAATAGGCGTCAGCCACGTTCCCGATGGTGGAAACATCGTCAGTCAGGCCTTTGAAGTGGTCGGAAAAATCGGAAAATTGAAGTGATTCTGCGTCAGTCAGGCGTCCAAAGTCAAGGGCAGTGATCAGCTTCTTTTGGCGCTTCTTTTTGAATATTGACTACGACTATCCTTTCAAATTCAAACATTATTTTCAGTGAATGCGTGATGTCTTCGATATTTATACACAGATGGAAATATTATAATAGAGCCTACTCCTGCAATATAGTCAATACAGCCATATGCTATAAAGTTAAACTATCTATATTGTACGTTTGACTCAAATACATTGTTTGTTTCACTTTGACAAATATATTTTGGCTCAATTTTATATCAAGTCCACTGGTGATTGAATATGTTATGGAGATGACTTCGTGTTTCCATTTTTTCAATAAAATTGGTCTTCCACTTTGAGAATGGACTACTACCTTCGTATATGCAATATAGTTAAAGTAACTATATTGTTCGTTTGTCTCAGATGGATAATCTATTCAACTTTTATGAATCCCTTCGGTGATTCATTTATAATAATATTAATCGAAACATATTTGAACTAGTAACTCTAACATATCACCAGTGGACTTGATATAAAATTGAGCCAAAATATATTTGTCAAAGTGAAACAAACAATGTATTTGAGTCGAACGTACAATATAGATAATTTAACTTTATTGCGTATGGTTGTATTGACTATATTGCAGGAGTAGGCTTTATTATAATATTTCCATCTGTGTATGAATAATGAAGACATCACGCATTCACTGAAAATAATGTTTAAATTTGAAAGAATAGTCGTAATCAATATTCAAAAAGTTGGATATAGTGATTGATATCACCTTAAAATTGATATATAAACATGTAATTGTTATGTACTTTCGATAACTAATCGTCGGCCGGCACGATGCCGGTGGAATATGCGTCAGTCGAACTGCATCAGATACAGCGCGCCAAAAGAAGCTGGTCACTGCCCTTGACTTTGGACGCCTGACTGACGCAGAATCCACCACTATCAACGTGGCTGACGTCCATTTTCATGTTCAATTCGAATACAATAATCATCCTTCAAAATTTCAAGTGCAGTTCGGTCACTTCAATTATCCGATTTTTCCGACCACTTCAAAGGCCTGACTGACGATGTTTCCACCATCGGGAACGTGGCTGACGCCTATTCCCACCTAGGATCATGAATAATTCACATCATTACAAAGTTCCACGTGGAGATCAATCACTTTTTTTTTGAGATTTTTTCAGCGAGTTTCACCGCCTCCCACGCCCACACCCACCGCTATTGGACTGGCTGACGCGCGGTCCTCGTATGTACAGGTAGAGAACTACTCATGCTGAAAAATTCGATTGCAGATTGATCACTAGTTCAAAAGTGACACCACCTCCCGGTCTATAAAGGCTGATTTCCAACCGAAGCGGGTTAGATATCAATCTTGCTGAAGTGCCCAGCAGCAGGTTGAGGTCCGCTCCTGAGAGGGCGGGGGTGGAAAGGAAAATGGATGAGGATGGCGAGGTCTCGTATCCAGGCAACTGGATATGGCATCACGTCATCCTGGGCGCTCAACCCTGGGGGGGGGCATGGTGGCTCTATTTATATTGGGATGGTCTTTGCTTCAGAGTGGTCGACTGCGCCTGCTCGGAAGCAAAGACCATTCCAATACAGAGAGAGAGAGAAAGACAATGTCTTTCTGTGCCTTATATTAGATTTACTTGTGAGTTTTTCGTGTACAAAACAAGAATTATAAACCTGGTATTTGCTTAAATTTTTTTATATTCTCATAATTTTCGTTCCTTGCTCATTGAAATTGAAATGGATCACCATGAATGTGTATATAAATATGTGCAAGCTTACAGAGAACGTAAATAGAACTTCTGAGGGACCGTCAGGTACATACTGGGATAAGGATGAAAAACTTTAATATGTGAAAACCTAAATATATTTTTAATCGCAATATTCCAAAATAATTTACAGAAGAAACATTATATCCCTACAACTATCAGGAAAAATAATCCAAAACAACTTTACATAACATTTTAAATATCATTTTATTTATCACAATAATAACAAAACAAAAACAGACTTAGTCGTGGTAACACTTATGTTGGTATGTTCAAAAAATAATTTTATATCCTATCTACGTCCTCACATCTAACCACATCCAAAATATCAGCGAAATACACCACAGACAGACCAACTTTGACCAACTCAAAGTACATATATAAGTGTCCTGTGATCAAATTACCACTGTAACCGATAAAATTCAGCGGTTGTTTGGGTTACAGATTTAATGACAACTTTGACAGACCACGCCTATTCTAACTAGGTATAAACATATCGGTTTCACCGGTTACAGCGATTTTGACAAGAACCGCGTTCCGTAAATATAAAATTTATTGAATTTTTGATTTACGGGACACTAAATTTGTAACCAGGTTAACCGAAACGATTTACGGAACATATCCTTGATTGGATTATTGTAGTCAGCTTCACAAGAGGCATTTTAGTGAACTTCTGTCCAAAGGCACCGAATATTATGATCCAGTACTCATTCGATTCGGAATGACCTCTAGAAACTTGAAAAAATTGCGAAAGTTATAAACAATTTATTTGAAAGGGTTTGTTTTGTTGCAAATATTTCGGAAATTATTAGAGATATCCCAAATTTGAAAAAAGATCCTTGAGAGGAGAAAATTTCCTGAAAAAAGTCCTACTTCCCGAAACCTTATAACCAATATTTATAATCATAATTTAGAAGCGAAAATAAGGCTAAAAGCGGGTGATGCGCTTCCCGTATGCCCTGACCGATATGGACCTTTAAACAATAAAAATAATTTCTACCCATTAAATATCTATATGAAGAAAAAAATTCACATACCTTCTAGATACTTCAATGAACGAAATTGGATGGAAAAAAAATCCCGTAATTTTTTTATTCAATATACTTTTGTTAATTAACTAATTTTTACAAGTTTCAAATTTGCACAGTAAAACTGATAATTGTTAAACTAAAAACCTCAAATTTTTTTCAAGTCTTGGTGCTTTTCTTGAAAGGCTGCAGACGAGATCCCTGTGGGAAAAATTAAAAAATTTTGATTGATTTTGATTTGTTGAATAATCAAAGACGTTTAAAAATGAAAAACGCAATTGAAGCAATGAAAACATTTTTTTAATATTCAATTCGTATTCTTATTATTTAATGATTTTTCATAGTTTTTAGCTCTTCGTTTGAAAAATTGTTATAAACAAATGTTTTATATATAAATATATCTCAAAAACTTTTTTCTATTGCTTAAAAACGCATTTTATTAAAAAATGCGTTTTTAAACAATATAAAATCTGTGACATAGATATCAGAAGCAACAAAAATATCCAGAATATTTTGACGAGCATTACAAATAATGCAGGCTTGACTTGATACGCGGGACAACACATTGAGACGAAGGCAATTCGGGTTATTTTCCATAGCAAAAATGTCATTCGTTATTGTGTTTCAACAATTGGAACATATTTTTGTATCGTCCTGAATACCAATAGGCGTATTTCCCGTAGCTTGTCTTCGATATGTCGCAATTTGCAAAACATCAATATTATCTCCTCTATTCAAAGGCATTGCAAATGAAGGAATAAAATTTCTGTCACAAACATAACAGCTCACTCTATTTGCGAAGGCTATATTGTTTAGCAAAGTTCAAAAAACACTGAAAATCACATAAACTTGAATAGTACAAAAAAAACTTCAATTAGTCTAATGACCAGAAATAGTTCTTGAGCTTTATGACATCAACAAAAACGCCTATTGACATCAGAATTTTGTTGATTTTACCCTCTTCGAATTGTTCTCCATGCCTACTACGAGATAACAAGAAGGGGTATATGAATAGGTTATACTATCTAGGTATTCGAAGATGATTCAGATAACGTTTCAAATACAAGAAAAAGAAAGAGAAACGATCTCGAAAAGGGGGTAATATACAAACATATATACGATTCGAAGATAGAAAAACATAATTGAAAAATGAAACGTTTCTTTGGTGTAGAAATATGCCGTGAATTGGAACTAATATTATAAATACTCTATATAAACCATAAATACGTACAAATTATTATTTTATTCTGATTTATCCTATGTGGTTGTTCTGTGTGTGACAAACTCATGAAAAATTTATTTCCAAATTATGTCGAATTACGGGGCGATTTCCTTTGATAATAATGCTATTTTGACTTCTGCGAATGTAACAAGTATAATATGACTTCTGAGAAACACTAATCATGAAAAAATAACTTTCCCATTGAATCGCTTCCTCGACGATTCTGCAGATGTTAATTCGAGTCGAGGCTTTTTTTCGAGGGATACAGTACGCTATGGTACGGTATTATTACTGATATATACAAACCCGCCTAAAACTGGAGTGAAAATATGGAAATGGGGAAATGTAGAGATCTTAGCTTTTTACAAATTGTTCGCCTTGTATGTGAAAAACTCGTCATAGGATTCCGATGAAAATTTTGTACGATATGAAAAAATATCGCTACCTTATTCATTAAAGTATACCTAATTTATCAAATAAACATCATTCGATTCTGTATGCTATGAAACATCATTCAATATCCTTTACGAGAATTTTGTCATTTTCGGTGGGTTTATTACTACAAGATGTATGGATTGTATCAACTGTGATGAAAGAAGAAATGGATTTACAATATTATGTGATAATTGAACCTTTTTTGCAATTTTTTTTTTATGAAAATATAAAATTATGAAAGTGTCAAAAGTAGCAAGTGAAATCGCCCTCTAAAACGAAAAGATTTGGAAATGAATTTCTCATGAATTTGTCATACAAGGATGTGATGATAATACTACCAAAGATAAATCAAAACTAAATCATAACTTGGGAGATACGTAGTGATGAGAAGTGAATATTTCTTATATACGCCAACAGATGCAATTCGCAAACAAAAATAAAGGAAACCGTTTTTTCCCGGAGATATTCGGTTTATGAGTTACGGATTTTCTTGAAAAAAATTGTTCAGGAACCGCCACTGTTTTAATCCACCAGTCTGATCTGGCATACTGCTTCCGTGCAGCTTATACTTGATTTTTCATGTTTTGATTATTGGTTGAACAAAAATAACAGCTAATAATAATATAAACAAACTACTTAGTTTTCCTCATATTTACGCATACCGTATTATTTGGTTTCAGAATGGGAATAATGAATCTGTCTCACCCCTCAACATTTCGAAATTGCTCAAGATTAACCCCGTAAAATCTGGATGTGTTTTTATAGGGTTAAATGGCTAATTTTGGCGTTGGGATTCACCAATTTTTTATTTTTAGGATGGCACAGAGGACGTTCATGAATTGACGAAGGGTAACAGAAGCTTCAATCCTATGATTTTATTTATACCAGCTATGTGTGATATGACTGCAACTTCTATTATGTATATTGGATTGAATCTCACATATGCTTCAAGCTTCCAGATGTTTAGAGGTTAGTCCTGCTGGGAGTTCATGCATGCATATTCTCACAAGAAACACACAGCTTGAGGAATCATTTTTTGACTTTCTTCTCCGAATCAAAAATTTGAAATCACAACTTCTGTAAACAGGGACTGTTTATAATTTTTTTTATTTTGATTCTTTCATAGAAGCTATAATTTCTATTTTCAGATTCGGAGAAGAAAGCAAAAAAATTAACTTCATTCTCTCCTAAAAAATAGCCAAGTTCTCAACTATAAAAACACATTATTTCTCCAGCAATAATCGAAACTTAATCCAAATCAGATGAACCTTTTTTACATATATTTTTCACTTTCAGGTTCTGTAATAGTTTTTGTTGGACTGTTGAGTACCGGATTTTTGGACAGGATTTTGAAGAAAAGAGAGTGGACTGGAATATTTTTCGTTATTGTTGGTTTGGCTATAGTAGGAGTTGCTGACTTCATTTCAAAAGACACGAATGCTGACAGTCGAGGACGAAATGATATTATCACAGGTAAAAAAGAAAAATTAGTGACATTTGAGAAGTGGTTCCATAGCTTTTGTTATCTGCGAAAGCGGCCCCAAATTCAATTTTCTTTCAAGTATTTTCGTGTTCAGTTCTGTACAAAACGTATCATCCATGCTGGTATCTGAGAAGGAATAATACACCTCATTCAATACATCCTGGCAATAGTTGAGCTCCTCCTCAAGTTGCTCAGTGATCATACGATGACAAAAACCAAAAAACACCCAGTAGAAAAAAAATTCGGTACAGAACACAAAACAGATGTTTTTGTTTCGGATTATACGATCTCTCTGCTCATACGTAATTATTTCTCTCCCAAGATGGATTGGATGATCTATCTTATTTCACTGCGCCAAGAGGGCTGATCCTTATGCAGGCAAGGGCTAATGTTCCCGAGTGCCGTAGCGCTCTGGCGGTCTTTTTGACTTTTTGGTGTCACTTTTGCTATTACAACCGTAGGAAAACTTCATTAATCATATTTCGCTTGGTTATATTCTCTAAGTGATCATTTTATCTATTGAATAAATTGGTGATAAATAATACCGACCAATCATTTCGATGAAAAAAATTAATTTGAAACTTAATTTTCGATGTTGATATTCAAATGGATATCTACACCTTCAATCACAACTGGTTAGCAAATTTTCCCTGTTGAGTGAATGGTTTGAACTTCTATTGTCTCGAGACAAAGTAGTAGAGTGTAATCATGACCTTTCGTTTGCTTGTATCCGCGACCGGTCTTCTGGTGACAGCTGAATATTTCCGAAGTGATATTGTGTTATAGATACAAGCCTAACCCTGTATTATGTTGCGAGGAGAGGGTGACGTCGACGTCACCACCATAAACTGTTGAACCCACACATCGTGATCGCACTTCGAAGGTTGCCGTTAGAAAATATTTAACCAGCTATTCTAATGATCGCCAATGCCTCAAAAATCCACCACTCATTTACATTTCTAATCTTCCACATTGATTTAAGTACTTCGTCATCTATACTCTCTAGAAACGAACGTTACCATCATACATTTTTTCGATAGCAGTAGCCTCTCAAAAGACGAAAAAACGGTGAATTTGCATAAATACAAATACGTACCTTTCATCTTGAAACCAACTGGAGCCTATAGATTCGAAGGCACTTTTTCCAAGCAGAGCAGAAAAAGTTTTGGAATATGTGTGGGAAGTTCTCAACTTTCCCATTCTACCTGTCGGTTAACAACATTCAAAACAAAGAATAAGGTGAAGTGCGGTAATTGTAATCAAGGGGTAAATGTAATAGCATCTTTAAAAATTTTGAAAAAAGTGGCATCTGTTAACGAGTTCCGGTGAATTAAAAACTCACTGGTGTCCCCAATAAGTAATCCAATACAGAAATCTATTTCACCGGCTAATTATTTTTGGGCATTCATTTGCGACAACGTCGTAGGTTATATTTGTCTAACAAGTTAACAGGGAACATATTAATCGATATTTGAATTGCATTTTCATTTTAAACTAAGAGGTGAGTTGGTGAAATGGAGTTCATACAATTTAAAAACTGTTCCACGTCATTAGGGGCTTGGTTGAATTTTGCAGTACACTATAGCCAAATAGTCAGAATTATGGAATATCAGATGATAATCAAAGTGGTGTATTGATTATGAAAAAAATTGCAAATATTCTCTTTTCTCTTGATTGGCACCTACCTACGTGTATATCATTCATCGAAATATGAAATTTCATCTTTTTTCAATAGGAATCAATTTCAAAAAATCGAGATTTTCCTTTCCTTATAAACCAGATATTTCCTGCGTTCATACATATGAATATTGTACGAATACGAAATGCAACACCAAGTCACAGAGCAAACAACGATCTCTCTCGAAGATGATGCTGGCTGGAGTGAGTTTTGTGGAATCGTGCACAGCTGCTTGGTAGGCCATCAAGAAAAGTGGATAATGTCGATACCACCCTTTTTGATGCTCTCCTACTACTTTTGG
Organism: Zygogramma bicolorata; assembly: GCA_032362365.1. Lineage (NCBI taxonomy): Eukaryota > Metazoa > Arthropoda > Insecta > Coleoptera > Chrysomelidae > Zygogramma > Zygogramma bicolorata. The sequence goes on along the minus strand of JAVJAQ010003403.1, from coordinate 27,877 downwards.
ATAGATGTTTTTCCATAGTCCTGTTGAACCTTTCGACCATACCATCAGACTGTGGGTGGAGGGAAGTTGTTCTGGCTTTATTGGCACTCCGAACCTTTTGAACATGTTGTGCACCAAAGCTCTTGCAACTGTTGATTCTTTGTGTTTGAGCAAGGCATAAGCTTCAACCCATTTACAGAAGTAATCCATGGCAACGAGGATGCATTTGTTGCCATAATTCGGGAACAGTCCAGCCACATTGATTGCAATTAGTTCGAACGGAGCACCTACATTGTATTGTTTCATTTTGCCTCTTGATCTGGTTCTGGGACCTTTGCTTGTTTTGCATTTCGGAAATCTTCGGCACCATCTCTCTAAATCTCAGCATTGGACCCAGTAGAACCTTTGCCGTTTTTTATCCAAGGTCTTGTTGTTATCCCTTCATTCTTTTCCAAATCATCACATATTCTCGACTAGGTACAATCAGTTGGAAATTCACGTTCTTGCAATTGGCTGATTCCCAAGCACTCTTCAGAAGACCATTCTCAACAATCAAGAAATCCCATTGTGCCTACAATGCTTTGAACGTTGGTGGTCTATCTGAGGTGTCCTTCCAGGTGGGTCTTTCAGCTCCATTTTCCTGCCATTTTAAAAATTCGGCAAGGTTTGGATCACTCTCCTGGTCTGATTTTTGTTGTGATCCAGTTGCCACCATGCTTCCAAGCATCCGAACAAGGTCTTCTGAAGAAGGCATCTGTGTTGTTTGCAATCGTCCTGGTCGTGTTTCATCTTGAAGTGGTACCTTGCCACTTGTCCTTCAGGAGTCTTCATCTCGAGTAACCACTTCAGAGGTGCATGATCTGTTATAAAGAGAAACTCTCTTCCATACAGATATTTGTGGAAGTGGTCTACAGTCTTGATTATTACCAGTGGTTCCTTCCTGATTAGGTCGATACTTCGCTGTAGAACTCAATTACTTTTCCTGCACACCTTTCCAAGACGAACAGGCCTTGTTGACGTGGAAAGGAGAACAAGACAACTTTCAGTTTGCAAATGCTCGTTCACTTTCTTTGGACCAGAAGAATTTGACTCGGGACAGGACGCCGCGAACACACCTCCACAAACCGACGGTAATAAAAAACCCCACTTCATTTTGTCTTTTTGTCTCGGCCAGTCTCTTCCTTTCGTCTGTTCGGAGCCTTCGGCCCAGAACACCTCTTTCTGAAACAGTGAGCATTCTTGGAGAAGCTTGAGGTTGGCATTCTTGAACCGTTGCAAGATTTTCGATAGCAGATGTTCTCGAAAGTCTTTCCCATACCAAAAGGGTGGTTGGAGGGGAGAAATTTCTTGTCGTTAGCATTGAACCTGAGGGGGGTGGGAATGGTGAAGGCAACCTTTTTTTCACAGTTTGAACGATCATCCGATTGACAAACTTAGTATATTTCTGAATGATTTGTATTTTTTTAACATAAACACTTTTTTCCTGTTTGAGGAAGGAGCGATGTATGTTTTTACCCATGTCAGTGAAAAGCCAACGGATTTTCTCAAACACCAGTTACAAGAAGTTCACAACATGAAAAAAAAGAGTCAACACTTCAGTTATGAGTACGTCAAGGAGGAGAAGTTGTTCAATTGTTAAGACGACCCTTACGCCGCCTCTGAACGTTAAGCAGTAAGAGTCACGCCGCGAACCAGGTCTCGCCTTCCGACCGCTTCGAAGGTCGTGAGGAAGCGTTGAAGGAGGTCTTTTCACAGAGTAAACAAGTACGGGTAAGGAGTTTTGAGGGTAGTTAAGCAGTGTGAGGATTTGCAGGAGAAGTTGATAAAAATAGTTTATTGTTCTTCGGAGCATTATTTCAGTGCGAACGAACCCAGAAATACCGTAACAGTGATGTCAGAAGTGGGACACAGTGCGAGATGAGATGAAAGCTCTCCTCAAGAATCAAAGCGCCGAGACAGGGTTACCACATCGGGTATTTCTGTGAAACCACCGACTTCTGACAGTCGTCTTGATGCGTGTATCGTTGACAATTTGGGTCTGCAGCAGAGACTTAGGAATGGACGAAGAAGAAAAGGCTACTGCACTAATAGTAGCTTCGAGAGGGCCAGCTTTGGGTATATTGCAGGCGATACCCATCGAATAGCAAATTGACACAAACAGATAGTTCTCCTCAAGAATCAAAATAGCCGAGACAGGGTTGCTACATCAGGTATTTCTGTGAAACCACCGACTTTTGACAGTCGTCTTGATGCATGTATCGTTGACAATTTGGGTCTGCAGCAGAGACTTAGGAATGGGGCGAAGAAGGAAAGGCTACTAATAGTAGCTTCGAGAGGGCCAGCTTTGGGTATATTGTGGGCGATACCCATCGAACCGCAAAATAAATATGAGGACCGGATTTCTGCATTAAAGTTGCGGTATGGCGATCAACACCGAGAACAGCTGTACCGGGCTCAAATGAAGACTCGCACACAAAAATCAGATAAGTCTGCAAAAATTTGAAGTAGATGTGAGACAACTAATTCAGCAGGCTTATCTAGATGCACCTGGAGATGTCAAGGAGCGCTAGCAGGGATTTAGAATTTTACTCCTAATTTCAAAAATAGCGTAGCGTTGCCTTGGTACGTTCGCTAGAAGTGGAGGTGCCGGGCGAGGGGGAATGAAGGATGCTACCAGTTCTTCTATGAGGACAAGATCAGCGGAATGAGTCCTCAGATTGGCGGCAGGAGGGAAAACTGAGGGATTGGGGTGAAAACCCGCAAGGAGCCACACGTTTTTAGACAGGAAAATTGGTCAGCATTTTTTTGCGCATGCTAGCTAGTAATAATGGAGCCCCCAGAGTCATTCAGGTTAACAGGCTGGGAAGAACAATCGATAGCCTTTCCTTTATTTAATTTTCCTATGTTCCATTGGCATCGGTCCTGCAGTTTCCTTGGTATGCAACGACAACCTTCGATCTGAAAGCGTGAAGACTGTTTCTACCAACTTCCTGCTTCGAACAGTCAGTGGTGAAAACACACCTATTCGGGGCGAATCTGAGATTACACTGATTCTTGGGCGACTCACCATCAACGACTCAACATCACAGAGGATGAATTTATACTCGTAATGGATTTGATCAGTGACTATGGGTTTTCATTTGACAACGAGGATCATGAAGCTTGTAGGGTTGTCTCCTCAGGAAGGGCCTGTGAACCTGCCATGAGAATGTAAGAATTCCTGGATTTTTGGAGAGAGTAGTTTGACTGCAGTTGATAAAGACCCTGGCAACTTGGTTTTCGCACGAGCACTAGTAAAGACAAAACAAACAATCCTTGTGAGTTTTGCCAACGTGTATCCTGAAGAAGAATCGTCCTTGGAACCTGTGAACAGTTACATAGGTAGCGAGGATTCAGACCACCAGAAAAAGGAGTCTCTAAGAGTTTTATGACAACTCTTGAAAAGTCATTCGAACAACTTTCGGCAGAGGAAGAGGCCAAGAATTTCATCAGAAGTGAATCTCGACGAAAGAGGAAGAAAGCTCAAACACAGAATCGAACGGCCAAGCCCATCCGATTCGGCAACCACCAAGAAGAGTTCATTGCCAAGAGACAAGAGGTGGAAGAGTGTTGGCAAGAGGAGGGGTGTGAGAAGTCGTCTGCACCTGATGTGTTGGTTTCCAAGAAGGATGGATGAAGAGATGTGTCGATTTAGGAAATTGAATGATGTCATCAAGGAGGAGACCTTTACAACGCATGGCAGGTTCAGGTTTATTCTCCACACTAGATCTGAGGAGTGGATACTGGCAAGTGGGCAAATATGAAGACAAGAAGACTGCATTCTCGACTGGGAAACTATACCAGTTTACTGTTATACCGTTTGGATTGTGTAATGCCCCAGCTACATTTGAGAGAGTTAGGAAGGTGGTCCTGCTAGTGGGGATGTTAACGAACAACCTTGCAAAAAAATGATTGAGGAACGCCACTTTGTAGGAAGATTTTTTGGACCCCTTAGGTCATTTTCGAGGCAGTTGCCACTCAATCCTCCCATGCAATTACCCCTCCTCACCCACCTCAAGAATGTTTCACCCCCCAACTTGGAAACAGCTTTAACTCGTCAACCAAGGCCGAAAGAAAGATGTGGTTTGTTTTAAAATGCTTAGAATCTATCATTTACTTATAGTTGAGTCTTTTCGATGGTCTCCGGGGCCCCAGAGCCTTCTTGGGTCCAAGGGGGACGCTCATGTCAAAAAATTGATTTCAGTTCGCTCAAAATCACCAGGCTTTGTTACATTCGCCGTGCCGTGTCTAGTAGCTTGCTCAGCACGTAGAGCGTTTCCCTCTCCTCATCTGAGGCGCACGGGGCCCCCCTGTGGGGCATGATAACCTCATAATCAGATCTCAGGACGGAGAGTCGTAGCGGCACGGACTTTTTACAGCCATATTGCGCCAAGTTTGGTTGCTTAATAACAGGCGCGGGCCTTTTCTCTTCCTCTCTCCTTCTCTCTCTTCTACAAATGCGAATCAACGAAGCTCACCAATTGATCTGTTACCTTCACATTTTTATCGTTATTGTGTTTTAACGAATACTGCTATCACATGAGTACATAAAAACCACATATTTATCTAAATCACGCATCACAGCTCGTTACTCGAATCAAATTCTGCTTCTTTATTGACTATTCTGACATATTTCTCATATTTGTACTTGGAGTTGAATAAACTGAGTATTTTACTCATTTGGACACTTACATTTGCCCTTCTTTCCACAACCATTAGAATATTTTATGAACCCACAGTTGCCGCGACACTCAGTAGCGCACTTGCAACCAGTGGTAAAAATGCACTACTTTGCGGCGATTGGGAGAGTGCTACTGCAGTTAACTTCCCTTGTTACACCACCGGAGATTGATTTTCAGCCCAAATCTCCGAGCAACTGACGCTCTTGTATTGGCTCCATAGCCTGACGAAAAAATGGTCACATCAAATTGATTTTGATGATTTTAATCAAATGAAATCCATTGAATGACGTTCCTCAATTAATTTTTGCAAGGTTGTTGCCGTTAATCTCCCAACTATGAGTGGGCGCACTTGGAGGACTTGCTTATTCTTCCTCAACGACGTTTTAGTCATGGGAAGGACATTCGACAAACAACTGCACAATTCACGAGAAGTCCTTCAACGATTCAGGGATGCCAACCTCAAATTGAGCCTCCAGAATTGCTCTTCGTTCCAGAAAGAGGTGGATTTTCTAGGTTATACAGTGTCATCAAACGGCATCTGAACAGGCGAAAGGAAGAGACTGGCTGAGACCAAAAGAAAAACATGAAGTGAGGAGTTGCCTTGGTCTCTGCACCTACTACCGTCGATTCGTAGAAGGATTTGCTGATATTGCGGCACCCCTAGATAAGTTGGCAGAAGACCTAGTCAAATTCGTCTGGTCTAACGAAATTGCATGAGCATTTGGAAAACTCTATGTTCCAGCTCTATAAGTTTTCCACGGAATCTAGGCCTGTTCCTCCTGGACACCTGCTAGTAATAATGATATCGGAACCGTACTAACAGTAATTGAGTCTACAGAAAAGTTTTGACCAAGCCAGAAAGGAATTATTGCGTAACAAGAAAGGAACTTCTGGCAATAATCAAGGCTGTAGACCGTTTCCACAAATATATGGAAGAGAGTTCCCCATAAGAAGAGAACATGAAGCTCTGATGTGGTTACTCGAGATGAAGAAACCTGAAGGACAAGTGGCAAGGTACCACTTTAAGATAAATCATCGACCAGGACGATTGCATAACAACGCAGATGCCTTGTCCAGAAGTCCTTGTTCGGATGCTTGTTAGCAACGAGGCCTGTTTGTCTTGTACACATACTACTAATAATGGTATCGGACCCTTACTATCACAAGAGCAAGATGGCCAAGAATCAGTATTTGAGTTCTAATGCAAAGTATTAACGATGTCTTGGAAGAGATGCATGGTGGTGAATCAGGTGGATATTTAGGAGTTAACAAGACCCTGAATAAAATTCTACAAAGGTTTTACTGGGCCCAATTTCGTGAAAATGTAGAGAGATGGTGCCTAAGATATTCGAAATGCGAAGCAAGCGAAGGCCCCAGAACAAGATCAAGAGGCGAGATGAAACAATACAACGTAGGTGCTCCATTTGAACGAATTGCTATCGATGTGGCTGGACCATTTCCGATGATGAATGATGGCAAGAAATACATTCAAGTATCCTCAGTTGCAAGAGCTCTGGTGGACAACATGTTTGCAATGTTCGGATTGCTAATGGAGATACACTCCGATCAAAGAAGACATTTTGAATTGAGCTTATTCAGGAAAGTTTGTGAATTGATGGGAATTAGCAAGACCAGAACAACTCCCCTCCACTCATAGTCATGGTTAAAAATAAGATTTTATACAAGTTTATATTTGAATATATCTCATTCCGAGATTCTTGCTCTCATTTGACTCATTTTCTTGGGGTGATAATAATGTGGTGTCGAGGTATGTTCGATATTGGGAAGGCGGCTCCAACGGCTTCATTTTGAACAATGCTCGGTGAACGATCAAGTTTCCATGTGAAAGGAGCGAAACACAAAAATGAAATGGAGCAGGGGGTCAATTCTCGAGATTATGCATTTGAACTACGTATCGTTCAGCGATAAGTTCAGCCCTCGAGAATTGAGCCTCTGTTCTGATGAAAGACGAGCGGAATCCAATTCTAGTCTAAGGTAGAATACGCTTTCAATCATGGTGTAATTACCATATGCATTTAGTGTAGTGCGTTATAAAATAAGTGTGAATGACTTGCCTGAGTACTTGCGTATTGCTACAAGGATCACCCTTTAACATGACGCCTCTATGAAAATCTAATTTTAAAGAATAGCGCAAAGCCGCTACTGCTGCAAAGAAGAAACTGAAATAATCAGTAGCGAATGCAGTCAAATTCTCTTAAGATTCGGTGTTCTATGCATTTTTAGTTATCACTTTTTATTCAGGTCTATATATATATATATATATATATATATATATATATATATATATATATATATATATATATATATATATATATATATATATATAAACTAGATTTGGAAGTTCTCAGGTATGCGGTCTGTTTACTAATAAAACTCATTTGTTCTTGATCTCAATATTTCGCTAATCTTTATTAGCTTCATCAGGAGAAAAGCTACAAAGAATGTGACAAAATTTTACAAGATTGAATCGAAAATAACAGTTCTACTTACAATCATAGAATTAATATTCCTGGTGTGTTCATTGCTTTGGAAAGCTGAAACAAACTACCCATGCTCGCATAGTTACTGCCTCACTTAAACTGAATCAGCTAGGCAAAATTCATGTTTATAGGAGTCCCTCAGCTGTACCAGGCAATGATGTAATTAACATTAATCTAAGGGTTTTTATAAGTGAGCACATGTCTGTCCTTATTTTTAAATATTACAAAAGTGATTAAATAGAACTCAAAATATTGCAATAAATGTTACTTAACTGACCTGTATCGGTTTTATAATTAACTGTATTTGGTTTTTTGTTAATGTGGTACATTTCAAGGAACAACCTGGTTTTCTGGTTACTGACTCTGTCTAGGATTTTTACATTTGAATAATCAAATTGATGGCCGGTTTTTTGGGAGTGGTCGACTGCTGCACAAGAGTTTTTTCCTAGCCGGGCATCGCTCTTGTGGAGGGCTATTCTTTGTTTGAAACAATTTTTCCTCAAAAATATATCATGGCCCAAATAATATAGAATGAAATTTTGAATTTCAGGGGATATGTTGATTATTATTGCTCAGATTATACAATCAATTCAAATGGTTGTCGAAGAGAAATTTGTTGCGGGACAGGATATTCCTCCTCTACAAGCTGTTGGTTGGGAAGGTAGTATTTATCCAATTGCTTAAGATAAATTTCTATATAGATCACGTTTTTGTCTAAAACAGGGCTCTTTGGATTCATTGTTCTTGGTTTGCTGCAAATTCCATTTTATTTTATACACGCTGGTCCTCCTGTGACACAAAATGTTGGCGATCGTTTGGAAGATCCTATTGATGCGTTTGTTCAAATTGGACACAGCTGGCAACTCACACTAGCAGTATTAGGTAAGAAAGAGTTAGCAGGAAATAGGATTCGACCGATTACGAATTTAGGTGTATGAACCTGTACTGACCACACTGTTCTTAGTTTAGATCGATAATGATTCCTGGAAAACATAATCATTCAGTTCATGGAGTTATATAATTCGTTTACAGTTGAGAATATAACATACTAATAAACACTTGAGCTGAATTCCTATGGGTCCTATATACGTTGATTCCAGATTTATCTGAATGTTACAGATATAAACTATTTTGTAAAGTGCCTTAGTATCAATCGCAATAATATTCAGAGATGTATAGAGCCTCCATATTGGTGGGTATGATTCGTAGCGAATACGTTTAAGAAAAAATTGAGTTATTCATTGCATCAGATTTCGTCGACAAAAAAAGGTAAGCTAGAAAAGATCGTGAGCTGTAAAGCCATATGTAACTGCCAGTATCTCCGTATTGCCAGGACAATAATTGAAATTTCAACTTCACTTACTGAATAGACATTTTTATTCAAATAGTTCAGCCATTGCTTATGTACAGAGCCTTCATATTCGTGCTATTATTTGTGACTAATACTTTTTTGAAAAGTGAAGTTTTTCGAGATATATTGCATATAACTGACTGAAGATACGTTATTGTCTTCATTCTAATAGCTTCATACATTATTTGTGGTCTACAGATGCATCGAAACGGAGTATTATTTGACAAGAGTACTAGGTATCGATTATTCCGCCTAGTCTCTCACTATTCCATGATTAATAAGTTTATTGGACACAATCCTAACAAGAATGTAACTATATACCTATTTTTATCCATTTTCAGGAACCATTGCATCAATTGCATTTTTCAACTTTGCTGGAATAAGTGTTACCAAGGAATTATCTGCTACTACTAGAATGGTACTCGACAGTGTGCGGACGATAGTGATTTGGATATTCAGTCTAGCATTTTTAGGTCAAAAGTTCCATTGGCTCCAGGTAAACAAATGAAAACTTTCGTCGCGCCATTTAATTTAATATCATTGAAATGGAAAACCAACACAACACAATCATAAGATTCGTAACTCGAAAAGTAAGAGTGCTCATTTACATTTCCATTCACTGAGAATTGACACACGTCATTGTCTACGTTGACCAGACGGTCTTGGAGAAACTATTCACAACAAATGTCGTTTGATATTCGCAATCCATGAGTAATATCTATTCTATTCCAATTGTTCATGCTTGAATTGAGTATTTTCAATTTGTGCTACAAAAATTTTCCTTCAAGATCCTTTTTGTATCCTCATTGTAACGCATCGATATCCCTATTCTCTAGGTAATTAAACTTTTTAGTTAAAACATCTTCAACTGGGAAAGATCAATTGAGGATTAGTCTTGTTTATGTATACGGTTCCCATTGTTCCCGAAAACTGTTCTGAAAGGGGTTGATTCTCCATCGCTTCCTCGCAGTTTCTTTGTATTTATGTAAATATTTGTATGTTTCGGGTAATTTTTCCGTGGATGTGTCAGAATTCTCCCAGAGTTTGTTCTTAATTCCTGGTCATATTCAGTGTATTTTTGTTATCCAAATCAGATATGTTCGGCATAAAACACATTTTGTACAGCAGAGATTCAGTAAAACCAGATTTCTCACCCTTTCCTTTACATTAATGGTTTCCTGAGATATCGAATATGAAATAACTGTCAAAGAATTTTCAAATAATTGATGAAATATATGAAGTGATATGAACAGAAGTTGAGTGTAATCACGAAGTTTCGATCGCTGGTATCCGCAATCGTTTTCGGGTGATGACTTTTTTGACTTTTTTGCTTAGTAATAGGTTTCAATAGAGTTAATAATATAGACAATAGAAGTCTGAACCAACCACATTCTAGCAAACACAGCACATATTTGCTGAATGGGTGTCATATGGTACCGACTATTTTCTCGATTGGCGCATATATTTGGGGTGTTGGTAATGGCTGGTAGTGGTACAAGCGTATGAGATCTAGGTGCATTGATAAACAAATTATGATAGGGTGATTATTTTAATCAAAAAAATATAAATACGTGATAGCAGTGGACCGTAGAGTAACTAATTAAAAAAAAATGTAAATGGAAAAAATAATTGAACTTAACGCGGGGCATTAATATTCGGTATTAGAAACGCTCGGGACATTCACATTCCATCTCCTGATTCTCATCAACCAAGATGCGCCTGTGTTCAGATTGCAGATGCTTTTGGTAATCCCCTCGCTCTTCAGTTTCTGATTTTTTCAAGTTTTGTGATATGGAAGTGAACAACAGTTTCTGAGAATAATGTATTCGATAAATATTTCAGAGAAAAAATTCAAATTTCTGTCAGAAATGTACGCGAGTCTTTTACTATCTGCTATTGTTTCTTTCTCCGTTTGTTGTTTTTTGGGGCGCTATTGATCTCTTGAAAACACTCCGCATGAAAAACTTCAAAAGTACGCTCTAATCCTATTGTCATAGTGTAGGTATAATATTGTCTATTCATATTTTTATTTCAGCTTCTTGGATTCGCTCTACTACTAACAGGCATGTGCGTCTATAATGGCATAACATTTGCTACAACTTTTATCAAAATAAAAACATTCATCAATAGAAGATACAGCAGAATGGATGAGGAAGTGATAGAAAATAGGAATGCTGATGACACTGAATCTTAGTGATGTCCAGTCTATATAAATGCAGGGTGGACTTACCAATTTATTAATCTGAATATTAACCGAAGACTTATTGACTGTGAATAGGAGAAATATAGAATATTCCTTGAATGAAAATGAATTGATATTTAGTATTTTTATTCTTGTGATATATTATTGGATTATTATTGAAATAAAATATTTTGATAGTTATTTTTATGGTCTTTTTTTTGTAAAAAATGACAATGGTAGACAGTAATTGAATACCGAAATTTGGAATGATTCTTTTTTCAGCTAGTTCGAGATCTTTCAAAAAGGTTCCTTAATTGCGTATATGCTGAAGAGAGAGATCCCTGATTATGTTGAGTTTGTCATAAAAGTACAAGTGGAAGTCAACTGGTAGTAAAGATCACTCCATTCGAGGATGGAGAATCCGCGGAACGTGCGTCAAATTAAATGTTTCTAAGTTGACGTTTATGTAACTAGAGGGTTTTAGTAGACTATTTTTACTACTAAACTGAAGTGTCTTTTATTGAAAACTACGCTGAAGTTAACAAAAAATCTCAAAACGGTATTTTCTAGAAAATCTATTTTCTAGAAAATCTATTTTCTATAAAGGTGTTATCACATATAAAGAAAGCAAGCCATAAACTTTATTCATTGACCAAAAAAAAAACATTCTACAGTGGATAATGATTTACATGTCATTCTTATGAAAAAAAATATCAACTGAAAATAAATCCGGCTCGTCTCAAAGGTGTGCTTTAGTGCCTTCCTGTTCATAAAATAGAACGAACGCTTCTCCGCTTACTAGAGATTTCGAGGAAATCGGTGACACACGGTAATCGTTGTATTCGTGCCACGTTCCCGCGTAAGGGTGTCGGCAGTAAGCCGTGTAGTGACCGCTGTACGTGGTGCCCCTATGGTTGGAGAGCGCGTACAGGTTGTAGCGGCAGGGGGCTACATTGGCTGCCGCATAGTTGCTCATGTCGATGAATAGATGGATACATTCAATTTTCCTCTGGACTGCTCCGTCGGAGAAAAACGTTTCAGATGGATAACCAACACCCGCGGAAACTTGTGGATCGACAGTGACTTCGTGCATTTCCGCCTTTCTATACACTTAGAGCATGTCGGCTTCTCGACCCAATCCAACGTCTCCTCTCTGGTAAAAGAATCCAAACACTGAGATAACATGAGTTGACTGGTTCTCTGTGGGATGGGTAGCGACAGGTTCCAAAACGGGTCGAAGGTTACAGAACAGTGCCCGCAGTATGTGCATTTTAACGTCGACTTTAATTGGCCGACGAAGTTATCCACTATCTTTGAATTGTCCATGCGAAGGTACCTCGACCACGATTCTTGTGCTTTTTCTTTGTCACTCAACTTTTCGTCAATTTCTGTTAGAATCGGTTTGGGCTTTTCTGTCACTCTATTGACGTCTTCGTGCAGACCCTCCAGCGGGTATCTCAAAAATTCCTGAGCGTCCTGTTGCGCATAACCCATGAAACGAGGGGTGAAACGTTGAATTTGGTGAAGTGTTTTTCTAAAATGACCAACTTCAAAGTTTCTATGAAGCGTTATTTTATTTCATGAAACATCAATGTCCGTATCTTCTTTTTGAAATAGAATTTCAAGAATACAGAAAAAGATGAATTTTATGGCGAACAACATTTTCTCAACAGAATTTCTTTGAGCTTCATTTCAACAAAGAAATCACAAACTTTTTTTTATGTTTGGTATCGCAAGAACAATACTTCAAGCTATTCATTTGGGGAGGTGTCTCAAAAATAACTTATACATCATTTTGTTTATTCGTGGTCAATAAATATCAAGATTCATTTAATAGTGTGAACAATGAGAAAAGAATATTGGAGACAATTTTTCAATTTTAGACACAAAGTGTTTGTGACTCTTTTGAAACATGATTTTTGTTGAATTGTATATTAAAATTTTTGTTGTGTCACATAATCGAACGAGTCTCTCAACACAGTTGGTAATTTAGAACCAAATGTTATTAATTTGTCCAAAACTTTTACAGCATTTTGGCCGACTTTCTGCTATATTTTTCGGACTTTTTGGCTAACTCTGCACTTTCAGGCTTAGTAACGACTTCCTTCAATTTATCGGAATAATTATCAGTCAACTTTTTCCAGTTCCAAATCGAAAGTAACATCATCTTCAACTCTGTCACTAATTGGTTCGTGTCTAGTTTCAAAATTGAAGATTGTGACTCATCGTACATTTTTAGGTTTTTAGAGTATTTGAGAGAGCGGAGAGGTTGTGAGAAAGTGGCAAAGGAAAACTTGATTTGAAACCTAAACCTAGCTAATTGATGTTCTTTTTGTAGACCTGCTTCATATCAATCATGAACCATACAACAGTCACTATCTACAATTTATGAACTATACTAAACCAATAATGATTGAGAGTAGAAGTAAGCCCAGTTGACAGCAAATCGGGGGCGTGCTTATTAATTTTTGAGAGGGTTAAGAATGAAAGAAAAATTCTTAGTACAATCAGCTGAAATATTCATACACATTTTTTATTTATTTCATTAAAACTTTGCAATATCGTAATTTACCTAATCGTTGTAGTCATTAGGTGGGCCTTATGAAAACGAAGTAATAAGCGTGGTAATTATAGTAGGTACCAAATAAAATTAACAATATTAATAAATTACAATATTAATAAAGAACACATATATATACATATACATACATTTTTTATACGAGGGGTGCAAGAAAGGCTCACAAAATCGAACATCAATTTTTTCAAATGGAACACCCCATGTATTTCAACATATCTGAACTCTAATTCCTTTGGGCAAATTATTGGTTTTTTATTTTTGAAAATCCGACAAGGCGTTGCCAAGTTATACCAGTGGTTCATGAAATGCAGACATTTTATAAGTGAAACGCATTTTTTCATTCTACGAGAATTTCTGAAATCGTTCAAGACTGTTGGAAGTCGGTAGCATATTCTATAATATATATGGAATACTCATCTCCTTCGAGAGTTATACAGGGTGGTCAGAAATATTATATGATTTTCACGAAATTCAAACTTTCTTCACATCAATTTTTCAAATAGTGCACCCTACAATACGAATTATTTTATAGACCATTGGTGATTTGATTGCTTATAGGGGCGGTTTTAGATATCTAGTGGAGATTATCGTGCCTAGATATTCGTAAAGAAGGTAGTTTCTTGTAGGGACTCTTATGTTGTTAATTACACTAGAATACGTAGTTTGATGATTTTTTTTTTGCATTTTCCGATGATGAAATTCATAATGGGCTATAAAATAATTCATATTGTTGGGTGCACTATTTGAAAAATTGAAGTGAAGAAAGTTTGAATTTCGTGAAAATCATATAATATTTCTGACCACCCTGTATAACTCTCGAAGAAGATGAGTATTCCATATTATAGAATATGCTACCGACTACCAACAGTCTTGAATGATTCCAAGATTTCTTCGTAGGATGAATAATGGGTTTGTCTAAAAAAATGTCTGCATTTCATGAACCACTGGTATAACTTGGCAACGCCTTGTCGGATTTTCAAAAATAAAAATACAATAATTTGCTTAAAGGAATTGGAGTTCAGATATATTGAAATATATGGGGTGTTCCATTTGAAAAAATTGATGTTCGATTTTGTGAGCCTTTGTTGCGCCCCTCGTATAAAAAATAGTAATTCCTGAAGTTAGCTCTCATAATGCGAAATAATGTGAACTTATAATATTTTGAAAATTCCTATTGGTTCAAGAGATATTCAACTGTCCCACTGGTCTAGGGACACACTGTATATATATATATATATATATATATATATATATATATATATATATATATATATATATATAACTTTTTTTCACTATTGGGTTGCAGCAATTGATAAGTGAACTCTTTACAACTATTCTCAAGCTTTCGAGTAACTTAAACTCATCGTCAGGGGTACTAGAAAATACAAATTACAAATTTTTGATAATAGAATATAATACAAATGTAAATGTACAAATTTTCGTCTAATCTTCTACCTCAGATTCGTCACTGTTGCACATTATGATTGGTTCAATATTGTGTTCAATACGGTTTTCTACGTCCCACATTTTTTGCTCTTCTTTTAAAACATGCTGCATGCATTTCTCCCAGTCTTCTGCAGAAACAGTTCGAATAGCCACGACTTAACGCCATTTCATCCACTGCGAATTTTTTATATTTGTCTGTGTGTAATTTTGTTAGCTGAAGTAGTTCTGCCTTTAAACTATATTTGTTATATTGGATGTTCTTATTAATCAACCATTTTTGAATTGCTGCTTTTTTCCATGATTGTTTCGGTAATGGTTGTAAATGTCGACTATGGTATGGGGCATTGTCCATGACGATGACAGACCCAGGTTCCACAAGTTGAACGATGCCTTCAAACCATTTTTCAAACACCTCCGCATTCATCTCTTCATGATAGTCGCCCGTTTCCTTAGATTCAAATATTAATTCACCATTTGGTAAAAATCCACTGTCGCTTCCTATATGCGTAACTATCAGACGACTACCTTTTCCAGATGGCTGTTTCAACCCAACTGACAAACCTTCAATAAAGGCTTGTCGTGCACTTGTTATATTACCACCCTGCCATACTTTTTTGACCGTATGTCCTTGGTTAACCCATGTCTCGTCCATGAAGTACAATTTTTTTTTGAGCTTCCGAAATTCGTCAATTTTTCTTAGATAGTTTCTTCCCATGCTATTATTTCTTGACGTTCAATGAGAATGCTTTTCCTGTCAACTTTTCCGTACGTAAATTTCATTTCGTGTGCAAGTTTCCTAAAAGTTTCTTTACCCATTTTTGGGACCAATTCATGATCGCTAAGTGCCTCCAGAACTGTTTGTAGTGTGGGCAGACGGTGTAGAAATATAATTATGTAACGCTTAAACACTTATTAAGTAACACTATTATTTTCACCAATTGTTATCGCAACACGTCGATTGCTGACTAACTTAACTGTAAAACGTACAATTCACGCTGTATAATTCACAAACCATACACTCATGGCAGCAAGTACATTAGTGAGGACTGCAACGATGAGATGGAAGTTACGGTTAAGTGACAAAGACAGAAGTATCGTTGCGTACAGCGTTGCCACTAGTTGTAATAAATATCTACCACTATACAGAAAATAATGAATTTTAACTGATCAGTAATCAGGAAATGTATAAGTATTACTCATTATAAGCTCATTACTGATTTTTGTCATGAATAATAATCGTACTAGTATTGTGTATTATCTATAATTTGCCACAACCTACAACTCTACTGCTTACTATATTTTGATTCTGCCATAAACTGGTAACGTAAAATTCAGATATGACAACGCGCTTTACTCTCAATCATTATTGGTTTTACTATAGACTATACACTAAGTTGATTGTTCACAGGAAAATATTTCACCACATTCGGTAATTTCGCTCGTTTCGAACCATTTAAGTAATTAACTTGTCCAAAATTTTTATCGTGTTTTGTACTTGTTCAGACTCTTTGATATATTTTCGAACTTTTTGGCTAACTTCGCCTTGAACAGTAAGTGATGAAGGGTATTTTGACAACTTTAACTGATCAACTGCCCTGTCTGTAATAAAAATACTTTGTCTACCTGGATCGTGTGAAGCTCTAAAAGTTTGAAAATTTCGTTTACTTTCCAGAATTGCGATGCGAGCGGTACCCAAAAGTATTTTTTTTTTCGATTCATGAAACCACAACTACAATGTACATTAGCGACTGTTTGGGGAGGAGACAAGTCATCAGTTGAATGATATACGTAATAGAGAGTAGTATTTTTTATTACACCAGCGGCAACTATTGCGGGATTCACAAGTCCGTAGATCGTGCTTATTACTCGAACAATTGAAGCATAAATGTATTTGTCAAGATGCGTATGTAAAGATGGCGGACAATCCAGACAGAGTTATTCTCGCACTGAACTGAATAAGCTAACCAAAAGTGATTTTTTGAACCTATTCATGTATAAAGTTGTGCCAGCAAATGTGACTAATGAAGCTGTAACAAGGTTCATAAGTGACCGAAACCTAGCTGACCATCTTGAAAAAAGAATAAGTGATCAAGAAAGAATTATTAAATTAACATCCTGTTATCACCTTGTAAATCCTAGTATAGTGGTGATACCCAGTGGGGAAGGACACAAACAGCATGTTAATCCTAACCATTGATGATCACGACTCCGCAAAACCCAGCGATTCAACAACACAGACTACTGTAAAAGATAACCACCGTGTATCATCTAGAGATTCATACTCAAAAACATTAAAAATACCTGCCTGCAAAAAAAGAGATCTCACAAAACTAACACCGAGACAACTTCTCAATCAGACAGTCTGCCTGTTGGGTCAGACATGAACAATTAAGGAAACAGGCGTAAACAGAACACAATAAAAATAGTGAAAAAAATTAAGTGAAATAAAAACAACTCAAATTAAAATACCTTCATGTGTTTCTACTATCGCCAAACGAAACTATTGACTCATTGACGACTTTTCTTAAGGAATCTGCACGGAAGGATAATCTTTCTGCATCATTCAAAGCCAGTTTCCCACTCTCCAGTGTCGATGAAGTTTACAATCCTGGTATATGGCCAGAGGAAAGTGCAATACAGTGTTTTAATGTTCCTAAAAATTCCCCCCTCGAGGGAAACAGCTGTTCAAAGGAATCACATCATGGCATGTATGTTTGTGATAGTGGCCTTGTACTCCCAATCTTAATATAGAGTGTTCATCTAATAAAATTAATATCTTAGAAAACTTCATCAGTGAACATAATCTCTCTCTTTCAATAGCATTGGTATATCATAACACCGATATCGAATATATCACCAACATTTGCGCCAAAAAAATTCACATGTAATGGTTAGTGGAGATTTTAATGAAGGCCAATTTACAAATGTACGCTCCAAAAAATCATTTGATTTATTCAACTCTTTTGGCATGTTCTCTTTATTAACTGAATGCACTCGAATTTTCACTACAGCTAATTTTACTAGCTATTCCTCAAAAGATTATGTAATATCTAATACACCACATAAATTTAAAGCATCCAGTTTTGATCCTGGGTTATCAGATAATTACTATCAAACAATACAGCTCGCGTTATCTAGCACCGACACAGTTCCATTCATCCAAAAAACATAAATGTACGTTCAGAAATATAAATGCAAATAAAATCAATTATTTCAAAAGTAACTTTCGATACTGATACCGAATTGGATGTGAATGTGGTTTTCGATATTTTTATAGAGGACTTCCTTTGATGTTTCAATCAGAGCTTTGAAAAAAAATTCTGGAAAAATAATTTCGTTGTTGAGTTGTGGTGTTTACGAGGGCGTTAACGCGATTTGGACTGGTTACGTAAAAGAGTTCCTGACAATGATATCAATGTAAATTATAGAAGATTGAAAAAGTCAATAAATTACAGGAGAAACAAAAGATCAGTGCAATGCATCAATTGACAAATTTGATAACAGAAATAAAGCTGCCTGGTCGCTGGTGAATGAAGTAAACGGCAAATAAAAAAATAATATCATCAAAGAAATCAGACATAATAACAAACATTCAACAGATCCACTGGATCAGGCTATTGCTTTCGGTGAAAACCTGACTACAAATGTTGGTGAAAAAATATACAACCACTTTGCCAATAAACCTGGCAACAATTGTACCATAAACGACTCCTCAAAGCATACAATGTTTTTTTCATCTGTCACTTCATCTGAATAAGTTATTGAATTAATTAACAAATTACCTGATAAAAAATACACTGGTATAGATAGAATCCCCATTACTGTAATGAGAGAATGTAAAAGAATTATTGCTCCTAGTCTAGCACATATCATAAATATTTCTATCGCTATTTCAACAAAGAGCTGATCCCACTAGCATTGAAAATTACCGGCCAAAATCTTTATTGACTGTTTTCTCAAATATTATTGAAAAAGTGATTTCGAATAGGGTTCTGCTCTTTTTGGATACCTCTTCAAAGATTACATACTGCCAGCATGGCTTTCGTAGTGGGTTCTCAAGAGAAACCAGTTTTGTTGACTATTCTGCCGTCCTAAGCCCAAAGAGCGTTTCTCAATGTTTTACGAATTTCAGATTTTACTAGCTTGGACTCCTTTATAACCTACTTATTAATTTCAATAAGAATTTGGCCGGATCCCATCGTGCTAAGCCTTGAGAAACATTAGTAAAAATAGACGTATATTCAAAATCACCGGAAATCCTAAGCTACTTAGACGTAATTCAGTCGTAGTAAATGGGCGGTTCTCTAACATAGGTAAGTCTTATTTTGTTTAGGATATTTTACCTTCTGGAAAATCCCGAGTATGTGGCCGTAAATGTTAACCGATAGTATTTCTGTTTACAAGTTACCCGTAAAGTTTTTGTCCCTGTAGACGAATGTGGCTTTTATTAATGTTCGTTTTGTAAAATCGAGAATAAATTTTGTTTCCAATTATTATTACGGTTCATTTCTCATTGGTTGGCGTATCCCATTGTAGTTGCATCAAAATCCTTAGTGAAACAGGCGTAACTCATTTTTTCAACTTAACTGATTGGAAAATATTGAATTTGATAAGAGTTCACCCTATGAAGCCTTAAAATCAAAAAGATTTTTTTTGTTGAGGGAAAAAGTGTGCTGATTTAATTATTACAAAATGCTGAATATTAAAAGCGAAACTTTTCCTCGAGAGCAATTACCCTGAACGCAAACTGATATTTTTGCACTCGACGTGCGTTTCGCTATGAAGTTAGCATCTTCAGGAGAAGAAAATTTATAATCATCATTCAGTATCAGTTTTCTTCTCCTGAAGATGCTAACTTGTTAGTGAATAGCGCGTCGACTGTAAAAACATCAGTTTGGTGTTAGAGTAATTGAGCTCGAAACTAGTAAATATTGAATTACGCCCTTTGGGCTTAGGACGGCGCAGTATACACAACATATTCACGACACATTGGATGTTGGAAGCTGTGTCGTATCTATACTTCTCGATCAAATTAGAGCTTTCGATACCGCCGAGAAAGTTTTTGTATCTCTAGAGCTGAACCGCCGATGTATACGTGGTTGCATTCATAATTGGTTCATCTCTTTCCTGGAAAAGAGAAAAATGTTTGTTTTAATTAAAGCTAAGTTCGATTATTCATGGATCGAGTAGAGCGGGTAGAGACTGAGCTGAGGCTGAGATCAACTGATCACTGAGCGCATGGAGCTCAAGATGTAAAAACGAACGGGTTTTGAGCTTTTGGAACGTGTAAAATAACCTCATGTTTTGGTATTTATTTTGTTTTTTATTTATATCCATATATTCATATGAAGCTTTTTTTGAATAAGAACGTAGGGACAATTTTTATGTTTCCTTTAGTATGTGTTTGTAGGTATGGGATGAGGTTGATTCAAGATATGAATACTTTCAGATTTGATTTTGCATGGCATTCCATAATTCCATTCACCAATGAAGAGCATATCCACATCGATACGCTGCATTGTTGATGCTATTCATGTTATAACCAGTTAGGAAAAGTTTCGTTTTGTACAATGAACATTATTTCCGCGGGACGAGAAGAAACACTATGAAACTGTTTGAAAGGAGTCCAAGTTTTCAAATGCTACAGAAAATGTTGAACACGCTCTATATTTTTTCCTTGGAGTATTCGAAAATTTATGATAAATACCTGTGGAAAAGGTAAAACGAGAGAATGAGATACGTTTGTCTTTTTGAAACGGGACAATGAACTGAATATTTGTCAACAATAATGTATCACCATTCAGTGTTCAGAATGGGATTCAACAGGGATTGCAGATTAGTGTAGCGTGCACTAACCATATCCTCACCTGAGAACAAGTTCAAAGGGTCCTAAGGCTTTCCGAATGATAACAATAAGTATGTAAGGTTTTTCTGTTACATTTTGAAATTTTAATACTTTTAAGATGCAATGGTTGCTGGAGCGGTACGGCTTGTAGAAAAGAAGAAAAAAATCTTCATATAAAGATTATAGATGGAAGATAATGAAGTTGCTGGAAACTAAATGAAGACAATGTGTGTATTCATATTCTTCTTAAGAATTTAGGTGTGTGAGATTTGTTTTACTCAACTAAAGTATACAGAAATGAGCATGGCCAGTGGAAGTTCGGCGTTCTGCACACCAAGGGTCTATGTTTAAGAAAAAAGTAGGGTTCTAAATGTTTTATGGAAAAAATACGTTTGTTTTTATGTACCGGGTAAGATATTATCACAATCCTTGTAGTTATAGTAGATATAGGTACATGTAAATAAACTAATGGGTGAAGAAGAATTGATTTTTATTCAATTATAATATGGGTGAAATGAATTATTTCAGCGAGAATAAATCTCTGGATACAGAAATAAAAAAACTTCTGGATATAATTCGAGGAAGTGATTTTAAACTGTTTCTTTTCCAAGTCTATGCATCAAGAATACTAAAGTAATCATTGAAAAATTAGCAAACACCTAAACAGAAATCAATCAGAAAGGAATGAAATAAGCATAGGTAATAGGTAATTTAAATATAGGTAATGATAACACCCTTCAATCAGAATGTGAAAAAGCTAAGCCAGATGATGCATTTATTTTTTTGGTACGTGGTAATCAATATAGTACATTTACTAATAGAAATAAGACAATTCAGAATGATAATAATTTATTCAAAAAATAAACATGTGGGTCCTGAAAGCTATTCATAATTGTCCCCATTACAATCTCAACAAATCCATATTTTGTCAAAAATTTCAATCATCCAATACATTTATGGTGGCACCAATGAACTTTGCACTTCGCAACTCTCGTGCTATATAAGGGTTATTCCATTACCTCAAAAACAAATGAAATATACTCAAGGCATGAATACCCTACAGTAGTTGTAGAGCCTTCTTATCGACTATATATCATATATCATGACATATTTTCATTTTGAAGATTTTCCACTTTCCTCAATTCAAACTCCTTCTTTAAAAACCACTTGGTTTTTATTTATTTCATTTTTTTCTGCGTTACAAAATAATTGTTCTATTATTAATCCCATGCAAATTTGGTATTAGCTCTGATGATCCAAATGGCTCATCTTCTGATATCTTGATTGTGAGCTTTCAAAACTTGTAAAATTCTTGTGTGATTCCAGGTAATAAAGATCAGAATAACATAATTATTGGAAAAATTGATATTTTGGTCATTTCTTATCCAGCATCATAAGGATCAATACCCATGCTGATATGTTCAACAATTTATTTCGAGGTGAACTTTGGAACTCGAATAATCTTTTTAGAGATTGCATATTTTCGGAGATTTACATCGATACACAGCTAACACTCTTGAGGTCTGAACTTCCATCATATGGTTAATGATTCCTGGAACAAGACGATTTTGAGGCTTGGAGCCTCGATAAACTTAGGAATTTTACCCAGTTCTTTTTAACCAAGATGATTGTGATTGACTTACTACCTCAGCGTTTGAACGATGAACCTAGGTCTATTTTTCAACCAGTGAATTCCTCAAAACTCCACGAATATTTTAAAAACTAGCTAAAATCGAGGCTGTAGGTAGGTAGGTACTTCGAGAGGTTCGTTTTTAAAATCGTTAAAATTACTAAACAGGTATCGTTCGTCAGTAATGACTTTCACATATATGAAAAATATAATTAGTACTGGGTTTTTCAATAATACATCACCTCAATTCATAGTTCAATGTCAAATATATTTCTTATCCTCATTCCTCATCATAAGTCGGTTACGTCACATTTTCTCGCTTGATTATGAAGCTATGAGCTGAATGACCTGCTCAATATGCACGCTCTATGAATAAAAGGACACCAAAGTTATCGCTCTGTGCGCTCGATATCCTCGATTTGGGAAAAACGAACGATTTTGAGTGGAGTGAGCGAAGCCGAGCTGAGAGAGCTTGCTCAATATGCTCGCTCGCTCAGTGAATGAATGGACACCTATGTATATGCTCGGAGAGCTCGATTTGTAATAGACGAACGAAAGTGAGCGCTCAGAGCTTAATAATCGAACTTAGCTCAAAAATGTCGTGTCAAATGAGTTTGAGGTTTTCTTGGGAACACCTCAAGGAAGTGTCCTTGGGCCTTTAATTTTTTTAATATTTATAAATGATCTTCCAACCCACATATCTCAAGCAAAGGTGCTAATAATGTACGCAGATGACACTTGTATGCTTGATCGTTCGAGAAGCATTCTTTCACAAAAAGTAAACACATTCATGGAATCTGATAATTGGAACTTCAGAAACAGGGTTATAATAAATCTTAAGAAAACGCTTTGTATTGAATATCAAACTTTTTACAGACCACCATCTTATTGTCATTTTCTTTCAATAATTCTGATATTTGTATCTTCAAAGCATTTTAAACTTTTAGGAACCCTTTTTGATAGTAACCTGTCCCTACCTGAGGGGAACCACGAATAGCATTGGAAAAACCTTGAAAAAGCACAACAATCAAAACAATTTACAAGCCCACGAGGAAAATACAGGAACATCTGAGGTCCGCCTAAGATCCAAGATACCCTCTATCCATTGCTGGGGTATATAGGATTCCGTGCTGATGTGGAACACTATATGTAGGAACCACTAAACGTAGTTTCAAGATACGGATTAGTGAGCACAGTCGAAATTGTCGGTTGGGACAAACTGAAAAATCAGCTGGGGCCGAACACGCCCTTCTCGATAATCGTAATATTCCATTCGATAAAACCTCAATCCTCTCAACAACAACACATTGTTCCACTTGCTTGAACCGTGAAGCAATTGAGATATATAAACACAAAGATAACTTCAACAGGAAGAAATAAGGACTGACCTTAAACAAAATTTGGTATCCCGTTCTAAAGACATTGAGATTTACTTCGTAAGGAATAGATACTTCGAAATGTTTGTGTTCACAGTCCAGCCAGTGTTACTGTTGAGACTTGTGGGTCGAAACAGCTGTCTTGCATTGGATTTGTGGATGCAATCATTTCGAACATGGAAATTTTGATTTCTGTAAAGGGTTGCAGCTTTCTGCAAATTGACCGAAGTCTATTCTCGATCGCGGCGGGTTACTTGTCCCGGCTTTGCTGTACGATGGCCCGCTGTAAGAGGTCTCCTCTGCTTAGTGTGGTAGGAGTTTGAAACTTTGGTCACCCAGTAGGAAGTAGAAACAGTGATAGAGGAGATGAAAGGACTAGAAAAGAGAATCGAAAAGCAGATAGCTCTTCTAAGGAACCAAGATCGCCAATACAGGGTTGCCACATTAGGAATTTCCGTAAAGCCGCCGACTTTTGATGTACAGTCGTTCTGGTCCATGTATCGTATTGAGGCTGCAGCTGAGAATAATGGATGGGGTGAAGAAGAAAAAGCTACGGCACTAATAGTAGCTTTGAGAGAGCCAGCTTTGGGTATATTGCAGACGATATCCATCGAACGGCAGAAGAAATATGAGGACCTGATTTCTGCATTAGAGTTGCGGTATCCAGAAGCGCACGGAGATTTCAAGGAGCAGCTAGCGGTGCAGATGTTCATAGATGGACTGAGAGACCCAGAGATGCGAAGAACTTTACAACTGACAAGTTTCAAGAGAAGTAGCGATGCTTTGGTTCGCTCTCTGGAAGTAGAGGCGGCCTCAAACACGTTGAGGCCGCAAATGCGAGCGATAACAATTGACGATCCCGAACAAAGATCTGGCGCAGCGAATGGTTCATTTCAGAAAGTTCTGGAGGAGATCAAATCATTGATAAGTAGAATGAGCACCCGGAAGAAGAGAACGTGCTATAGAAAAGTGCTGAAGAGATTGCTAATAAACTTAAGGATGATATCCAGAAAATCAAGGATGAGAATGCGCTAAATGCTAAACGAGTAGAAGAGCAGGATAGAATTATAGAAACTCTGGTAAAAAAGCAAGAAAAACATGATGAAGCTACTAGAAGTTATAACATGCTATTATATGGACTACAAGAAAGTGAGGGAGAAATCTGCAGTAAATTGGTACTGGATATACTAACAGGAAAAATGAATGAGAAAATTAGTGAAGATGTTATTGCGTCATGCTTCAGAGAAGGAAAAAAGGTAAACAATAAAACTAGGCCAATATTAGTGAGAAGACCTTAGTCCTACTAAAGTTAAAATCTTGAAAGCTGCACTGGTTAAAGTGGGTAGGAATGGAAACATTTGGACACATCATGGTAATGTGTGTTATAAATATTAGTAATTATCGATTATATAGGGCAGGCATAAACTGTAATGGTAAAGGAGTCTGTATATATGTCAGGGATGGGATGCGTTGCGAGATCATTATTAGTAGACTGGATTACATTTGGGAACAACTATGGGTTAAGGTCGTTATGAATAAGAAATCATTCGCTGTAGGTATTATTCACAAACCACATGAACTAAACACGAATATTTTTTTAGAAGAATTTGAAGATAGTCTAGTCTCATTATATCCTACCGTTTATGAAATTATTTGTATGGGAGATTTTAATTTAAATTTTTAGAGTCTGAAAACATGAATGTTACAAAATGCAATTCGATTTTAGAATCACTCAATCTACGTCAGGTAATTGATGAACCCACTAGAATTACTGCGACATCTGAAACACTATTAGACTATGTAATAATTCCTGAAGGTACTAATTGCAATAAGGGTGTTGTGCAACAAATATTTTCAGACCATTCAATGGTATTTTGCGAGTTAAAAATATCTAATGCACAAAGGGGTCCCAAACTTGTTACATATAGAAGTTGATATACGATCAGGAAACAGTAGATGGCAAGGTTTCATACTTAGTCAATTGTCTGAATAATTTGCTTGGTAGACATTCTCCTGTCGTTACCTCAAGGGTAACAAAGCCTAAAGCACCATGGATAACATTTCCTATAAAGAAGATGATGGATGAAAGAGACAAAGCTCTAAGAAAGTACAAAAGAGTGAGATCTGAAGCAAAACTTGCAAACTTATAAAAATTTACGAAATTTTACATTCCAATCTACTAAAAGAGAGAAAAGGGCTTCATTTTATCCATCAACTCAGTAATAGTAAACCAAAAGAAATGTGGCGAACTCTAAGAGAAAATAAATTTTCACCGGACCAATCACTCGATATACCAGTAAATCTGAGGGATCCAAATGAAGTTAATAAGTTTTTTATTGAATCTATTCCGCAAACTGAACCGTCAGATGTAATAAAGTCTTTTTACAAATCTAATAAACTTAATAACTCTGATTTCAAATTTAGTGAGACTAATGATTTACTTGTCTACAAAACAATTTGTGACATCACAACAAATGCTACCGGATGTGATGGATTAAATATAAATTTTATAAAATTGTGTTGCCCATTTATTGTCTCGTATATTACTCATATTGTGAATTTTTGCATAACCGAAAGTGTCATCCCGGAGGTATGGAAAAGGGCAATTGTAAAAGTTCTGCCGAAAAAGTTAGATCCTACTGAATTCAAAGACTTACGCCCAATAAGCATCCTGCCTGCGATGTCAAAAATCTTGGAAAAAACCTTAGAATCTCAAATTAAGAACTATTTATACATGCATTCACTACTACCCCCAATTCAGTCAGGCTTTCGTAAAGGTTATAGTTGTACTACTGCTTTACTTCATGTTACTGATGACATTTTTAAAGCTACTGATTCGGGCTATTCAACATTGCTGGTGATGCTAGATTTTAGTCGCGCGTTTGACACGATAAATCACGATTTAATGATTTGTATTTTAAAATATATGGGATTTTCCAATAATGCTTGCACTTTAATAGAGACCTACCTTAAATTCAGGCAACAGCAAGTTTATATGAACGGTAGTAGTTCAGACTATCTCGCAGTGAGATCTGGTGTACCTCAAGGATCAATACTTGGACCGTTACTCTTTTCAATATATGCTTCTCACCTCTTAAATAGAATCCATGACTGTGAAGTTCATTAATATGCTGACGATACTCAGTTGTATTACAGCTTCAAACAGGGTGATGTGGTTAACGCTTGTGCCGTTATCAACTACAACCTAAATCAATTTGTCAGTTACGCAACTGAACACTGCCTACTTATAAACCCAATGAAATCTAAAGTTATGTTGTTTGGCACTAAGAGTAACAGAAAAAACTTATCGGATGTAGTAAATATTACCATTGGCAATGAAAAATTGGAGGTGGTAAGTGAAGCAAAAAATTTAGGTGTTATATTGGATTCTGGACTAAGATTTGAGAGGCATATAAATAAGTTGTTACAGCGCGCTTATTGTAATATTAAAATGATATATGGCAATCGACACCTCTTCCCTCTTCATGTGAAAAAATACCTCTGTGAGACACTAGTACTATCATTATTCAATTATGCGGATGCCTTATACGGACCTAATCTAACTCTTATATATAAAAAGAAAATTCAGAAAGTTCAAAACTCATGCTTACGTATGATTTTCGGTATTAGAAGACGACAACGAGTATCACATAAATTGAAGGAGATTGGATGGTTACATATGGAGAACAGAAGAAGGTGTCATTTTATTGCCTTATGTCATAAAATAATTCTTGACGGGAAACCTTCCTATCTACATCGCAAAATAACGTATAGATCAGATGTCCATAACTTGAATATTAGAAATAGAGGCTTACATACGGTTCCTCGTTTCACGACTGAGTACTTCAGACGCTCGTTCACATACCAAATTTATATTCATTATAATGCAATTCCACCCGAGTTCAAGGTTCATGGGATTTCTAAATTTAAAAAAATACTTAAGAAATATTTATTGGACAATCAGACCTAACAGTAATGCAATATGTTATCCGCTCATGGTCTCGCATCGAATATCATCTCTGGGTCGGCTATCTTTTCTGTAAATTGTTTAATGGAGGAAAATACTCAATTTTGTTTTTTTTAATACTTCAGTTCAATATATAATGTTCATACTTATATATATTAATCATAATGTATACAAGCTTTGTTATGGGTTAAGTGGAAGAATATTTTTTGTTGTGTCTTGAGGTACAGCTGAAAATAAACTTCGCCTTTTATTTTCAAAAATATCTGTATCACGTGTATCTGCAACTGAAATTTTATGAAAA